>JAHTLZ010000102.1:2418441-2435365 GCA_023846285.1 Phrynocephalus versicolor
CCCCCCGCCAGAGATGCAAAGTTAGTGACATGTTAAGCAAAATGCTACACGGTGTTAATAGTGCCTTCGGAAGAAATCAGAGAAGTTAATCATGTGTGGACATGGGGTTAAGAAGCAATGTAACAGACTATTAAGTTTAATATAGATATTTGATATAAGCATATGCAGACAGCCATTAGCATAAATTCATGTTTCAGGAGAGCAGAGCAGAACATACCCCAGACGATGAATTTATAACATCCATGCTGCACAGGGTGGACATCAAACAGAGAGAGAAATTGGTCAGAGAAATCCAAGCCAAAATGATATGTTGAAGTGCAACTTGCAGTGAGTTCCACATTGTTAGAACCTTGGCTCTTAAGAGAGCAGATGGTAAGTAAGACATTGTTTTTTTCAACTGTTTTCCAAAGAAGTCAGTTCTCAAATATATATCTTGGTTTTGCAAAATGAAAACGAAAAGGGACAGTCTCTAAACCATTGTCACTTTTAAGAACATAAGAACATAAGAAGAGCCATGCTGGATCACGCCAAAGGCCCATCTAGTCCAGCTTCCTGTATCTCACAGTGGCCCCACCAAATGTGTCTGGGAGTGCACGAGACTAGTTATCTGTCTCCTGATAGCACTCCCCTGCATCTGGCCCTTAAAGTACAATGGAGATGACACATCTCCATCATGGTTTGTAACCTGTGATGGACTTTTCCTCCAGGAATCTGTCCAATCCCCATTTGAAAGCATCTAGGCCAGATGCCACAACCACATCCTGTGGCAGGGAGTTACACAGACTTTTGTATCCATCTGTGCCTTTTAAGGAGTTAAAATCCATCTCCTGCCAACCTAGTAGCTTGAAAGCATGTAAATGCAAGTAGATGAATAGGGCCCATCATAAAAGCAGGAAGGTAAAACAGTGTTTCTGTGCAGCCATGTTGGACACGAGGCCATGTACTTGTACAACACTGGCTCTTCGGCTTAAATATGGAGATGAACACCACCCCTAGAGTTGGACGTGACTAGCATGCGTGTGTTGGGTGAACCTTGTGACGTGCCCCTTTCACACATGGTTTTCACTCGCTGCCACCACCAGATTCACTGGACACTTATATGTATTTGAGAGAGAGAGTCACACCAAGTAATATATTTTAAAACAAAACATGAAACATTTATTGGTTTACAATTATATGATCAGAATTATGATAGCGTTAACCGTTGTTAGTGTATTGCATACATGAGATTTTATAATATGTTTCCTCTCTAAACCAGACCCTTCTCAGTGGCAGGTCCAACCTGATAAACTGATAATATAATTGACTCTCAGTCTCTTAACTGAACTCTTCTCAGTTCTAACCCGAACTGAACATCAACTCAAACTGAACTCAAACTCAAACTGAACTGTCCATCACCCATTATGTTCCATATATAACATTCTTAGCCACTCCCATGAATTACTCGTGATAATGCACACCTTGTCTAATTTGGTCCTTCTAGACCTCACAATGGAGATAGGAAATAACTTTTTTGCACAGCTTCTTGGGAGCGAAATCCTTAATAACGATACTCATGTATGCTGGAGTAAAAAATCACAACTGTTTTATGCTCAACTGCAAAGGGCCAAGATTCACATTTGGGAAGAATTACCAGTGTGCAAATAGTACAAATTGTGCAAAGTTCCAGTCGCTGCAGCTTCATTTCAAAGATGCCCAAGATTTTGGAAGCATTGAATGGGTTGTTTGCATTTTTCTGTATAATTAACCACACTGAGTGTGCTTAATATACATGTGTGCTGCTGAAAGGGAAATAATATAATTTCTGTGCAGAGTAGTTTTGCAACAAATACAGTGGTGGACAAGCTGCCTTAACAGTTGTGGAAGCATCTGTGACTACTACAGCAGTTGATAGTTCCTGGTTGGGTATATTTCTGTCCACATTGGCTGGAGTTGTAGTGGAAATCTTCTTAGAGGTTCCTGATGGAGGGCCCACACACAGAAGTAATTCTTCTAGAGACAAACTGTTTATTTTGTTTATAGTGCTGAAAGATAGATTATAATAGTCCACAGTACCTGTACCTTGCAAGGGGTTATCGTTTTTGTTTTGCCTTGATGATCCATCCAGGGGAATCAAGATGGAATTCACAGCTTCTTTCAAAGACCTCTGCATATCATACATGAGCTGCTTGATTTCTTGAAGAGTGTCTCTGATTTCTACCAGGCAGGCCTGGGTTTGGCCGTTACTTCCTGCCTTTGCTGGATTGATTTTGTCATGGTGTACTGGAATGCTTGAGGGAGAAGCTGTTGGACTGGCAGTGGTGGATGAGGGAAGAGCACAATTTGCTGTCACTACTTTAGTAGTATTGGATTTGAAAAATTTGGGTGTTCCAGCACTGGAGGCTTCATGATGTGAATTGCTGCTCTGTGACTGGTTGGTTGCTCCAAAGTCTGTCACCAGGTACTCAGGCAAAATAGCAGGAGGAGACAAAAATGTTCATTTTTAATTCACCAAAATCCATGTACATTGTACTATTGAACTGGCCACAGTCAGATGACATGCCATCCAGTATCTGGCCATCCTTAGATAAATGGTCTGTCAAATCAATTTGTGGGCTTACAAACTTTTCCAGAGGATGATCACTCCCAGTCTCTGGTGTCTGGCCTGTTTTGCATGCAGAAGACGCCTGTGGATCAACAAAATCTGTTATTTTAACTTGGCGCAGTTTTCTCAATGTTATGTATTGAACTCCTGCCTTTGGCTGAATCACAGAAAATACAAAAATTGTAATACAATAAAAATATAATATGATAAAACAGTATAAAATGTATTACTGGAAAATACAAAATTTGTAAAATAAGTCAATTTATGGGTAAAACAATATATATAATTAGGAGAGCTCAAACCTCTATCTGTTATACATCTGTGTTTGAGCATAGCAGCGTAGCAAAACCTGGCAACACAATTTGTGATCTGAGGGGACCTATCTGAAAGGAGTAGCTTAGTGTAGTAGTTGGTAGGTCTCCCAGGATGTTTGCAAATAACAGGATGTATATGCTCCTTATGTAGTTCTTGAAAAAAGGAGCAGCATAAAAGAACATGGGTCACAGACTCAATTTGGCTGTTAAAAAATTCCCATCCAAAATTTAGGAAGGGAGTACATTCAGTCTGGCTAGGGAAAAGGCCTGGATTATTTTTGTAGACATTGTGCTAGAAAGGTAAAAAGACATCTTAAATGTGTTGCATGTGACTATACTATTGGTGCCCATTTGGCTCACGTGTTCCTGGAAATCTATATCCCAGATCCTACATTTGACAGTCACTTTGGTGTTGATGTAGCCCATCTCTATAAGGGTGTTAAAAGAGAGATCTATCTGTTGTATTTCTTTGACTACAAAATATTTCCAATCTGACTGGAAGGGTCAGGGGAGCCAGTCCAACAGGAAGAAAAATAAGTTTGAGCCAGTAATTAATCATGAGGGCTTTTACCCGAGCTCTAATGAAAACTAATCCAGTCTCCAAGCATAGGGCTGCCTTAGGTGTACAAGGAGGCACACCCAGGATTGATCTCAAAAATTTGGTCTGGACAGCCTCAAAGGAATGTAGATTTGATGCAAATATTGGATGGAGAGCCATACAGCAATTGTGAGATCACCTTGCCCTTAAAGACTTGTACTGCTGAGGGAACATGTCATCTACCATTAGAAAAAAAAGAATCTGTTTAAAGCTGCAGTACTTTTCTGAGCATTCGATAGAGAGTATTTTATTTGGGAGGTCCAGGAGCCTGTGGAACTAAATACTATACCCAGATATTTATACCACAAACCCTGTTCTAAACGGTGATTATTTATTACCCATTTGTGTTTAGCCTTCCTTCTGCTGATAACAAGTACTTTGGTCTTGGTATAATTAATAACCAGTTGTTCCTGATTACAGTATGAGGAGAAGGCTTTCAAAAATCTTCAAAGACAGCAATACTGAATTGTTGGTGTATGATAGCATGGAGATAAGCTGTGAGAACCGTTTAGGGGAGGATGAAAGTCAGATTTTGATAATTTATCCACAATGCCATTAATATAGAAGTTGAACAAAGTGGGGGCTAGAATACAACCCTGTTTAACCCCAGTGAACACTGGGATTGAATTGGATAAAGCTCCTGTTGAATTGCAAAGAAGCTGCAAGCTGGTGTTTTTGTACAGTGTTCTGCTTATATACCACCCCATACCACTTTAAGTAGTCTCTGGGTGGTTTACAATTTTAATTACAGTGTGCAGGCTACACATTGCCCCCCCCCCCAGCAAGCTGGGTACTCATTTTACCGACCTCGGAAGGATGGAAGGCTGAGTGAACCTTCAGCCTGCTACCTGGGATTGAACCCCAGGTCGTGAGCAGTTTTACCTGCAGTACAGGCATTTAACCACTGCGCCACGAGGCATTGAATTAGAAGAAGGAGCCTCCTGTCTATGTTGGTTTCTTCAAACTTGGCCTATAGTTTACATCTTGGAATAAGATCCAAGGCTGACTTAAAGTCAATGGAAGCAGCATACAAGGCACCTCCCTTAGGGGACGAGTATTTCTGAGCGAGATGATGAAAAATAAGTCCCTGATCTAGAGTAGACCTTCCAGACCTAAAGCTGGCCTACTCCTCTGCCAAGAGGTTCTCTGCTTGTAACCAGTCAGTTAGTTTACTCAAAAGGTGACTAGCGTACAGCTTGCTGACAAAACTCACTGGATCTCTTCTATTTATTTATTTATTTTATTTATTTATTTCCCTTTTTAAAGATTGTGGCAATGATGGCAAGGCTCCAATCCTCTGGAATACATCCTGTTTGATTAATCCAGAACAGGGATGCCAGTACTGGACCCGACAGTCAGAATTGGGCTTTAAAAGATCTAGTAATATAATCCATTTCTGGAGCTTTACCTGCTTTCAGTTTACAAATCAAGGTGGAAATTTCTGTAGGGGAAACTGCGGGTCAATCGGGGAGCTTTCCCCTTACTATCAATGAACTTTGAACACAGCCAAGATATATGGCTTAAATATTCCAAAAAGTGTTCCAGGCACTTGGTAAAATATGGGATACATGTCTAAGGGAGTATTCCCTCATTCCCCCTGCCACTAGCTTCCAGAAGACATGCTCATTGTTCAAGTATTGAGAAGAGGGATTTGAGGAATATTTTACAGCATTAAAAGACAACATTACATTAAATCTACAAGAGAATGTGAGCAGTTAAAAAATATTAAAATTCCATGTAAAAGTTATGAGTGATGGAAAATAACATTGAAAACATAGTGTCAATGCAATCACACAAGGTTATAAGTGGTTATAAACACAAAGTCTATCTGAACATATCGATTCAGGGGAAGCTTACCTGAAGAGAAAGGTCTTTGCCTGTTTCCAGAAAGACATCAGAGATGGGCAGTCCTTGCCTCCAGTGAAAGGGAGTTCCAGAGTCTGGGCACCACAACCGAGAAGGCCCTTTCATGTGTTCCCACAAGACTTACCTGTGAGGGTGGCGGGATGGAGAGGAAGTCCTCACCTGGTGACCTTAACACCCGAGTTGGTTCATACTGTGAGATTCGATCTTTGAGGTACCAAGGACTCAGGTCGTGCAGTGCTTTCTAGGTTAAGGTCAGCACTTTGAATTGTGCTCGATAGCTGATTGGCAGCCAGTGAAGCGGCTTTAATAGGGGTGCAATGTGATCTCTGTACCCCGCCCCAGTCAGCAGTCTGGCTGCTGCATTTTGGACCCATTGAAGTTTCCTGAGAGTTTTCATTGGTAGCCTGACATAGAGCGCATTACAATAGGCATTTTTCATTTTTCAGCAAAAAATTATTTTGTTGGACAAAACAAGACATCTACCAGGCATTCCTCATGGAGGGCTAGCAGTGTCAGGATGATGCAGGGTCCCCTATATATAAATGTTATTGCTGTGCTCATATAAAGATTCAATTAGTTAGCTATGTGTCATTAAGGCAGAGCCAACATACAGTGTGCTGAACAGGTAGGTGAGCTATTGAAGGAGTTATTTTACTTCTTCAACACCCCCAGTGAGTTTTTCTGGCTGAGTGGGGAGTGGAACTCTGGTCCCCAGAGTCCTAGTCCATCATTCTAACCACGACACCTCCCTGGGAACCCCATAGAAAGATCTAGCCGGCCTTTCCTTCTCTTAGTGTTCCTCACACCAACTTTTCTATTGCACGCCTCTCTGCATTATTCTTCTGCTTCTCTGGCTGCCCACATTTCCTGATGTGAGAAAAAGCACCACGGGAGGAGGTACTTAAGGTCGTGTGCTCCCAGGGTTTGATTAAAGTGCCAAGAGATGGGGAGAGTGCACCCCTCCCTTGGGAGGGAGAATTGCCTAGCGCCTGGGCACACTCCCCTTGGCCACACTGTCCGTTAGGTAAGAGCAAGCAGTTCACCCAAAGGCAGCCTCCCCTGCATTCTTTACTCCACTTTGTCATGCAAATGTGCATTCCCATACCCCTATCCAATAGCACTGAATACAATGTTCCCTTGCCTCTCTCCCTAGGCTAAGCCATAGGGAAAACATAGCAACTCCCCCCCCTGCCCCCAGAGTCTGCCCCACTGAAGGGAGAAAATTAAATAAGCCAAAGGCGCTTTTCAATCTCTCTGATGGCAGGGAAAGCAGTGTGTCTGCCAGCGCTGGAGAAACGGTGTGTGTGTGTTTCTTTTTCCCCTCTGTGCCCACCTGCCACCCTCCACCTTCCAATCCATCAACCGAATTGCCTTTGCCTCCCCACCTTTAAATAAAGCCCACCCATATTTTGTTATTAAAATTTCAATTCATCACAGCTGTTGTTAGAAGGAAGAAGGCAAAGGCTCAGTCCCCTTCCCTGCCAGCGGAAATTATGCAGACATTACATTTCAATAAAGCACACATGCACGCAGACACACACACACACACACACACACACAGAGAGAGAGGGGGGGGTCCTCTGTGTATAAGCAATCAACGGGTTAAGTTAGATCAGTAACGTATGTTCCGTGACCCTCAAATGCTTCATCAAATGTAGTCATTACCGAACAAGGGAGCAAATGAGTAGCTAGGAGCTGCCGTCTAAGCACTGATGGGATCGTATGCGAGGCCTGACGTGGCCAAGGTATTTAAATTTTGATTTTTGTAATGGGCTTTGACATGTTTCATTTCCTCTGAGGGAACACTCAAGACCTCGGAAAGTAAATGTTGCTAAAAAGTCATCAAGGCAGAATATTAAAATGCCATCAAATGAAAATTTCGCTAATGCAACCCAGCTCAGGCTTCAGGTATCAGAGCGAAAAGGGGAGGGTCAAAGGTCCGGCTTCTTTCAGTGAAACATTATTTGTTCCTCTTCACTGACTGTTTCTCCAAATAAATTATTTAAAGTCTTATTTCTCCCCCGCCTTCCACCCTTCCTCCTCCTGCTGGGCCTTTTAAAGTTCAACCAGGCAGGGAAGAGGAGAAGGAGGAGATGATGACGACGATGATGGTGGTGATGATGATGATGAGGTACATCCAATTGAGAACTCGGATGTATCAAGACAGTTCATTTATAGTATGGGGAATGGCACCACGTGGTTTGTGTGACTGTACATAGTCCTCCTAAGCCATGTTATCCTTATAGTTCAGGACTACTTTTTATGTTTTCCCAACACGCACAAACAATAGAAGCTGTTCTCTCTCTCTCTCTCTCCACCTTGGCTGGCATTTTCATAGGTATTCCAAACAAACAAACAAACAAACACAAAGATAGGTATTCATAGGTATTCCAAAAACAAATTACTTTAGAACACAAACCATGGACCCCTCTCAAAACAGGGGCATTTTAATGCCCCTTTTGTAACTGAATTTCATCCCCTTCATCCCAGAAATAAGAACATAAGAACATAAGAAGAGCCATGCTGGATCAGGCCAAAGCCCATCTAGTCCAGCTCCACCAGATGCATCCAGGAGTGCACGAGACTAGATATCTGTCTCCTGATACCACTCCCCTGCATCTGGTCCTTGAGGTACCCCAGTTTTAAGCCTGGAGATTACACATCTCCATCATGGTCTGATTTTTCCCCCATGTCCAACTCCATCCCAAATTAATGCAGGGCAATACTCAATCAATCACTCAATCAATCACTCAATCAATCACTCAATCAATCAATAAGACAAACAATTCAGATGAAACTGAGGGGAACTGTGTGTGTGAACAGTCAAGGTGAGATATTCAAGGGGTGATTTCCTTTGGCCGTCTTTCAAACTCCCAAGTCTTCTCATTCCTAATCTGACACACCATTCAGTAGACCAGACTAAAGGAAGAGGAGAGGATATGCATTTCTCAGGAACCTGTGTGTGAGACATTTTTTCTGGGAAATCCAAATTAAACTCAGCACTATTCAAATGAAGAATGAGAGGTTTGATTTTATGCCATCAGGGGAGCACTTGAGTTTACAAAGCATGCACAAATACCTCCCATGTTTTTGCTTTTGACTTGCCTGGGTTTTTTTTTCCAGAGAGGAGTGTGTAACTTTTTCAAGCAATCAGTTTGTCAGCCATCTGTTACAAATTTGGCTTGGTTAATTTTCTTTCAACCGGGATTAGGGTGAATGATCCAAAAATGTGCATTTCAATCTGGACGATGTGGGTCATATCCCATGACATTGTCTAAGGTGTCTTCTGTAGTGTTCAGCATGCAAATGTTGTGGGGTGTGAAGTCATGCAACAGAGATGCAACAGCCATAGCAGAGGAAACAAGTCAAATAAGGGCAGATGAAGCAAGAAGCAAACCTGGGGAAAGTGGGCAAACAACAAGATATAAGCTTATAATGCGAGAGAGGGTAAGACCTATGGAGATTATTAGCATTCTCTAGTTTGTTCTTTTGAAGCAGTGAGGTCTAGTGGATAGAGCAATGAAGACCTCTGGGACTGAATCTCCACTTGCCCATGGAAGCTCACTGGATGGGTTGAGACAGGCAAAAAACACTGGCCTATTCATAAGCATTATCACCATCTCGGAACTAGAGATGGGCACGAAATGAACTTTTTAAATTTCCGTTATTCGTTATTTGTTCCGTTACGTAACGAAACGACTAACGAAACTTGTGATGAAAATGTAATGAAACAAACAAAACCACGAAAATTGGGTTTCGTTTCGTTTTCATTAATGGTGACGCACAATGAAATGAGCTGTTTTAAATGTTAAAAAATGCCCTGGACATCCATAAAAATGCAGCTATTATTATTTATACTGTCTGATAATACCTACCAGGGGGAGTTGGGGTCCTTAAAACATGCATTTATGTCTTTTTTTCAGATCACTGTATTTTTTCCTTTAAGGGGAGTTAGGGGACATCAACCCAAAATGGCTGCCAGATGCCTAATATTGATTTCTTGGGTATTAAAATGCCCTGGACATCTGTAAAAATGCAGTGATAATGCGATAATTATTACCTACCAGGGGGTTGGAGTCCTTAAAACGTTTGTTTTTGTCTTCTCCCATTGCGATGTGACTTGCCAATTCATAGAATCATAGAATCATAGAGTTGGAAGAGCCTCAAGGGCCATCCAGTCCAACCCCCTGCCATGCAGGAACTCCCATCACAATATTTCTGACACATGGCCATCCAGCCTCTGCTTAAAAACCTCCAAAGAAGGAGACTCAACCACCCTCCGCGGCAGCATATTCCACTGCCAAATAGCTCTAACTGTCATGAAGTTCTTCCTAATGTTCAAATGGAATCTCTTTTCCTGTAGTTTGAAACCATTGCCCCGAGTCCTAGTCTCTGAAGCCATGGAAAACAAACCTGTTCCTTCTTCAATATGACATCCTTTCAAATATTTAAATGTAGCTATCAAATCCCCTCTCAGTCTTCTTTTAGAGAGGCTAAACATTCCCAGTTCCCTAAGCCGTTCCTCATAAGACATTTCCTCCAGACCCTCAACCATCCTGGTAGCCCTCCTCTGCACCCGCTCGAGGTTGTCAACATCCTTTTTAAATTGAGGCGCACAGAACTGGACACAGTACTCCAGGTGGGGTCTGACAAGAGCAGAATAGAGTGGTACTATCACTTCCCTTGATCTAGACACTATGGTTCTGTTGATACAACCAAGAATTGAATTGGCTTTCTTGACTGCTGACTCATGTTCAATTTGTGGTCCACCAAGACTCCCAGATCCCTTTCACAGGTACTATCCTCCAGCCAAGTATCCCCCATCTTATATTTGTGCAATTCATTTTTTTTTTACCTAAATGTAGTACCCTACATTTCCCTCTGTTGAAATCCATTTCGTTAGCTTTGGCCCAGCACTCTAGTCTCTCAAGGTCTTTTGGGATTTTCATCCTATCCTCTATGGAATTTGCAGCCCCTCCCAATTTGGTATCATCTGCAAATTTAATTAGCATACTCTCTATTCCTTCCTCCAAGTCATTAATAAAGATATTGAACAGCACTGGACCCAGAACAGAACCCTAGGGCACCCCACTGGTCTTGTCTCTCCAAGCTGAAGAGAGGCCATTTATGATCACCCTTTGGGTGCGATTATTTTTCTTTTCCTTATAAGGATGACAAAATGGATGTCTCCAGCCACAAAATGGAGGCAAGCCATGTGATGGGATCATGTTCAACCAGGCAGGTCTGGCAGCCACAGAGGGCACAAAAAGCTCTGGCAGCCCCCGTCCTCCTTGCAGTCTTCGGTGGGAGTTAGGGTGGGATTGCTGTCTCTGCGACTCTAGCTTCAGTCCTGCAGCCTCCCTGTGTGCGTGCGTACTTCTCGGTGAGTACCCTCCCCTGCCCCACAGTGCAGTCACTCTGCGGCTGCCTTGCACCCTGGGTAATGCCCGCCACTGCCTTTGCAGCCTCCCTGAGTACCTAGTCTATACTGTGTCTCTACCAGCATCAATTTTTGTGTGTGTTTTCCCTCTGTTCTGGGGCGTTGGGGGATGCCCGCGCACTGAAATGCTTTAAAAATCGTGCAAAAAGTGGGTAGAAACGTAAAATGAAAAAATGAAAAACAAAAACAAAATTTTTCCAAAAATTCACAAAAAATGGAAACGAACTGAAATGGACCTCTCAACGAAAAACAAAAAAACTGAAATGCCATTTTTTTTATTCGTGCCCATCTCCACTCGGAACTATAAAGCTGGAAGGGAACCGCTGGATCATCAAGTCCAACCCTTGTCAAAGAGGCCCTTTGGGGAATCAAGCTCTCAACCTCTGGCTCCCGAGCCAGATGTCTAGCCCACTCAGCTATCCAGAAGTTGTAATTGAGATGTGCCTTGACAGTGCATGAGTTGATCCTTTATAGCAGGATGAGGCAACCCTGGGGGTCTTGGGCAGTGATTTCTCTTCTCCTGGGTGCCCCTCCAGTCCCAGCAAGGGCTCTTTTCAGCCATGTAGACTGTAGAACCAGAAATAGGAACTGCTTTCAGTTTCATGGTGGGGAAGAGATCTTGTGGACCCCCAAGATGCAGAACTCATGGAGACCTCCACCAGCAAAAGTAGGGCATGCAGATATACACTTGAATAGGGGCCTTTGGGAGTTGAGGTGCCTTGGGCCACCTTGGATTAGACTGGCCGTTCCTTTCATTCTTGAAGAAGATTCAGAGCAAGGATTCAGGGGTGCAGTTTGGCTGAAATTCTATTTCTTCTTCTGGCCAGCTTTCTGCAATGGAGAAAGGACCTGATTCTCTTTCCCACTGGGTCAGCCAATGTCCTCCATCCATGATGACTAGAGCCAGTTGTGAGGGATGCCTTTCCTTTGGGGCTGGCCCACTTTATTTGGATGAGCAGCACCTAAGACCCTGGGGTTGTTTCTTGCCTTTCCTTTAGAGATGGGCACGACTTAGTGAAATTTTTGTTTCCATTTTCATTTTTCGTTTTCGTTACGTAACGAACTGAAAAACGAAAAACGGTTCAAAAATGGAACGAAAACGTAAACGAAACGACTAATTTTGAGCCGTTTTTCGTTTTTCGTTACTGGAAAAGCACTTAATGGAGCTAAATGGGAAGAAACGAAAAAAATTCGTTTTCATTTTCGTTTTTCGTTTTCGTTATGTAACGAAACAAAAATGAAAAATTTTGAAAATTAGCTTACGAAAACGGAAACGAAACGAAACGGACCCCTAGATGAAAATGAAAATGAAAATGAAAATTTTTTTCTGAGTCGTGCCCATCTCTACTTTCCTTCACTTTGGAGAACCACACACAACTGTGGGCTTCTCAGATTGTGAGGAGATCAAAAAATCCCCCCATCCCATGACACCTTGGGGAGCATGGTTTATGATATTAGAGCAAAAATATCTGTCAGAGTGTGTCGGAGTAGAAATCTGGGTGTCACTGGGGTTACGCGGGACTGCACTTTGGCCCCTCCCAACTCTATTGCAATGGGATTACTCTACCTCCATTTGTCCTTCCCTTAGGCAGCCTTCATCATCTGCAGCACTAAAGAAACTGGGCCTCTACCCCTTGGCTGGCTTATTGCCCCACACAAGCTAGGCTGTTGGGCATCAGGAATCATCATGGTAGACCTACCACAGTGCTGGATCTACTTAGAGGAAGGTGGTTATCCTTATGTTTTAGTCTTACTGAAAAATAGATTGGTATCATGGATCAAAGCATGAAACTGCATTTGCAATAATGAGAACTGCACTGTCTCAAAGCATGCTATAGCTGTTGAAGATAAACTTTTCTCAGTTCTGTTACAGCAATTACTGCCCCATAGGAAGGAAACCATCATTTGAGAACCTGAGAAATTGATGATGGGATCATTTCATCACCACTGATTGGAAGGTGTTCAGGTAGAAAAGTCTTTCCATCTCTAGGACAAAGTGGATAGAACTCTCTGGAAAGTTTCAGAGTTGTCAACACTGGAAGTCTACTGGGTTATTGAAATATTTTGAAGTGGATGGGACTTGAAAACAAAAAAACAAAAACAAAAAGTCATGGCTTTTCAAACTCAACCAAAAGTGTTTTGAGATGCTTTGTAAATTTGCATCTTTACAGTTTGCAGCATGTTTAAAAAGAGGGAAAGAAGAAGAAGAAGAAGAGAAAAAGGAGAAACCCCCAAGAGATGATGCTTTTGGAAATATTTTTAAGCTGTCAATGGGGCCATTTGATGTGTGCTTCCTTTGACTGCTCAATTCCCTTGGCCCCATTTTGTCTTACTTGGCACTTTGAAGACGTGAGATTTGCAAAAAATATGTCATGTTGACTGCTTTTCTTTCTTCTATGACTCAAATCAATACCTCAGCTTCACGGGTTAATTTTTTTTTTAAAAAAAGGTATAATTGGTAATTACAATCTTCAACCATATCCAGATTCTAAAGTAAGCTTTTTCTTGACTGTTGACTGGTATTTTCTCAATCGGACAAATGCATGGAAACCCTTAAGCCTTGATGGCATCCAATTTGCAGAGAGGAGAGCCTGCAATTGTCGCCCTTCCGTTCTCACTTCTGTTGCCTTCGCACCAATGGTGGGTGAAGGTGCTAAAGAAACGGGGCCTCTGCATCCCATGGGACCTCTCCATCGAAACGGGTACCTGTAAACAGTCCTGCCCATGGCTATAAAGACAATAGTAAAGAAATACTGGTCCAATCAGGAGTGTATACATTGTATAAGGAACTTTATAAGGTGGTGTGTGAAGAATTTTTTTGTTTTCTGTACCCCCCTTCAAATATGCCAGGGTCCCCGAGAGCTCCTATAAATCTCATTGAGAATGGGTACAATAAAATATCAGAGCCCCTGATCACATAGAGAGCCTCTATGGCGATTCGAATTCTCCCTCTACAAAACTATGGATTTACTCATTTGGGATGATGGCAAAATTGAGAGAGAGGAAGCTGGACAGTTCCCCTCCTGTCGCTTCACCCCAGCAACACAAACATAGAAATTATACCTAGACCAAGCAGTCTTAGTGGCAATGGCACTAAGACTGTGGTTTACTGCTACCATTCTGTCCACGTTGGAGATTGTTTGGCTCCCTCAGTCAAAAACATAGGTGAGGATTCCCCCTCCCTCCATTTTTTAGAACAAATGTTTCCATAACCGGAATCAAAAGCTTGGGTAAAAATTACGACTACCCAATACCCACACACTTTTACAACAATCGGAGGAAAGGGTATTATTTACAAACTTCCCTCTTTGTCATCTGTAGGTCTGTCTAAGAAATACTTGACACTTATCTTTACTTCTTCAAATGTTTTTAGACCAGCTCCAAGATGGCTCAACTGGCATGGGGAAAGGTTAATCCAGGATATTCAGTAGTCTGAATGTTTTTCACCTGTAACATAGTGAACACCAAACTAGATTAATCAATGATTTGTCTCAGCTTAAAACAGCACCCTATATTTGTAGCTCCAATGAAATATTGGCACAGCCCCAAGTGATCTGACTGAGAAAAAGCAGGGTGGTGAGTAAGAGATTTGAATCAGAAAGAGCAGAAGAACTGAAGAGGTTGAGATCCCATTGCCACTAACTGCTTGGTCTAGATATAATTTCTATGTTTGTGTTGCTGGGGTGAAGCAACAGGATGAATCCATGCATATGCAACTGAACTGATTAGAGATGGGCACGAAATGAAAAATGAAACACTATTTTCCCAATTCATGCCTATCTCTAGAACTGATATTTTATTCTAGGGTTTTGTGGATTCTGTGTGTGGAGATTTCTTCCATGCCATGGATACCAAACCCATGAGAGGAAGACACCTTGGAGTTTTGCCTAACTCTGAACTCAATGAGACCTTTGAATATGACAATCCTACAAGCAACCACTGTATTTGTACTATGGCCGAGGTGCACAAACCGGAGCGTTATGATGTTGGAATAATTGCTCAAGTTCTCTGTTGTATAACTGTGGCTAAGAAGAGGCTGTTTATGTGAAGTTATGTTTGCAAGGCTCATCTCATCAATAGATAACTAAGTAAACAAATACGCCCATGGAACCTAAAAAGTGTTTCAGCAACAGCAAGTGTCCGGTTCAATCAACTCTCACCTCTTCCTGGACGAAGCCAGAGCTCACTTTCTCACATAGCCAAAAGCCTACAGCTAGAGAAGGAGAGGGTTGGTAGGGGTCGTGGACACCTGGAATTAGACCTGGGCTTTTTTTTTTGGGGGGGGGAGATATGCTATAGCATATCCCCTTCCTTTTAATCTTTTCACTGACAATTAAAGACCCATCTCTTCATGCAGGCTTTCAATGAATGTGATAGAGCTCCTGGTTTCTGTCCCCTGACACCTTTCCTAAGTTTTGTTTTTAAAGTTTTAAATGTTAGTTACTAAATGACTTTTAGCTGTTGCTGTTGAACTAAGTTTTCATCTCCAATTTATTTTATTTTATTTCAGTACTTGTTTTAAGACTTTGAGCCACCTTAGGTGCCTTCATTGGAAGAAAAGTGGCCTACAAATACCACAAAATGAATAAATTAAAAATAAATTTGAAGCCAGAGATGGATGACAATTTATCCCATTCTCACAGTCAGCTGGGTCAAAATCAGTTCTAGCTTCTCTCTCAGCTTTGATAACCGTTTGTAACACCACAAGGCTTCTTGCAGGTGGAAATCTCTCTCTCTCTCTCTCTCTCTCTCTCTCTCTCTGTGTGTGTGTGTGTGTGTGTGTGTGTGTGTGTGTGTTTGTGTGTTTGGATAAGAGCTTGTACAAATCTGCAGATGCTTTCACAAATACAACAGAAATAACTTTTGACTTCAAATATTGACATGAGGCAGAAAGTTAACAAACCGAATCACCCCTAACCAATCCAAAAGAAAACCTATTGTCTGTTTTTCAATTAGTGACCCTAGCAACAGAGGCATGCTTCCCCCTAACCTGCAATCAACCCACGTTTTGATCACTGGCAGTGCTTCCCAACCATGGGCCCCCAGGTGTTCTTGGCCTACAACACCCAGAAATCCTGGCCAGCACAGCAAGTACTGAAGGCTTCTGGGAATTTCAGTCCAAGAATATCCGGAGTGGGTGGGTGGGGGATTCAAGACGACCACCCGATAAAGCGAAATCCTGCTTCTTTGGGCCCGGGTGGCTCTGCCTCATGCGCATCTGAATTCAACAACAGCACAATTGAACTTAAAACAATGATGCTCACACTGATGTTTAGTCCAGCACCAACGGACCATGCTGCTCTGTGCCTTCCATGAAGAAAACCTGGCATCCACCTTGCCAGATGAACTTTTAAGAACTCTCTCCTGGCAAATTACATCCCTTGCCATGTTTGGACTTTTATAACCACACTGATGAAGGAAACCCTATGTAGAGCAGAAGAGTCAACCAGAAACAGCCATTGTGTAAGCTTTTAGGGAAGGGCTCACCAAGAAAGTAATAAACGGGACATAGGCCATTAGTCAGGAACAAATTTTCTCCCCCTTTCTAAATCTTTCTTTAATCAAACCTTTCATTAGCATGCATATAAATTTAGTTTGGGGGATTTGCTCAGTACATTTAGCAAACAGGCTTCGGTCCCAGGCTGGGTCCCCAGGGCGGGGTTTGGAGGCTGACCCAGACGGCCAGCGCTGTCCTTCCTGTCCCCTTCGGAGTGCTAATAGAAGGGAGCAGGTCATCTAGCATTAGCAAAAAAGTAACTTAGCATTTGCACTGAGCTGAGTCTTGCCAGACCCCGGCACATATTGCAGTCAGTCGACAGCGGCTCCTTTCACGTTGATGAATGGCTTTTTTCAAGCGTTCTGCTCCCTAGTTATGAGAAGGGTGACCCGGTCAGGAGACTACTTTATGAAGCTATAAAAAATGTATGTCACTTTGGACTCTCTAATGTCATAGAGGAAGAGAGTGCATGAGAGAATAGGAAGGAAGGAAAGAAGGAATGAAAAGAAAAGACATACTGAAGTACTTCAGAAGAAAGGGGGAAGAGAAGGGCAGGGTAATAGGTCAGGATGCGTTGGGTACCAACTGTTTCCTACCATCCCCCATGAAATAGGTCTATTTATTG
>JAHTLZ010000102.1:2437365-2448137 GCA_023846285.1 Phrynocephalus versicolor
CTCTCTCTTTTAAAAGGTACAGTATTGTTACACTTGGCTGGCTATAACAGACTCAGCTCCTTTGAAAGTAATGGAATTACATCGCCATCACAGTTCACTGGTCCGCCTCATTTTGGGAAAATTCATCTTTCTTAATGTCTCGGCTGCAGCAAAAAGCTTGGCGGCAGCTGCTAAACTGCAGGAGCTCAGGAGCCATCACCCAGTCGGCAGGACAGTGTGGCGCTTGGCTCAGAGGACATCGCACAGGGGGTGGAAGAGAGCATGGGGGACCATGAGCCCTCCGTGGGCATTCAGTCGGAGACCTCCTAAAGGAATGGAAAACGACATGGTCTCCAAGACAGCCAAAATGTGTCATTCTTTTAATACTTGTGAGTGTCTGTGGTGGTCCACTTCATTGCTTTCCACAGAGAGGCATGCCTGGAAGTAATTTCCACTATGGTTGTAACCTCTGGGGGTCAATCTGCAAAGTATGACCTTGTAAAGTGTTCTCCCTACCACATCTTCAGCTTTCAGCTGCCGGGGGAGGCTTCATACTGGAGAGCTTGGGTTTGTGAGTTGGAAGGTGGGGCTTTCCAACAAGCAAGAGGACACAAGTAGAAACCACTGTGTGACTTTCTTTTGTCCACTGCCATTGCAACTGTGTAAGTTTCAACTTCCATTCTCTCTAATGAACTTTATTTATCAGCAACAACCCAGGCCCTAGGCACCTGTTCTCAGTAGGTAGTGATCCTACCATTCCACAGAGTTTCCTTATAGTCTGTCAGAACACTGGCCCAGTGTGGATTGCACGGTCAGTTGACTCAAACCTCATACAGGGTCTTTCTAACCTCCCATGGTCTTTCTAATATTCCACGGAGATGCTGAAGTTCAAATGAAGAACCCCTTGTCTTGCATATCAGGGTGACCAGGATGGTTGAGGGTCTGGAGGAAATGTCTTATGAAGAACGGCTTAGGGAACTGGGAATGTTTAGCCTCTCTAAAAGAAGGCTGAGGGGGGTGTGATAGCTATGTTTAAATCTTTGAAAGGATGCCATATTGAAGAGGGAACAGGTTTGTTTTCCATGGCTTCAGAGATTAGGACTTGGGGCAATGGTTTCAAACTACAGGAAAAGAGATTTCATTTGAACATTAGGAAGAACTTCATGACAGTTAGGGGTGTTCGGCAGTGGAATACGATGCCACAAAGGGTGGTGGAGTCTTCTTCTTTGGAGGTTTTTAAGCAGAGGCAGGATGGCCATCTGTCGGGAGTCCTGTGATGGGGGTTCCTGCATGGCAGGGGGTTGAACTGGATGGCCCTGGAGGTCTCTTCCAACTCTATGATTCTATGACTTGGCAATAGCCTGCTCTTTATTCATTTAGACAACATAGGAAGGTAGGACGTTGCATTGTAGTTTGCCTGGAGATTGGTCCATACAGCATGCTGTCATTGAAGCTGACATATCTGCAGAGCTTTTGCACTCCAGTCTGAGTTGGAGATCTCAGAAGTTGATCCTCACTCTTCTATTACATGTTCCACAACAGAATTGTGGGCTTTCTTCAGCATTCTTCGCTCCATGTTTCTGTATATGCTGTTGATGTTTCCAGAACGTTGCTTTGCTCTGGTATTTTGGAAATCTGCTGTTCTGGTTGTGCTTAGATAGGAGCAACTATCCCCCATCTCACTATATCATCACTTCTTCCACATTTTTAATACCAAGGCTGAAAGGGTTGGTGTGGCTTCCCTCCATCTACCATATCTACCATACTGGATGCTACTCCCAGCTCCATGGAAACAGTCAAGCTCAGGATTCTGAGTACCATGAAGCAACTAAGCCTTTTATTATATATTCCAGCTATTTAACACTCAAGTGTAGAAACCATGCAAAAATACAATAAAAGTGTTCTTACAATGCCTCTTTTTACTCTTCACTAAGGTTTGTTCTTTTAAACTTGAGGGTCTTGCTATGTGCTTACTTGTGTGGATCCCTGGAATTCAATTTTCAATTTTCCTGCCTTGAAAGCTCCACTGGCCATTTTTTAAAAGAAAGCTGAAATTTCCCAGATCCGCAGCCCATTAGTCATAGATCTCACAGAACATTCCTTGGAGCAGCTGAATGGGTTTCAAGAGGCTCAGCTGCTCCTTTGAAAGAGCAGCATATTGTGGAACTTCCCAGTGTGAGGTGCGTCCTTGGGCATCCTTTCTTGAAGCATTAAACAACATATCCAGAATATATATATATATATATGGGGCTTCAAAGTAGTTGAAGTGTGAAGGCCACCACATGACATCTTGATGACCTGCAGCTTCATGTACACCCTGAACAAAATATTAAACTGGAGATGGACAGATCTTCACACCTGTTTATGTCTCGGATATTTCAGGCAGGGCAGATTTCAACTGAGCTACCCAACTGCCCCTTTCAATTTGTCTGCCTATTAACCATTGTCCGTGCTTCTGGGTGTCTAAGCCAATTACAAGGGATCTGTGTAACTTCTTCTAAGTTGACCGACTGATCGACTGATCAAAGGCAGATGGGACGTGACAGCGGAATATTATGGCAGACTTCTCCTCGTGATGAATGGGCCCACCTTGACACAAACTCCAAAGCTTTGCCTCTCGGTAATAAATCTCAGCATGGAGTCATCTGTCTCTGACCTGACGCTTGAAAATCAACAACTTGGGATACTGGAAATTTCATTGTCTATATGAACATTTAAGTTGGCTTGGTGGCATAAATGCACACCTTCAGCTTTCAATCTCTTTAATAGTGGCAGGCTCCATATTATTACTTTCTTTTTCTTTTTCTTTTTCTTTTTGTTTGCAGTGGTGGGGAGGTAAAAGGTAGCAATTCACAAGTGGCTTATACTTCTCTCTCCCCTCCAACCCAGACAGCCGTTGAGATCTCTGCTAATGCAGAGGTTACATCATTTTAATGAGCTACTCATTGGGGAAGGACTGAGGTACAGAAAATAGCATTTAAGATTGATTTAGTAAGCGTATGATATAGTCAGTGTCATAACACCAGATGACAACAATAAGCAATCCTGGATATTATCTGCTCAGTGCCAGGGTTTCATTGTGTAGGCACAGAATCAAGTATCTGAAGCAGAATCTTCTGTCCAAATATTTCTCCATCCCTCTGAGTGGAAAAAAAAAGCATTTAAAATATGTTGAGTATTAGTTAAGGGCTCAAAAGCTGCTAAGGTGGGAAGAAAGTTCAGTGATGCAGATGTCCGACTAGGCTTCTACTGTGAAATGCAAGACATAAGGGTGGGGTGCCATCAGTGCAGCCAGTATTCGGGATAACATAAGGCCATAAACAACAGCAGAAACTCATAATCCAGCTAGGAGAATCAAGATCTCAAAGTTGCATGGGAAACATAAAAAAGACCTTAACTTGGTGTGGAAGTGAAAGCAAGGAGGGGAAAAGACCAAGGAAATAGTGTTGCTTATATACTGTCCCATAGTGCTTAAAGCAACCTCTGATCAATTTACAGTTTAATTATGCAAGTTACCAATTGGTCTCCCGGAGACCTGGGTACTTTGTTTGCCAGCCTCAGAAGGATGGGAAGGCTGAGGGAACCTCGAGCCATCTACCTGGGAGGGGACATGGGTCGTGAGCAGAGTTTTGGCTCTAGTACCGAATTTTAACCACTGCGCCACAAAGCTCTTTTTAAGCCTATTTTCAATAAGGACTCAGGGTGGTGGTGGTGGTGGTGGTGGTATTTGATAGTCAGGTGCAAAGCAAAAGAAAAAAAAACAATGTGTTCTATTTATGAATCACCCCATAGTACAGTGCAGGCTACACATTGCAACCTGGGCATTCTGGAAGTTGAATCATGGCAACTGGACTTCTTTTCTTGAGAGATTGAAATGTTTTGCTGCTCATCCAAACAGCTTCATCAGTCTGAGGAAAGCTAGTTGTGAGTCCTCCATTTTTATAGTTCACTTTGACCTCATGTCACCATGGTCTGAAATAGGCTCATAAGATGAACAATGGCCTGTTATGTGAACAATAGTCTCCATAGACCATTAGGTGAACCGTGGCCTATGGTGCAGAAACCCATAAAGTATGGGTCATTAGCTATGGCCTTGGTGGTAGATTTGTCTGAGTATTGTTGAAATCTATGCCTGATAAGTAGCAGATAGTGCCTGAGCCCCTTCCTCTGTTGAGAGAGGGATTTTCAATACTCATATGAATGGCTTCCCTGACCCTTCTCGCAAACCACCTATTTTCTCTGTCTAACACAGGGATGGCGAACCTATGGCATGCGTGCCAAAGGTGGCACGGAAAGAGCTTTAGCCTGGCATGCAACATGCTCCTTGCCCCCCCTTCCCCCTCCACTGGACCAGCCATGAGGAATTTGCGGAGGGGGAAGTTGGGGGGCAGGGAGCATGTCAGGTGCCAGACCGACACTGCCGTCGCAAATGCCATTGCTGCCCTTGCCTCCACCCCCTGCCGCCCCTGACCCCGCCTCCACCACCCCCACTGCCATCCCTGCCCCTGCCGCCGCCACCGCCGCTGCCGATAACTCTGACCCCATCGCCCTTGCTGCCCTCAACCTTGCCCCACCCCTGACCCCCCGCTGTCGCCAATCCCATCCCCCCCACTGCTCCGTCCCCATCGCCCTTGCCGCCCCTGCCACCACCAACCTGACCCCACCTGCGCCGCCATCACTGCTCCTCCCACCCTGACCCCGCCCCCTCCATCACCCTTGCTGCCTTTGGCTCCTCCCCCCCGCCACCGCCGATCTCGACCACCACTGCCGCCGCCGCCGCGCCGAGTTTGGGCACTCGGTGGCAAAAAGGTTTGCCATCCAAATCCCTGGTCTAATATGTGTGCATCCTCATCTCTGAATGAGTGCCCTTTGTCCTTCAAGTGGAGGTGTACTACCATGGAGTGGGTCACTCAGGCAAAGTCTATCTGCTACTTATCAGGCAGTGATTTAAACAATCCCCAGACAAATCAAAAATACTTCACACCTTGCAAATCGCTTTCCTCAGACTGACAAAGCTCTTTGGATGAGCAGTGAAACATTTCAGTCTCTCAAGAAAAGAAGTCCAGTCACCATGACTCAACTTGCAGATAAACTCACCCGGATGACTGAGAATATTTACAGACAAACTGGGTACTCATTTTACTGACCTTGGAAGAATGGAAGGCTGAGTGAACCTTGAGCCAGCAACTTGGGATTGAGCCCAAGGTCTTGAACACAGTTTTGGCTGCAGTACAGCAGTTTAACCACTGTGCCATGAGGCTCTTCTATGAGAGTTTCATAGCTGAGGTTGTCTCATGGAATATGATGACTTGGTGCACAGCAAATAATGCCACTCGGAGTACAATCACCAAATGTGGCTCATTGTTGCATGTGAAAGGATCAAAAGTGTGCCTCCCAGGTCTGTACAACTGCACTCCCCAAATGCTATTTTCCTTTCCTTTTGCTTGGTACTTCCTTGGTAATTCAAGCATTCACAAAAAGAGGGAAGGTGCACACACCCCTTATTTCTCCTACCTTTGGTACCAGGTAGGAATGCCCAGTCTCTCCTGGGAAATGTAGTTTTCACAGTGACTTATATCATCAGTGCTATGCAGCATGCCAGGTCCCAGAGGGGAAAGCCACAGAACAGTGGCTGTGTCTTCCACTCTAGCCCACACCAGCTTGCACGCGGGGGTGCCTGTAGGTGCATGCATGTCCAGGTGACCCCACCTGCGCATGTGAACATACTGTGAAGGACTGAGAAACAAATACGTATGAGCAATAGATAACCAAGAATTTATTCTCTTTCAGCTTCTGATAGATGGGGCACTCATTATAGCTCACTGAATTCATCAGCTGATGCCACTGAATGACCTACTATAGGCGTTTCCAGGAAATGGGGGAGCTAATAGACCATTCTGGAGTAGTGTTAAGATCACAGCCATCTCCTGTTTAAGGAGGTTAATATAAAACTAATTGGGCCTGGGTGAACAGTTCAGAAGACAAACGCACCCACCTGAATTTTGAAAAGCTGGCATAGTCTTCAGCTCTAACCCATATTCATCCTTGCTTCAGAGTTTCATCTTTTTATAACTAGGCAGGAGAATAAAAAATGATAACAATCAGTGTTTTATAATAATGGCCTGAGTGTTCTGGCCTTGAGCCATGAATACCTCATCTTCTTTTAGGGCAACTGGACAACTCAGCATAAAAGCTAAGACTTCCTATTTCCAGAGAGGGATTAACTTGCTTCAGTATCTTACCATGGATCCACAAAGGGGTCTTAACCTAAATGTGTCAACCAAGGGGGACGAAAGAGGCCCCCTATGATGAAATGTTCCTAAGGCAGACATCTGAGGAATTTCAAGAAGACAAAGGGGTATCATTAAAATATTATAATATTAGAACTGTTGAGCTGGAAGACACCCAATGGATCATTGAATCCCGCTGCCTGCCAAGGAGGCACGGAGGAGAATCAAACTCCCAACCTCTGCCCCTACACCCAGATGCCTAAACCACACAGTTATCTAGTGTTGAACCTTCTCTAAGGCGGTTACTTCACATCCTGTTTGTCTCTCCTTGCTGTCCCGCTTGGGACCGGTACAAAAAAATCTTACTCCATGTCCACAGCATGACAGCAAAATGTTGTCTTGACCACTCCCCCTGAACCAGGAACAGAGCGTGACAAGCCATACCTGCCCCTGGGCTGGGGAATTCTGTTGTCATGCTTTGTTCCTGGTTCCTGTTCCGAGACAAGGGACCACGGGGTAACAACTGTCACACAGCAGCCAGTGTCCACCTATTGGTCAGTGGCTGAAGCGGCACTCGCCATCAGATTCCCTAGGGTGGAAGCTAGACATGGGCACAACCAGAAAAAATGACGTTTTGAGTTTTCGTTTGTCGGAACTGGTCCGTTTCGGGTCGTTTCCGTTTGTTGCGAAATTTTTCAAAAATTTGTCATTTCGTCGTTTCGTTTGTCATTTGTTGTTTCCACTGCAATTTAGCGCGATTTGACTTCCAAGAGCATAGGGGCGTCCTGCAATCAGGGCCGTGCTAGGTGTTTTTGCACCCTAGGCGGCGGGCGGGGCGGGCGGTGGGCGGCAGGGGGAGGTGCGGGTGGGTGGCGGTGGCGGGGGGCCATGGGCAGGCAGCCCAGGACAGGAGAAGAGGGGGAGAAAAGCCAGGGACCCCCCAGAAACCACCCCTCTGGTAGGTGGCAAAGCCTCAGGCAGGCATATTTTCACCTGCTTTTTTGGTTGGGAGTCGGGTTTTTTTAAAAAAAAAACTTTTAAAAACTTTTTCTGTGCTTTGAATTGTGCGATCGCCGTGATGCCACAAACGAAAACGAAAAACCCGGTTCGAGTTTGAGTTCTGACGGCTAAATTATCGTTACCGTTTCCGTTACGTAACAGAACTGAAAAACGGAAACGAAAACGAAAATTTTGCTGAGTCATGCCCATGTCTAGTGGAAGCCATACAGCGCAGATATTTAAGATGACATGAGTTGTGAAGTTTGGCTGTTTAACGCATGAAAACCGACGCAGCGGGGATTCGAAATATCAGAAAACGGATGCCCAAAAATAAAAGTAAAAGGCTAAACGAAAGCAGGGAAATCCAGTAATTGTCACAAAAGAAGGACATGAGGTAACAGTTGTCATGAGACAAGTAATCACGCCCGTGGGCAAACGGAAACAGGGACTGAACCACGTGACCACGAACAACGCTGTCACAGTACAAACGTAATCGCAGAACGAGGTAGGGCGTGAAGTAAGGGCCAAAGAGGGCCTGCATATCTTAGCTCCATTTGAGTTGCAAAGCCACTGGGATAGTTCTAAATCCACGTGGCGGCCCACAACTTGTTCCTTCTTTCTTAAAGCTGCATTCCAGCTCATTTCTGTTCTGCTCATGTCGTCCACTGATGATTCCAAAATCCGTTTCCCCTGCCTCCCACTTTCTGGGAACAGCTCTAACTAAATGCTCCCTTCTCCTTCTCTCCTGAGCGACCACTGGGTACAGTGCTGGTCTCTTGGAATCCATGTTCAGCATCCACACTTGATAGCTTACACCTCTGACGTCCACTTAGTAGGTATATTTGGGAGATTAAGCAACCTCTAATATAACTTCTTACAGTTAACAAAGGTTGGCACATTAAAGATGATATGGTTTTATCTGGTAAAAGATTTCATGGGCTGCTACTCAAATGCATAATAGTTTGCAATCATTTCCCCCTGCCCCCACCTTTCTGGTGTCCAGTTTGTTTTGTGCCCATCACTACCAAGAGTCTTGTAGTGATTCCTTATGATTTTGCCAAAACTCACAGTGTGCTCTTTCTCATCTAGTCCTCTATGCATCATAAGAAAACATAGCACAGGTTTACGGTACCATTGGAGATGACCATGTGCATTGGCAACAGGTTAATCAGCACAGATATGGCTGGGTATACCTATAGGGCATAGCGGTGAACTGTAAAGAAAGGACACCCAGCTGGCATTTCATATGTCAAGTGGTAGAAGCTGCTGGGCTTCTGTAGGTTGTCATCAGTCTGGTTGCAGAACTGGTGTCTGCTAAGATGGTGCCCAGGGCTCCTCCCTACCTTGCCCGTACTGGTGCCACTGAAAAACTGTCCAAGGTAAATTTAGAGGACATTGCTGAGAATAAACATGAGAATAATTGCAAGGGAGATCCAAAATGTTTCATTTGCAGTATGGAAATTCATTTGGGAGTCTTCCCCACTCACAACAGGGAGCCACCCACTTGCAGAAAAGAAAGGGCAAGGAAAGAAGAGGAAAACAATAAGAATGAAAAGGTTAAAATATAAAAGTATGGTTTTGGGAATGGCATATGATGCATCTCACCATCGCTTAGGCGTCCAGATGGAATTCGGACTACAAATGATAAACTCCCTACACTACCGAGCACTACATTTTACCTAAAGAAATGAGGAGGGAGCAAATTGCATTTGGACAGTCATGCTTGGGAAAACCTTTGCACAGAAATTCAGGAGAAGCAGCGAAAGGAATTATGCTAAAACCTCTTGCAAAATGTAGTTATTTGTCATTCTTGAAACCTCCTTTCTTACCCTAACCTGTAAAATGAGGTGGTTTCTCCTAATTTTTAGGAATAGAATTAAACTCTCCCTTTCTTGCATAAGATATGCAGGAGAGAGCTCTTTCTCTCTGCTTCCCTCACTTCATCAATCTTCCCCGCATCCAGCAGAGTCCAAGAGTTTTAAAAACAGCTGTAATCTGCTGGTCATTGATGGTGGAGTAGATTGTTTGCCAAACTATTACCATAACTGTCAGCAGAAATCAGAAAAATAATCTCATTGCCCTGGACGGATGGCTTTCCAGAATTATTGATAGAGATGCTCCGGCGTAATAGAGAAATATAAAACATTGTGCTATTTGCAAAAGGGAATTTGGCCAAGTCCTTGAGACATGGCATGAGGGACAAGCACTTACAGGAAGTGAGATATAGTTCCCTCATTTAAAGTTACGAGCGAGCGAGCGAGAGCTTCTGGAGACAGGAGCTGCTGTATTTTTTTATCTCTTTCACTCTCTGCTCCCCCTTTGTTCTCCTCTTGTTCTTTCAGAATGACTTTGCTGTGAATTTAGGGACATCCAGCTGTGTGGAAGCCATTTGGGTCTTCCTGCCAAGAGGAAGGTTCTAGAAAGTTTAGCAGTAACTACTTTCTGACTACTTACCTCAGAGGGCAACAGAGGGTTCTATAATGTTTTGTGGGAATTACTTCCTTACAAGACACCATGGCACGACTTTGGGCGAGAAGGGCTTTGCCTAATTAGGAGTGCTTTGTCATGTGGTGTTCTGCTTGACTTTATAAGCATAAGGCTGCCCCTGCTGATACAAAGGATAACCCATGAGGAGTGCTTGAGGGCACCTAAGCAAGGAGCAAACACCTGAGGAACGAAGCCAGCTCTGGCCCAAGACAGAAGTGCCTGAAGTGAAGACTAAAAACGGCACCCCTCCCATTACAAATCTAATTAGACTCAGTGGTCGAAGTTTTCTTTTCTGAAAACAACAACAACAACAAACAACAACAGGACAATACTTTACCTTTCATCCCTTTTGTGGGGAGACTCCTTAGCTTAGCTTAGGGGCTGTTGGGAAGACCACACCGCCTCTAGTCCAAAACCTTGTGGGTATCTCCTGGCCACCTGAGGTAAATGGTCCACCCTCCCAAATGGTGAAAGCCATCTCTCCCTGTCTGAGATGAAGATTTCTGTGGGGAAAAGGGGGAGCAAAAATATTTTCTTCCCCACAAGTTTTCAAACATTGAAGGATGTGAATAAGACCTGAGCTTTGTTCTCCAACCACATTGTGGAGAAGACATTTATGGGAAGTTCTTCCCCAAATTTCTCTACAGAGAAGAGAAATTGTCCATTTGTTTCTTGGAAGTGTGTGTGTGTGTGGGTGGGGGGGTTAATTATTTAGCAGAGATCTGAAATAACTTGTTGCAAGTATGATGGTTATCCTAATTTGATACCTTTGGAGCAATTCATAAAACAGCTAGTATTTAGAAACATACTTGTTAGTTATAACCAATAACACCTCAGTTTCTTCAGTGTTGTGAATAACAAGCAGTGACTGTCAAAACCAGCTCCCAAAGGGCATTTTGGAAACATTTTGAAGAAAATTCTTCAGGCTTTATGCCATTCAGTTATTAGTTCTTAGCTGCAAGAGAAATATTCTTTGGTTTTAGCTTCAGTATCAGAACTGGTTACTGGACATTCCCCCCCCCGCCATGCCGGAATAACACACGAGACATGGTGTTGGGTATACGCCTCGGGCCACAC
>JAHTLZ010000102.1:2448147-2458698 GCA_023846285.1 Phrynocephalus versicolor
AATAAGGCACAGAACAAAAATGAGGCAACATGGAGGCAGGGCCTGGGTGTAAAAAAACAAACAAAACAGACTGACTAAAAATGTCGCCAAAGGCCTCTCTAAAGAGGTGGGTCTTCAAGGCCTTCCTAAAGGCGGGCAGGGACTCCAACAGGCGCAGCTCAGTGGAAGGTGATTCCAGAGCGAGGGGCCCACCATGGAGAAGACGCGGTCTTGCGTGAGCGATTTCCGTGCCTCTCTGGGTGTGGCCACCCTCAGTGAGCGCGCCTGCACCTGCCTAGTGGGTCTGGACCCAGTTGTCCTTTGGGAGATACGCTCCGCCAGGTACTCTGGTCCCAGGCCGTGGAGGGCTTTGAAAATCTAAACCAGGACCTTGAACCTGATCCGGAGGAAAACAGGGAGCCAATGCAGGCGAGCCAGGACTGGGGTGATGTGCTCATATCTACCGGCACCCACCACCAGCCTAGCTGCCGCATTTTGCACCCACTGTAACCTCCGGACCAGGGTCAAGGGCAACCCCACGTAGAGGGCATTGCAATAGTCAATCCTTGAGATCACCAGGCCCTGCACAACTGTCCTCAGGGAGGACTCATCAAGATACTGGTGGATCTGGGCGATCCTGCGGAGATGGAAAAAAGTGGTCCTGGAGACAGCCATCACTTGGGCTTCCAGGGAGAGGGCTGAATCCAGGACCATGCCCAGATTCCTGGCCCTGTCTGTAGGCTGGAGGGAAACACCCCCCAGCATAGGGAGGGGGCCATTGTACCCAGACGAGAGCACCCCAAAGAACAGAACCTCCGTCTTCACCGGATTCAGCTTGAGCCGGTTATCTCTGGTCCATTCCAGAATGGCCTCCAGACACAGATCGAGGGAGCGAACTGCCTCCACTGCAGATGACGAAAAGGAGAGATAGAGCTGCGTGTCATCAGCACACTGATGACAGCGAACTCCAAATCTCCTGATGACCTCCCCCAGCGGCCTCATGTAAACATTGAACAGCATGGGTGAGATTGTCGACCCCTGGGGCACCCCACAAGGGAGAGTCCAAGGAGATGACAAGACATCACCCAGCTGAACCCACTGAGTCCAGCTGCCAAGGAAGGAATGGAACCAGGCCAATTCCTGCCTCCGCAAGCTGCCTTCACCGAGCTGCCTTCCGGGTAAGACAGGTGGTGAATTAACCTGTATTCACCTGGCGCCTTCTTAGGTACTAGCCCCAAGGGCGACACCCGGAAGGCTGGGGTGGGGGCAAACGGTCCCAATACCCGCCCCTTAGCCACTTCCTTGTCAATCTTTTCCCGTGCGATGTGCTCCATCTCCACAGAGACCTCAAATTGGGGGCCATAAATGCCGCCCTAGCCCCCCCGAACTGCAACCTGAACCAAACAGTGAACCCGTCCCATAGAAACTGGGCACTCCCCCGGTCGGGATAGCCCTCTAACCACTGCTCCAGCACCCTACAGTTGATTGGGCTAGGGTCCTTTACCCGTATTAGGGCCTCCCCCTGGGGGGTCGCCCCACCTGCCCCCCTCCCCTGGGTCGGCTGGTGGCACCCTTTTCCCTGGGCCAGTTGATGGCCGTGTGCTGCGCTCCACAGACAGAGCCGTCATGCGTGAACCTGCAAGGGGCACAGTTGCAGGATCCCCAGCCATTGAAGTCCCAGCAGACCAGCCGGGGTTGAACCTGCTGGGCCGCCACGGGGCGGGCAGCGGCTGCTGGGCTAGGGAGCTGAATTATGTGCTCGCTATCAAAACGGTCGCCAAGCGCGGGGCAAACCAGGGTCATATACTGCAGCCAAAGGGGTGGGTATGGCTTGTCCCACCGCAAGTGGGTTGAACAGCTGCCTTCATATGGAAGCGTTCGTCATAGGTCAACCAGGCGTACCTTGGGAAATCAACGAACGCCCAGTAGATCATGTCCTGGTATTTGATCAAGGATTGCGCCCTCCAGGGGTGTGCATGAAGAACCATGGACACGTAAATTGAAAATGCTGGGAGCCAATTCGCCCAGGAGCGATTCGGCTTGCGTTGCAACCTGCGCTCCTTGTCCTTTGCGTCCTCCTTCTCCAGCTCCTTGCTGTCTAACTCCCGGTTGAGGAGGCCAAAGAGATCCACATAGTCCACCCTCCACATCTTCTCTTTAGTTGATTGAGCCAGGTGGTCGCCCAATGGGGAGCATAGTCCACGTATGGCAACGCTCTGTAAGGGACTCCTACGTATACCGGGCTGGTGGCCCATGTGGGTGGGCAACCGTGTGCGGCTGCTGCCGCAGAGCAAGTGCCTGGCTGCACGTGCACCTGCCACGGGCCCACAGCAACCATACCTACCCCACCCTGGGACCTCTGGGCCCAATGCCGGGTGGGGCCCAGAGGCATCTGCTGCTGTCTCCACTGGCCGCCCATGGGCGTGTTCGATGCTGCACTCACCTGGGGCATTGGAGGTCCACATCCTGCTGGAGGCATGCCTGGTGTCGCGTAGCCCAAGCACGACTGCGCTGCAGCCGGGCCTGGCTCCCCTGGCGACCCCCATGCTGGGCCCACCCATAGGGGTCATGGGGGCCCTCCCTGTTCCCTGTTGAGGGGCCCCAGGGGCCCCCATGGCCACTGCTCCCCGGGTGTCATGTCTGGTGGACACGCCAACTCACTGTTTTGGAGGGGAGGTCCCAGTGGCTACGGGTCGGCCTCGTTCCTCTGTGGATTCGCCGGCGGCCCCGCCTCCATGGGGTGGACCATTGCCTCGGCTTCCCGGGCCTCCAACCAGCCCTCCGCTGCCTGGGCCGGTGCCGCCTCCTTGTAAACCGCTGTTGCTGCCGCCTCCTGGGCCCCTGGTGCCATCTGGGTTCCGGAGGCCGCCTAGCGTCCTGCCTCCATCTGGGCTGCCACCGGGTGCACCGGGGCTGCTGCGTGCTGTTCGACGGCATCAAAGTGATCATTGAGGGCCTGTGCCATCCTCTGGAGCTTGGCGCGCCGCCGGGCCTTTGATGGGCGGGCCATATTCCGGCCGGCGGCGGACCTCAGCCCCGAAATATGGGCGCCCGCGGAGCCACCCTCCAGTGCCTCCATGCAGGCCTGGAGCTGGGACCACACTGGCCAGTTCTCCTCATCTGAGGAGGAATCAGAGTGGGAAAGCTGCACCGGCTGCCTCTTGGCTGGGTGCTTTCCTTTAGATCCTCCCTTATGGTGGCGAGGGGCCATTTTGCTGGCAAGGGTGGGGTGATTGGGCCCTCCCTGGGTTCCCCCACCCAGTCGATGTAATAGGCCTCCGCTACCCCCCGGGGTCCCCCCGGCCTGCCTTGGGCCTGGCCCCGGGCCTGCGCCTCCACTGCAAGCACCCATGAGGGCGGGGAGGGGTCTGTGGCCCATTCCGAGGCCCAGCACTGGCCGCCCAAGCTCACCTGGCGAGGATGGAAGGAGGGGAGGAGAGTGGGGTGCCTGGGCAAGGCCGAAGGGTAGGAGGGGGCCTGGGGAGCGAGGAGTAAGGCTGTGGCCCGCTCCCGGTTTCGCAGCCGCCGTAAACACCACCCACCGCCCGAAACCCGTGGGCAGGGAGGCGAGGCCCACTCCCTGGCCCTACGCCCGGCTAGGGCAGGAGGAAGCCTAGAGGGCGGTGGGGGGTAAAGGCCGCAGCCCGTTCCCGGGTCCGCAGCCACCGCGACCGCCGCCCGAAGAGGGAGGCCTGTGGGCGGGAAGCCGAGGCCCGCACCTAGGCCCTGCGCCTGCCGCCGGAGCCCACCTGGCGAGGGCAGGAGGAAGCTGGGAGGGCAGCAAGAGTTAAAGGCCATGGCCCGTTCCCGGGTCCGCGGCCACCATCTGGTGCTAGGCCGCTCCGCGGTGCGGCAAAGTGCCGCGCTGTGAACCTGTGGGGGAGTGCCGCCGCACCCCCCCCCCCGATGCCTCTCCTCTTCGCCAGAGCAAGATCTCCGGCAACCGGAACTCCTGGGAACTCCGGCCAAAGAAGAAGAGGCCGGGACTGCGCAGGCCAGCCCTTATAAGGGCTCGGTCCTCGGCGCTCCTCTGCGAGATGGGTAAGTCTCGCGTGCTCTCCGGTGGGGGGGGGAGGGCAAGGAGGCTCCGTCAGGCGCAGCCACGCCTTGGAGCCAGGCAGTATTTCTCTTTCTTCTTCTGAATTGCTAGAGGTGACCATGCCTTCAAAATTAGCAATACAATTGATGACTTGCATGACTTGAACAGTAATGATGACTAGAGACAGAGACAATTAAAAAAAGGAATCACGATATTCCACAAATATCACTGATTCATTATTCATCACTTGACATTCGTTAGGTCCCAATACCCCAAGAAATATGAAGGGCCAAATGTTTCCTTGTTTTTATTTGTATCTTTCCCCCCTTCTCTCACCAGCCCATGTGTGTCTAAAGCACACACAAACACACACACAATTCCCACCCCTGCCTCATCCCCTCTGCCCTGCCCCTACCTTGTCCACTACTGCCACTCCATCCTCACCTTTATTTTTCCCCCTGTACCAGCCAGAGACATCTGTACAACCATTGCATGGTTCTTGGTTAAAGCTATAGCCACATTTCCCAGTGCTGGCTGTGCTTGGCATCCTCCATGGTGCCACTTTGGCCATGGAGAAGCAGCAGCTTCAACAAGACAAAACAATGAATCAATATGAAATATGAAACTGGCAGATAGCTTAATGGCCGCTCCGGGGCTGCGTATGCGCCCACGGAGCTACTTTGCCTTCCCCTGCGCGAGTATCAAAAGATGGGGGAACGCTTGCCAGTACACGGATGGAGGAGGGGCAAGCCTATTAATGCAGCTCCCATCCTAGGACAAGGCCTCTTTCTTCTCGGCACATCCCCCTCCCACCCACTGCCTTGAACAGTGCTAGTGTGAGTCTGACTGGTCGCTTAGTGGGCTGGATAGGAATTTTTGACCCGCCCCCAGATTGGCACGGAGGGGCAGGGATTTTTCGCCTATCCCATGCTGGCACTCAGGGGTGGTCTTCCCTGTTCCCATGTTTATGGTTGCATTTGGTCACACTGGCAGTTGTGAAGAGGGAAGGGAGCCAGTGAGGACAATTCTAATATCCCCTCCAGTATCATCGGACCCCTAGCACTGCGGATCCAGACATTACAGCGCAGGGGAAAGATGTGATTGGAGGCCTTGCCTGGGCCGTGAGACATGAAGAATGTGGCTCAGGACCTGGGGGAGGGGGAGGGAATTGGCTAACCCTGGGGGCCTGAGGACATCTCAGGTTACCAGGGGGTGTGACTCAACCAAAGGCCCCCAAGTCAGTGGGGTCCCAGGACAGCCCCAGGTACCCAACACTAACCTGCAGTGTGGCAGGCCCCTCTTAAAGTTACAGGTGGGTGAGACCTGTGTTTTGTTGTGTTAATAAAGTGTGGCCCAGTTTTTTATACCCAACAAAGTTGCTTCACATCATTATTCGGCGTGGGAGGGCAATGATTTAGGTCCCTGAGAGTTCAATTCCACGCTATGCTTCTTGACGGGGCTGGACTTGATAATCCATAGTGTCCCTTCTAGCACTATTGTTGTTGCTGCTGTTGTTGTTGTTGTTGTAGTTGATGATGATGATAATGATAATTTTGCTCTAGCTTTCTTCTTCTTCTTCTTGGTAGAGACTATTAATAATCTTGGTCCAGTATCATTGGAGAGTCCATCAACCTTCATTTTGCTGGCTAGGACTGATGGACAAGGACTCCAGAGACCTAGTCGGTCACTCTATCCACAACATTGAGAACCTTATATATTCTCAATTATTTAAAGATGCCATGGAAAGATGGAACTCATTGCCTGCTATGCAATCTCTTCAAATTAATTTTATAATTTGATAATTGTCTGAGGTTTATTCTAACACTTTATTATAATATAAAGGATGGGAACACAGTATAATCAGTTCATATAGTAAACCATATCATTGTCACCATCTCCTGCTTGAATCTAGAGAAAGATAAAGAAATGCATGAGTCCCTAGCCTAGTCCAATTCCTTGGAATGGCCATGGAAGCATTTTGAATCAGATGTTTGTGGTGCATTCTTTGGGACATATGTTAGCACAGAAAGCTACCCCTCAAGTTAGCAACTGATCTCAAGCACAAGAGTGTTCTTAACTGAAAACTATAAATTTGGCCTACTAGATCTACTAACGATTCATTTTAATTAGGAATCCAGCTGCTTGCTGTGATTTTGCAATCTGGGTGTTAAATGAGTCTCCAGCAAGCAGCACAGAAGCTGTCAGGGGGGAAAAATCAGCATTTTTCCCAAGCTTTTTTTGGTGGGGTTGGGGGTTGGGGATTAAACTCCCCCCCCCAGTACCCAAAAACTTTAACTATGACTTGATAGATTTTTTTTTTTTTTGGCTCAACCTTTTATGAGCACATCTTTCTCCAGTTTCGGACAAATTCTCAGCTACAGGAATGGGACTAAAATCAGCCATCTTTCGAGGAGAATTTAAACACTTTCCAAAATATGCCTCACTAAGCATCTTTGTTCTGTGTTCTTGATGGGAAAATAAAACAGATAGCATGCTGAGGAGAGATGGGCATGACCAGAAAAAATGACGTTTCGAGTTGTCGTTTGTCGGGACAGGTCCATTTCGGGTCGTTGCTGTTTGTCGCGATAATTTTCAAAAAGTTGTTGTTTCCGTTTGTCGTTTGTCGTTTGTGGGTTGGGGTTGGGGTTGGGGTTGGGGTAAGTGGGCTCTGGGAGGCACCTCTCTGGGTGCCTCTGACGTCTGACCCACCAAGAAGGGAAGGGAAGCATTTCACGGAGCCACCGCGTATACATTATTTATTACATTATGTTAGGGTGGGGGGTAAGTGGCAGAGGCACCTCTCTCTCTGGGTGCCTCTGACTCACTAAGTAGGGAAGCATACTAGCGTACTGGCGTACAGGTTAGGGAATGGGATAGTGAATGGGCTCTGCGAGGCACCTCTCTGGGTGCATCACTTTGACTCACTAAGAAGGGAAGTGTACTAGCGTACTGACATACAGGTTAGGGAATGGAATAGGGGTAGGGGTAGGGAAGTGGGCTCTGTGAGGCACCTCTCTGGGTGCCTCACTTTGACCCACTAAGAAGGAAAGTGTACGGATCTGGGTTAGGGTTGGTGGGGTTAAGGTAAGGGCTAGGCTTAGGGTTACGGTTACGGTTAAGGTTAGGGTGGGTTATTGGGCTGCACCTCTGGGTGCCTCTGACCCACTAAGAAGGACAGTGTACTGGCGTATGGCTTAGGGTTAGGGTTAGGGTTCAGGTTAGTGGGCTTTTAATGCCCTCTCTGGCACACCCAGAGGTCTCAGTCAAAACCTGGCCAGTGGCCATGCGATTGGTGGAATGGCTCCAAGAATTTACATGGTCCCATCCCATGGCTATCCCATCATTGTGCATGAGCAGGTGTAAAAAAATAAAAATAAAATAAAATAAAATCAATGGAGACATTTTATTGCAAGAAAAACCCACTGCTGCTACTATAAAAATTCCGGCAGTTAAAATACCTAATTTTCACATGTTTCTGTGGTGCTTTGGTGGGTTTTTGGACCATGATTTAAAAATAAATATTGTGGTCGCCATTTTGGATCCCCCCCCACCGCATGGCAAATGGAGACGGCGAGGATTGCCCCCCCCAGCCTGGTATCAGCAGCCCAGGGCAGGAGAAGGGGGGAAGGCCGGGGACCCCCCCAGAAACCACCCCTCTCTGGTAGGTGCCCTCACTGAGGCAGGCATATTTTCGCCTGCTTTTATGCCCGGGAATCGGGTTTTTTTAAAAAAAAAACTTTTTTTCTGTGCTGCGCTTGGCATCGCACGATCGCCGGCGCCGCGATGCCATGAATGACAACGAAAAATCAGACCCAATTTATCTTTATTGGGTCGGGTTCGAGCTGGAGCAGAGTAATTGTCGTTACTGTTCCCCGTTACGTAACGGAAACGACGAACGGTAATGGAAATGAGGATTTCGCCGAGTCGTGCCCATGTCTAATGCTGAGCATTTACTCTCCACTCCCCCTAGTGTTCTGCCACAAAAACAGCTATCTGGTATCCTCTTCAAGCAGGTAAGGAGGATGCACCTTTAGCATCTAAGAGGGAAGATTTCCCTTCCAGAGGAATCTTGGACTGCACACAACGATTTGGAAGCAACAAAGGCACCTTGGGGGGGGGGGATGCAGCTTTGAAAGCCGTCTCTGCCCAACACTTTCCCAAACCCACCTCCCTCCCTACATGTACAATTAACTTTTTCACTCTAAGCCCTTTGAGGCAGGGACCAAATTATTACCTGTACCATGAATAAATAAATGCTTATATATTTCAGAAGGCACTTCCTCAGAGTTTATCCCTTAATAACAGGCAGGGCCACCATGTTCCTTTTCATGGCTGATCAGAAGAACCGTTCCTCTCTCTGGGAGTTGAGAGATGGCAACTGGACAATTCTTGTGGGATCAAAACCTTTTGCTTCTCATCCAATTCGCTTCCTCGGTCCCAAAGAGTAATGAAACATTTCCATCCCACAAGAAAAGAGGTCCAGTTGCCATCACCCAAGTCCGAGATCACCTCACCGGGATTGACTGAGAATCACCAAAGACAAATCATTCCTTTAGTTTGCCAATGAAACTGCTAACATAGCTTTGAGAAACAGAATTTAGTCTATGAAAAGGGGTGGGGGGGGTCTTTATATTGAATGTAGGAGTGGGAAACTCTGCTGAATAAAGCAATATTGGGTGACAGCATGTATCCCAGTGACTGGGTCCAACCCCAGGTAACTTTCACCCACCATGTTTTGGGTGCGGGAAAGGATGCCACTGAGGAAAGGAGCATGGTTGTATTTGTATCTTTTTCCACCTGTTTCCTTTCTCTGTCTCATTTATTTATTTATTTATTTAAAAAACTTTCCAGGATGAGGAAGTGGACTCTATGATCCATTCTAAAACAAATTTGCCATATGAGGCTCTTGTGTTTCCCTCAGGTTTCTGTCTTAACATGGCTGAAGATGGAAGAGGGGTTCAAAGAGAAGAAGACAACAGGGTGGGGGAGCAAGACTGGATTCAAATAGTGATTCAAAGCCATTATTCAAGCAGTCGGGCAGACAGAGGTACATACAAATGGACAGGTGGATCATAGAATCCTAGAATCCTGGAATCATAGAGTTGGAAGAGACCTCAAGGGCCATCTAGTCCAACTCCCTGTCGTGCAGGAACTTCCATCACAGTATTTCCGACAGATGGCCATCCAGCCTCTGCTTAGAAACCTCCAAAAAAGGAGATTCCACCACCCTCCTTTGGGGCAGCATATTATTCCACTGACGTACAGTTCTAACAATCATGAAGTTCTTCCTAATGTTCAAATGGAATCTCTTTTCCTGTAGTTTGAAACCATTGTCCCGCGTCCTAGTCTCTGAAGCCATGGAAAACAAAACCAGTCCCTTCTTCAATGTGACATCCTTTTAGATATTTAAACATAGCTATCATATCCCCGACCATGCGCCCTTGGTCTGGTTAAATAGGATGAAGGATGTGAGCCCCCGCCTGACTAGGTGGTACTTGAGTCTGCAACCTTTCTCATTCGAAGTTAAATATAAGAAGGGAAAAGACCACATTAACGCGGATTATTTCTCCTGACAGGGACCAGGGTTACAGCAGCCCGAAGAGCAGACGGCCCACTCGACGGGTGTGTGTGTGTGAGTCAGAGCAAGTAGTAGGAGCTCAGGGAGAAAGTGTGCCGTCTGCCCTAACAGACGAGGAGAAAGAAAGTGGCAGAGAAGATGACACTGCGCGGAAGCCGAAAAGACTTATACCGGAAATACAAAACATAACTTTAGAGGAGGTCGGGGGCGCGCGGGGACGTACTGATCAAATGGTATTGTGGGCACTAGAGGATTTAAATGATGAATGGGAAGAGCGGGAGGAGCTGGGCGTGTGCGGGGGGAAGGAGAGAGGTGTCAGTTATGTGGAACCGTTAAGAACCGTTGGGACTCTGACCTGGGAGATCCGAGTCGGGGAGAGGACATAAGAACATAAGAACATAAGAACATAAGAAGAGCCATGCTGGATCAGGCCAAAGGCCCATCTAGTCCAGCTTCCTGTATCTCACAGTGGCCCCACCAGATGCGTTTGGGAGCGCATGAGACTAGATATCTGTCTCCTGATACCACTCCCCTGCATCTGGCGCTTGAAGTACCTTGGTTTTAAGCCTGGAGATTACACATCTCCATCATGGTTTGTAACCTGTGATGGACTTTTCCTCCAGGAATCTGTCCAATGCCCTTTTGAAGGCATCCAGGCCAGATGCCATCACCACATCCTGTGGCAGGGAGTTCCATAGACTTACAACACGCTGGGTGAAAAAATATTTTCTTTTGTCAGTTCTTACTCTCCCAGCCCTCAATTTGAGTGGATGTCCCCTAGTTCTGGTATTTTGGGAGAGAGAGAAGAGCTTCCCTCTATCCACTTTACTCATACCCTGCATTATTTTGTATGTCTCAATCATATCCCACCTCAAGCGCCTTTTTTCCAGACTAAAGAGGCCCAAATGTTTTAGCCTTTCTTCATAAGGGAGGTGCCCCAGCCCGGTAATCATTT
>JAHTLZ010000102.1:2462198-2474128 GCA_023846285.1 Phrynocephalus versicolor
AAACCTTCTGGTTTATGAATATTATACTTCCTGTATCAACATTGTATTCCAGGGTAATATGGAACCTCCCCCAAATTTACATGAGCTGGTCGTTCCCAGCCTTGAGTTCTTTTACTGCAATTTGGGAAAACCTTTGCCAGCACAGCTGGGAGTGAAGGCTTCTGGGAACTGCAGTCCAAGAATTTTGGAAGGGCTGCCATACAGAGGAGGGGCAGGATCTGTTCTCGGTCATCCCATAGTGCAACGATGAACTCAAGCTAAGATAACCCAACTTTCAGCTGAATACCAGGAAAAGCTTCTTAACTGTTAGAGCAGTACAACAATTGAAGCAATCACCTCCAGAGGCGGCGAGTGCTCCAGCACTGCAGACATTTAAGCAAAACAGATAATCTTTGATTTGTATACCTAGATGGATCGGGGTGGTGGTGGACTTGATGGCTTTGCAGGCCCCTTCCAACTTCACTATTCTGTTCTATGATTCTATGATAGCACCTGCATTAGCAACCTCTGATCTGGGAGATAATGACCTGGGTCAGAGGACAAGCAAATCCTTGATTTTGAAGGTTATGTTATTTGCAGGCCATACAGGGCGGTTACTTCCCATCCGTTTTGTCTCTGTTAGTGTTGCGCTTAGGAGCTGGACAAAAAGTGTTACTTCACGTCCGTTGTGCAACTACTGAAATTTGTCTCAGCCACTCCCCCAGAACGGGTGCTAAGTGTGACAATACGGTGCCTGGTGCTGGGGTAGGGTTTCCCCTTGTCACTCTTTGTTCCTGCTTTCTGTTCCAAGACAAGACACTGTGTAGTAACGACTGTCACGCAACAATACATTCATTTCTCTCAGAGAAAACTGTGTCCAGTTTTTTTAAAATTTGACTCTGCTGCATTGGCGTATGAAACCCTGATCACCAGTAAAATAGCAAAAACAATTTTAAGCCCCTCTCCCCAAAAAATGTAAAAGGAAGCTAGACAAATGCTGTGTTTGTCATAGTACAAGACCGTGAGGTAACACTTGTCACGAGACAAGTTATCATGACCATGGGAACACTGAAACAGGGACAAAACCACGTGATCGCAACCAATGCTGTCACAGTACAAAACTAGTCATGGAACAAGGAAGGACGTGAAGTAACCACCCAGGAGGGATGGCCTGGGATCTACCTAGTTAGATCAGCCCTCATTCCTAGGAAAACGAATAGACTGGGCAAGGTGTGATCTGGGTTGAATCTCGTTCTTTGTTATCTGGGCATTAGAGTTGATTATACAGGATTGAACATAGGTGATGGTGTACTCCCCCCCCCCCGCAGAATCTGATATCTTTTTTGGAAGACCTACAGAGGGGCCTGTGGGCAGCTGAGATTTCTGGCTTTGGGGGGGCATGGAGTTTACTAAAGGCTCGCTTGATTGCCTTGTTGAGCAGTGTGGACTGGGAGGTGATGACTGGTGATTTCTCAAGAGCTACTTAAGAATGCAGCCATCATCTTGTCAATGTGGATCCAAAGATTTAGTTTAATTACAGCATGCAGGCTACACATTCTCCCCCCCCCCCCCCACCCCCACACACCAGCAAGGGGGGACTCATTTTATCAACCTTGGAAAGATGGAAGGCTGAGTCAACCATGAGCCTGCTACCTGGACTGAACCCCAGGCTGTGAGCACAGTTTTACCTGCGGTACAGGCATTCAACCACTGCGCCATGAGGCTCTTAAGTATCCAGACTGTAATAGGTCCCTCTCCAGGAAGTGGAAGGTTACAAGCATTATTAAACTCATGGCCCTATTTGAACCATCACCTGGGTTTCTTTTCATTTTTATGCTTTTTTATTTATTTATTTTTATTTCCGGGATTGGGTGGACAAGCACCACTCTGTAATGTCTACAGCTAGCCACAAAGATTGGATGAATCAGGCATTTTCTCCTCCATGAAATGTAGAGTCATCATAATCCAAGGAAGGAATCATTAGTCACTAAAAGAAGGGAGAGCAAGCCTGCCTTGAGAAATCAATACCAAGCTATTGCCTTATAATGCTGCAAAGATAGCATCGCTGATGTTTATGTCTTTGCCCTTCAGGAGCTGCAGGCTTCCTTCCACCTTCTACATCTTTCACATCACTTAGGATTTTATGTGCCTTGCTCTTGGCTTTTCTTACATTGAGACGAAAAAGGAGCAATGCATAAGGATGGATTGGTAGGTAGGGATGCTAAGAAACCTTATCAGATATCTCCTTTTTGGTTGGAAACAGGCCTGACTCAACACAGCAAAACTAATTTTCAAAGAGCCTTCAGTCCCCACAAGAGATTCTCCCCTCGCAAAGATGGGAGAACAAAGCTCTTTCCCCCACCCTTCCATCATATTTGGCACAAAATGCAGCCTAGTGTTTTTTGTGTGCTTCCATCTGAAGGGCAGAACAGTTATGCAGATGGTATATTTTTAAAGAAAAGACACAAACAACCCATTCAATGCTGCTATTTTTTTCCACCTCAAGAAAGCAACAGACTGTTTTGCCCACATTTCAGACTTAGCTTGGCAGCTGAAACCCTCAACAGATCTGGTCTATTGGTGTGTTTCCATGGTAATTAAGAGGTGAGGCAAAGAATCCAGGTGACTCAAAAAACAGAGGGGCATCCTACATGCTACCTCTGGGATTAGTAAAAAAAAATTAAATTTTAAATTAAGAAAAAGCACTATGGTTAAAAGTAGGTCAAAGGAAATCAAAACTACCAAGGCCTTAAAAGGAAGACACTAAGATCATGTTGAAGGAGGAGACCGACAGCTTTAAGCCTCCTCTTCCTACCCAATGAAACTCAAGACCTCTAGTTATGGAGGCACTGGGGAGTATATATTTGCCTTCCACCCCTCTCTGCATCATTTGGCTTAGCTGCATCACAAAGTGAAGGACTTGTTTTTGGTGCATGATATTGCCTTAGAATCTCAGGAGGTTGGATTGGAGGTTGAACCTCCAAAGCCACTGTAACAGGAATATTTCTTGCATATCCTGCATTCATCTGAACTCAGCATCAGGTTAGGCAAGATCAGAAGCCTCCCCATTATACTTTTTCCAGCTTCTCTTCAGCCAAGGCCATTGTCATCCAAGACTGGTCTACCAACTATGTCGTGGCATTCAGGTGGAGGTGGCCATCTGGGGTGGCGTGGAAATCCTCTTTTCTTGTGCTGGTGCTGGTTTTACTCACCCCACCTACCCCTTCTACTCAGTTCCTTGCACACAACCTCTTCTCCACTTCCTGTGCTGACTTTCCTTATCTCCTGGTCAGAGCTTACCTGCATGCTTCCATCCTCCCTCCAGCCCTCTCTTCCTAGCCTGGTTGCTAGGCAACTGAGAGGTGCTATGGCATCCCAAGCTTATTTCTGACTTAGTAACTCTAACCTCTCCTTGCCCCTTCCAGATCTGGGATGTTAGAGGAAGATGTGGCAATTGGTCTCCATATTTCTTGGCTGGTGGAGCCAATGGAACCAGGTGAGTGTGATGTATTATCTCTAACTCATATGTGGGTTTTCTCCCATTCTTCATTGTACAATAATCGAACCACATAAGAGTGAGAAATCACTCTTATGCTTTTCCAACCCATGCTTCAGTCTGAAGATTCCCTTTCCCTCCCTCCCTCCCTCTTCCTTCCTTCCTTCCTTCCTTCCTTCCTCCCTCCCTCCCTTCCTTCCTTCCTCTAAAGCCAGGTTTCAAGGTGCTCATTACACAAAATGACGAGTCTACTTGCAGAAATTGGGTATGTACCCTGTTTAAGGATCTGGTTTTCATGCGTATCCTTGTAAAGCCAAAATAATATAGCTGTCTTTGTTCTCCAACAGAGGTCAATGGGAGGACTACAGATTTACTCGGAGGTCACAGATCATACTGGATCAAATATCTCCATACTCACTGGGGATCTATTCCAAAGTCTTGAATGCTCCTCTTGATCAAATCAAGTGACCACAGGAAAACTCTTCTTATCAATGGCTTCCCCTTAATTTGAGATTCCTTTGCACCATCAGGTTGGCACATTCTTATGGAAGCCTTGAAGACCTTATTCTTTAGACATTCATTTGATAAAAGCAAAAGCACCAAAAAAGTTTGGCAGGACCAGAGGTCAGAAAAGTTGCTCTCTAGGAATTCAGCTCCCACAAACTGGCCCTGCTGCCTGAGGAATTCTGGGAAATGTAGTCTGCAAACTCTAGGAAGATTCTGGGGAATGCAACCTTCAAACTCAGTTTATGATGTTGTGGCAAAAGAGAAGATTTTTTCCCTCTCCCCTTAAAATTTTTTGAGTGAGGCGAAACTAGATCACAACACCTTCTAAATCACAACATATCTTGCAAAGCATCACTAAATGCACCGCGACTTCTCTCAATAACAGCAGTTGTACCGTTTAGAAATTGCTAGCATCCCTTATTCTCATTTCTTTGCTTACCCACATCCCATCCTCTTGGCTTTTTCCTCCCGCCTGCCCCCATTCAAGCAATGCCTTGGATTATAGGCAGCGGCATGTAAAATTAAGATGAGAGAGAAAGGTCTTGAACCCTCCAAGTTCACCCGAGTTCCCCTGCCTCCCTCTCCTTTTGCTTCCCCTTCTCCCACCACTGGGAGTTATTATGAGCAAGGCTTGGCTCCTGACAGCCGGGCAAGTCGAAAGAAACTGCATTCATAAGGCAGGAGATCCAGCTAATTGAGTTAGAAACCCAATAGTCGCCCTGCGAACGATCCACACGGCCACAAATCTGCAAGTTTACGGAGCTGTTAAGGTGAGAAACCTCTGTAAAGCCGAGAGATTATGCATAGGACAGCTTCCTATGGCCAGAATGATAACTGTAATATCCCAAAGAAATCCATGGAGGGCACTTAGGAGAGTGCAATATCCTTTAAAAGTAACCTCAGTAACAAAAGCAAAGGGCTCCAAACCCCCATATATTTTAACCTGCAAGCATTCAGGATGAATTCTAGCTAGCCTTTGCCTGGCCCATTTTCACAAATGGCCAGAAAACCCAGATGTTGGCCATCCTTTTTGTTTGGAATAGAGCTTCCAGATAGTGAATGGAGGATTTTGGGACAGTTCCTAAAGGAAGTAACTTTTCCAAACTTCTAAGGCTGATGTATGTTGGGTTTGTTTGTTTGTTGCCTGATACCTGGTAAATGAGATTTCAAAAATGACCCCCCCCATAGAACCTATGGAAAAACAGCCTAACTAGATGAGGAGTCATAATGGAAAATCAAAATTCATAAATAATTGGAGCGGTTCCCAGACCCATTGGAACTGCCCCAATGATCATAGAATCATAGAATTATAGAATTATAGTGTTGGAAGAGACCTCATGGGCCATCGAGTCCAACCCCCTGCCAAGCAGGAACCGCTTCACAATATTTCCGACAGATGGCCATCTAGCCTCTGCTTAAATACCGTCAAAGAAGGAGACTATACCACCCTCCGTGGCAGCATATTCCACTGCCGAACAGCTCTAACTGTCATGAAGTTCTTCCGAATGTTCAAATGGAATCTCTTTTCCTGCAGTTTGAAACCATTGCCCCGAGTCCTAGTCTCTGAAGCCATGGAGAACAAACCCGTTCCCTCTTCAATATGACATCCTTTCAAATATTTAAACATAGCTATCATATCCCCTCTCAGTCTTCTTTTTGATAGGCTAAACATTCCCAGTTCCCTAAGCCGTTCTTCATAAGACATCTCTTCCAGGCCTTCAACCATCCTAGTCACTCTCCTCTGCACCCACTCGAGGTTGTCAACATCCTTTTTAAACTGAGGCGCACAGAACTGGACACAGTACTCCAGGTGGGGTCTGACCAGAGCAGAATAGAGTGGCACTATCACCTCCCTTGATCTAGACACTATGGTTCTATTGATGCAACCAAGAATCGCATTGGCTTTCTTGGCCGCCGCATCACACTGCTGGCTCATGTTCAATTTGTGGTCCACCAAGACCCCCAAATCCCTTTCACAGGTACTATTCTCTAGCCAAGTGTCCCCCATCTTATATCTGTGCAATTCATTCTTTCTACCTAGATGTAGCACCCTACATTTCCCTCTGTTGAAATCCATTCCATTAGCTTTGGCCCAGACTTCTAATCTGTCAAGGTCCTTTTGGATTTTCATCCGATCCTCTAGGGAATTAGCAACCCCTCCCAATTTGGTATCATCTGCAAATTTAATTAACATACTCTCTATTCCTTCCTCCAAGTCATTAATAAAGATATTGAAGAGCACTGGACCAAGAACAGAACCTTGGGGCACCCCACTGGTCACGTCTCTCCAAGATGATGAGAGACCATTTATGATCACCCTTTGCGTGCGATCAGTCAACCAATTACAAATCCACCTCACTGTAGCACTATCCTGTTTATGATGTATGCATGCACAGAGGCACAGAGGCTGATGAGGTGAGTGATTTCATAAGATAGCTTGTAGAAGTTTCCACAGTCAGAGCTCCATGAAAACCAACACTGAACAAGCTATTTATTGACCAAGGTGTGTTGATATTATATATTGTTTTATGTGCTTGTATCCCCCATATGATAGCTATGTTTATTTGAAGCATATTTGAAAGGATGTCATATTGAAGAGGGAACAGTCTTGTTTTCCATGGCTTCAGAGACTAGGACACAGGGAATTGGTTTCAAACTGCAGGAAAAGTGATTCAATTTAAAAATTAGGAAGAACTTCATGACAGTTAGAGCTGTTTGGCAGTGGAATATGCTGCCACAAAGGGTGGTGGAGTCTCCTTCTTTGGAGGTTTTTAAGCAAAGGCTGGATGGCCATCTGTCGGAAATATTGTGATGGGGGTTCCTACATGGCAGGGGGTTCGACTGGATGGCCCTTGAGGTCTCTTCCAACTCTATGATTCCATGATTCTATGAATTTGAAATATTTAGAAGCAAGCAACAAATAAGCCTTTATAAAGAAAGTGAAGAAGAAGAACTATTAGACTGGAAGGTGGTGAGGTAGAGGTTAGCCATTCCCTCTGTAAGAAATGTTACTGTTCTAGATGAAACATGTTGGATTTCTCTGCTCGTTTCTCCTGTGGTCTGTCTGAGGAAGAACGTTTAATATCAACATAGAACAAACCTGAGTGAGAATGCTGGGATTCACAGAAGCTCTTGGATAAATTTATTTGCCTTCATTGCTGTTCTTTTACCTTACTCTATTGTCCCTCAGAACTTTTGCCTAAGAAAGAAACACAGAATTTTCTTACAACATTCATTTTGGACAACATTTCAATGGCAGCTCTAATGGCACCTGTTGCTTTCCATCTCCTGTCCTTCTCTCTTTCATCACATAGCACCAATAGCCCCTGAGGCAGCTAAACACATAAAATGGAGAACAAATATCATGGTAATGATAAACTTAAAATGTCTGAGGAGCATTCTGTGTGGTAGAAATTTTGGCGGGGCTTCCCATGATGTGGAGAACGGTTGCCATTTTTGACTGAATGAACATAAGAACATAAGAAGAGCCATGCTGGATCAGGCCAAAGGCCCATCTAGTCCAGCTTCCTGAAGTCACAGTTGTCAACCACTGAGGAAACAAAGCCACAGTTTGTGTCTTTGTATCCTGTCATGCTAAGATTTTCTAACTTTTTCAACAGAGCTTAAGAGAATTTGAGATGGGAGTGTAGTGGCTTATTAAAATGCTGGGAAAGTGTTGTGTGGGTTGCTCCTGATGATCTAGAGTTGTTCTATGATATTTTCAGGGAAAAGCTAAACCTGATGGTAAATGGGTTTCATTTTAGTGACAAGTTTAGTAAAAGCTACATTGGAATAGCTGCATGTCACATCATTTTCCAAACGTGTTTCAAGGGGGTCCTAACTGAAGGATGAAATAGTCTACTACAGTTCTTAAAAATGTGTGTACTTTAAAGAAAAAGAGCTTCTGTTTAGAGCTTGTATAGACCCTCCATTTTTATAGGAAGGTCTTTTCGGGCAGTGGCTTTTACATAAGGAAAACTAATGTGGAGAGATTAGAGTATGTGGATTATACACTCTTTATTAGTGGCAGAATTGGGCTAGAAGTATGGAGGATGCCTGTCAAAATAATAGAAGTAAATGTCTGCAGACAGTTATGAACATCTCTCTGAAATATGAGGGTTTATTTTAATGAAGGCAGAGAATTTTTGCCATAGCTGAAGGAAAATCAACATGTCATGAAGGAGAGTCACTTCCCTGCTCACCCCTCATTTCTCAGGACTGGAACTGAGCTTGGTGGAAAGTGGGGTCTTTTAGCGGTTGCCAAGCAACCATAGAGGTGTTTTACCAGTTCACCTGCCTCAACATATTAGCTGGTGAAAGCAAGGTGATATGAGAGCAAGGTGTCCAACAGCTAGTTCAGAACCTTCACCTAAGGCAAGTTTCCCATATGTCTGGTCAAGATGCAAGAGGAAATAGTGGATCATCCTCCATGTATTTCTCCCCTCTATAAAAACTATAGACACTGCTAGCTACAAGTTTCTTATCCTCAGTTAAACAAAATGTGACAATATTGGGGGAGAATGCACAGTTCTATGTCATGTCCTTGAAACAGTGCTGAACTAGCTGCCCCCCCTTCTTCCCTCCACCATATTGCCACCCCTACTTTTGCAGAGTCTACTGCATTATGGATTTATGGTTTCAGGAACTGATGTCCTACTGTATAACAAGTGTAATATTTAGTGCCATATTGGGCCTCCATATGGCCGCTAACCTCTCAGGGTGGTAGCAACTATTGCTGTAGAAACAGAGCCTGAGGAATAAGCTTGAGGAGAGAACCACTTACCACTCAAGCATGCTATATAATTGGCTGCAGCGAATTTTTTAAAAACCGAAAATGTCTCAGAAACCAGATGGATTTGAAGTGTTCCATTATTCATAAACACATCTCCCCTTCTCTCCCCCACCCCAGCTCTGAAATGCTGATTCCTTACCCAAATAGCTTCATGTCCAAAAAAAAAAAAAAAGAAGAAGAAGAAGAAGAAGAAGAACAATGAAGTGTGCTGAATCAAGACATTTAATGGGACAAAAGTCTTCATCCTTCTTTTTTTTTTTTCTAAAATACTGGCCCCTCTGCTCTTCTACTGGCTGTAATGGCTTTATAGGAAGCACTTATTCATTGGTTGGTTTAGGGGCTTTCTCAGGATATTTGCTGGTGATCCTCACAGCTGTGAAACCATATACAGTACTTCGCCAACAAGAAATCCCCTTCTTTTTGTGACTTGCAGTGGCATTTATTCTTCTTCCCTTGATACCAGCAAAGTCCTTAGGGATCTGCCCCCACTGCATCCCCCTGGACACACATAATTCTTCCTCAACACCCAAGTACCCTCGGTCTACTAATGTCCATTCACCAAAGGCTGCTATTTCCATCTTCTCCCTTCTGGAGTGTTCTCTTGGAAGGGGGACCATGTCCTAATTTTAGCTAAGCTTTGTATAAAGGGAGAATCAAAGTTCACATCGGAAAGATGAATTCGTCCCTCACTATTGGCTTCCCTTGGCTTCTCCCTCTTCCCATCTTAGGTTTGGTTCATAGTGTGTAGGTTTTTTTTTTTTTTTTTAAAAAACTTCCAGTAGCAATGTATCTTTTTGTTTTTCTGCTTTCATGTTGTTTATAATTATTATAATTATTATTGCTGCAAATGTATAGAAGAAGGGGAAGGGGAAAAAAGAAATTAAAAAGCAGAAGAAAGAAATATAAAGCACACTCATAGCGTAGGCATATCTATCTTAAAATAAATTGGCCATATGTCCAGAGAGAATGTATGCTAAGGAAATGAGATCTTTTGAACACTGAATGATGAATTGTGAATATTTATCTTTCCAGTCATGGAGTATGAGCTACTCCAAGCAACTTAATCAAATTCAAGGTGTGGAATCCAACACAATTTACTGATGGTCATGTGGGTTCCCATTCCATCTTTTGTCTAAATCAGTTTCAGAGACTTCACTTTCAATACCCCCCCCCAAAAAAAGCATACACACATTTTGTGTATATATATTTGCCCAGAATGCATCTCTTTGTACACAGTTTTTCCACTGACAGAAATGTGTTTGGAAATATATTCTGAAGTGCATAAAATATTCGCAGTCTCTGTTGTTTTGTAATGTACCAGATAGTTGACACACGCTCATATCTGAAGAAAAAGTGCACACAGATGTATTGTGAGTGTCAGGAGATGCAAAACAAGAATCTGAAACACATTCTTGTTTGTCCTCCTAGGTGAGTAGAGAAGGTTGCACAGGTTGGTCTAGTGCAGGTAAACAAAGTCTCTTGACCTCCTCATATCATGGGCATTTCAGAAGCTTTCCCAGCCATGTAAGTAGAACATTGGCAATTATGTCCTGATCAGAAGAAATGGGAAGAAATGGGATCAAAGGACATGGAAACTTGGCAACATTCCCAGATGGAGGAACACTGAGAATATGAGAAAACTATCTCACCTGCATGAAAGGCAAATAATACCATGAGGTAAAACACAGGAACAGCCATTGCACACGATTCCTCTCTCGTGCAGGGTTATGCTTTCCAGGCACAGAGGAAGAGAGTATACGTTAATGTTTCCACATGCACACACTCACAAATGCACACTGGCTTCTGTGGTCACAAAACAGTATATATCAGGATGTAATCTCCAGTTTCAGTCATGTATTTTTGCAAATGTCCTACGTTGTTTTGTGCACTGCCAGCAATATCAATGTAGCGTAAAACACTTATTTTATGGTGTACTGCCTATGCTGGAAAGTTGCATGAATCTAATAATTTCAGGCCAGTAAAACAGTTTAAAAGCTTCTGTGATCAACCCAAAGCTGACCTCTTTAACTCTTGAACAAAAAGTGCTTTTATCAACGTGAGCCGCCACACATATTTTGAAAGGGAGGGGTGGGGGAGAGAAACAGCACAAAGGAAAATAAAACAAAAAGACACTGAAATCTTAAGACTGAAAAAATAGATGATGGGGGGGGGGAAGCCTTTGATACCATGCTATTGGCTTCATTGCGATACCTTGAGAACATCAAATTGCCTACAATGAAGAACTGGGATATGCCAGTTGGGTGGTGTCCTGTCCTGAAAGAATTTTTTAATGTATTTTATTTGATTTAGAGTATTTTTACCCTGCCTTTCTCCTTGGAAAAGGACCCAAAATGGCTTATAGTAATGAGGGATAATATATAGTCCAGTGCAATTAAGACATGTTCAAGTATTTGAGAACAAGGAATTGAGGGACATCTTACAGCATTAATAGACAACATTACATTAAAGCTACAAGAGAATATGAGCAGTTAAAAGGAGAGTAAAGTTATATGTAATGTTATATGTCACTACCCATCTGGATTTCCTTTGAAATCATAAGGTGTTCCAAGGAGAAAAATAACTTTTTTTCAAAATGTGCATTCAGTAGACACACCAAGTTGCATTCTACCATATTTGGTCTTGTTGATCCATTTATGAATGGGAGAAAAAAAATCTACTTTCTTCCACAACCAACCCACAGTTATTTTCTTCAAAATATAAAATTTCCTAACTTGTCCCATTGACAGAATCCTTTCATGACAGGGATGGGAATTGCGTGCCCCTTGAGCCACACATGGGCACCCTCAAACCTGTTTTTGAAACTCCTGCAATGTTCCTTGGAGTTCTTCAAGACTCACTGCACTGGGGAATCTCAAGAAAGGCTAAAACATTTGGGGCTCTTTAGTCTGGAAAAAAGGCGCCCAAGGGGGGATATGATTGAGATGTACAAAATAATGCATGACATGAGTAAAGTGGATGGAGAGAAGCTCTTCTCCCTCTCACAGAATACCAGAACTAGGGGACATCCACTCAAATTGAGGGCTGGGAGAGTAAGAACAGACAAAAGAATATATATTCATGTTGTTTGGGTCTACGAAATACCATGCAAAGTCTACGAAATACCATGCAAAGTCTGCCCAGCCACATACATCGGAC
>JAHTLZ010000102.1:2474628-2512776 GCA_023846285.1 Phrynocephalus versicolor
AGCAAGCAACCCCCCCCCAGCAGTATTTATAGAAGGACTTCAACTGAGATATATAACCATCATGTTGTTAGTCTGTGGAACTCACTGCCAAAGGGGTGTGGTGATGGTATCTGGCCTAGATGCCTTCAAAAGGGGATTGGACAGATTCCTGGAGGAAAAGTCCATCACAGGTGACAAACCATGATGGAGATGTGTCATCTCCAGTCTTAAAACGGGGGTACTTCAAGGGCCAGATACAGGGTAGTAGTATCAGGAGGGAGATATCTAGTCTCATGCGTTCCCAGACGCATTTGGTGGGGCCACTGTGAGATACAGGAAGCTGGACTAGATGGGCCTTTGGCCTGATCCAGCATGCCTCTTCTTATGTTCTTATGTTATTATGTATTGGCTGTCTTGATATGGCAACAGAAATCAATGAGGAACCTGAACATTTTCAAAGACATCTCGAATCCAGCAAAAAGCAAATTTACAAATCAAACACGGATGCCAATTGTTAAGAAAGATGCCAAAGGCTTATAGCATGCTTGGGATCTTTAACAGAGCAGCAGTCATTCTACCTTGGGTTTGTTGGACAATTTCTGAACTGTGCAATTTTGTACAAAAAAAGTAAACTCTTGTGTAGGGAAAAGTGGACAAACTTGCATCAAATATTCCTCTCACTAATGTAAAGAGCTTTATCCACTGGATCAAGAAATCCTTCACAATCCTTTTTGATGAAAGGGAAAGTGGTGCATTTCCTTCTCCTACTCTGTCAGGGAAGCAGGTATTTGTATTCTTCACATCACTTGAATTTACAAACTCCAAGTGCTGTCAACAGCTTAGGCTGTGATGGACAGACAACTTTCAATTCTTAAGGAATTCCTCCATTTATCAGCTTGATCTTTTAAACAAATAGTTTGACTTTTAATTAAGAAAAGGCTCAGCCAACCTTTCCCCCCATTCCTGAACTGGGAATGTTGAAATTGTTTTTGTTATTCAAAGGATTTACAGATGCATGGTGCATACTCAGATCTTTGCTTGTCTGGCCCTCTTTTCAAGTGTTTGAGTACAACAAATTACAAAATTGCTATTCATATCTTCCAAGCATAGAATTTCAATTTAGGGAACCATTTGGGTTGCTGACGATGAGCAGTTGTGAGATGCCTTCAGAACTTTGAAGTTGCTGGCACTGATTCCAACCCCGAAGATGGAGAAACCAGGTCAAGTTTTACCTTCTTAGGGATGTATCCCATCTCCAACCGGACATATCAATCACTTGTGATCCTGACTTTGGTCTGGAACTGCCATCCTGTGCCTTCAGTACATGGTTGGGAGGGCAACAAATGAATTCCATGCAAGGCTCTTGTGTATCCTTCATTCATGAGCTTTTATTTTTTTTCCAGGCAATACAAAAAATGGAAAATAAAAACCGAAATGCAACATTCAGAATATGCTGCTATTGACAACTCGGGCATTTGTATCCTTTCCTCTCTACATTTCTTTCAGGGCTTTTTCTCTCCCATGAATACAGGATAATCGGTCTCCAATCCTCCTTTTTACAGGAAACAACCAAAATGAAGATGCTGCTTTCATTCCAGAGATCCCAGAGAGCAGCAAACAGTAGGATGCTTTGGCAAACATGGAACTAAGTTGGAAAGGGTATGAACCCCCACCGCCTGGCAATGCTGGAATGAAAAGAGATTTACTGTAGCTCTTGGAAAGATGATTTGTTTAGGGGGGAAGAGATGAAACAAGTGTCCTTATTCAGAGCTGGTGACCACTGAGACTTTTGGAAGCATTCCTTGGCCTCCTCTGAGCCAACCCAAGCACCAGCAGAGTTTCTCAATGAGAGCCCAGCTCAACACAAAAGCATGAGAAGCTTTTCCCATCACACAGTCAGTATGGGATAAGTGTTCTTTTAAAAGCCAGTGAAAAGAAATGTTGGCTAGGAACCCACTCCCTTCCCTGAAACCAAAGAAAAAGGAAACCACGGCCTTGTTGCAAAGCAGAGAAGCCAGTCGGTGCAAATGGAAATGAAGCAGGGAATGAAACAAATGAAAGAGCGGGTGTGTGGTAGAAAATCTAACCTGCAAACAAGACTTAAAAGCCTTGTGGCATTTACATATCCAGGGTTGATGCATCCAAAACCTCGGGCTGTGGCCGCGCCATCCAATTTTGTGCTGCTATACGGCTTAGGTTCAAGGCTGCCACAAGGAGGTCCTTTTTCATAAAGTGGGAAAATATTTATTTATTTATTTATTTATTTATTTATTTATTTATTTATTTATTTATTTCTATACCGCCCATCTTCCTGAAAGAATTCTGGGTGGTTAATTGTGTGATTCTGCAATTCCAATGAGCCTCAGGTTTCTTTTTTCTATAGCTTCACCAAAAGGTGGTGGAGATGGGGAGGACAATTGTGGCATGGGATTGGAAAAAAAAAGGTTATGTGTAATGAATTTTTCACATATGAAAGGTGGTGTGATGGATATATTTCCAGACCAGGCCTCGGGAAACTTGCATAGGAGGAACCCCGTGGCGCAGTGGTTAAATTCCTGTACTGCAGCTAAAACTGTGCTCATGACCTGGGGTTCAATCCCAGGTAGTCGGCTCAAGGTTGACTCAGCTTTCCATCCTTCCGAGGTCAGTAAAATGAGTACCCAGGTTGCTATTGGGGCAGGGGAGGCAATGTGTCACCTGAATTACTGTAATTAAAATTGTAAAGTGCCCAGAGACTATTTGAAGTGGTAAGTAGAATACTGTGCTTTGCTTTGCTTTTGCATTCTGCATGTAAGAATACATGTGGTGGTGATAGCACACTTCTCCTTGAACACGTTGGAGAGTTGAAACTCCACCCCAAGCCAGAAGCAACTAGGTGGCACATAAGAAGAATAGCATGCATATATATTGAGGAATTATGGGCGTGAGAAGCCATCAGTTGAGGTCTTAGTCTTTTCATGGACATGGGATCTCTCAAGAAGACAGAGGGAGTTTGGAATCCAGTTCTGCCAAGAAAGATCATATTACAGGGGAGATCCTTTAATATCCCTGATGAATAGAATTGGCAGGCACATACTGTAAATGCCCAAGGTTCAAGCAATTTACCTCTGAAGGAAAGATATAGAAAGGATATGAAAGGTGATGGTAGTTTCTTTTTCTCCTTGGGGGAATGGCTGAGAATACCTCATTGGAGTCCTCTGGCAACAGATATCTTACTCTGCCTTAGGGAAAGGATGGCTCTAATACAAGCCACAATGCTGGTCTTAGAAACATTATGGGCTACGTGGCAACTGAGGATGGGCATCTCTCTCTCTCTTTCTCTTTGATTACGTTTCATTTCTCTCTATCCCATTCCTGCTCTCTTCTACTCATTGACCAAAATCCAGGAGCACGTCACAACAGGAGCATGAATAGTCCCATGGAATCAATGGATCTTACAGAGGAGCTGGCTTGCTAAATCCCCACTGACTCAGTGGGCCAACTCTAGTTGTTATGCGTTCTTGGATTTCAGCCTTGTTTTGTATTGAATTCTGAGTCTTTGCTTTTTGTTTCTTTTCTAATCACATTTGTCTCAATACTTAGTGCACAGTTTGTGGGCACAGTTTTACCTACACAACATGTCTCCATTATCTAAGGCATGTGCATATGCATACTTTTCAGCACAATCTATTTTTAGCCATTCCTATTTTAGAATACATGCGTTGGGGATGCACGTCATTCCTCTGCAACCCTTTCTAAGTCTACTGATTGTATGAATCCTCCAGCTACCGAGAAATCTAACAAGATTCTTTCCCACCTCAGTCCCAACCTCTCTCTGTGTGCTGAAAGCAAGTGGGGATTCAAATATGGAAGAGGGTATGGAGGCCTTAGGTTGGGTCCTGCTTTAAATATGCAGCAAGGGAAATGCATAGAAAAAACACAAGCTCCTCCTAAGCATAAGATCTCCCAGTATTTTCCACATTAGCAATGTCTGAGTCATCTAGGAGTGTTTCTGTCTTCCTCGAACCAAGTAAAAGAGATCAAAAACGTCACCCATCATCATGTCACTTTCATGGTTACACGGCTATGAATAAAAATGTCATGAAAATATATCCATTAATTGACTGAATGTGTGATTGGCAAACATTAGGCAGCACCATTACCAGAGCCTGAGAAGGAAAATGGGTGTTATTATCTCTTTCGCTGTTAACCCCCCCTCCAATCAGCACTAGAGAATGAAACCTTCAAAAGTTGAGAGACTGAGGGTTCAGCCTGAAGGGTGGGATGATATTTGCACCACCATCGATGGCATGCTGAAATGAGGCAGTTGTCCTTTTTTGGCAAGAACACTGGCAGCTGATTACTTGTAGTGTTTCGACAGGGTTGTCCTCCATCCCACAAACTCAATTTTATCACCTCCTTCCTTCCTTCCTTCCTTCCTTCCTTCCTTCCTCCCAGTGTCAAAATCACATCCTCCACCTTCTTCTCCTCCTGCTGAGAATCTGCCAAACATTAAATGGGAAGCCTGGTGTCAAGTCATTGGTTCACGGATGGTGGAATTGAACCTTAAGGGAATTCTATTCCAAAAGAAAAAGAGGACTCGACTGGTGATACAGAGCCTCTGTGTCTTGTTCTCACAAGCAAGGATAGTAAATCACATCCTTCTTACTCACTAGGGCTTTCAGTTCATATCATGAGTCAGTGAAGTTGATGCTTTGGGGGCAACGGTTGTTGTAAACTGCCCTGAGTGGCCCTGCTGCCAGAAGAGGAGAAGAAGAAAAAATCTAACAAATAAATAAATAAATATAACAAATAAATGAAGCTGATGTTTTGTACAAAATTCCATTTATCCTTTATGTAATATTGCCTGTCTTTTGCACAAAAATGTGCCATTCAAATATGTAAAAACAAACTATGTCAGAGGTTCATGTGGAGCAAAGCACCCAGAGGCATATATGAGACAGAGAGGCACCCCCTGCTGCAAAAAAATAAAATAAAAAATCCCTCATGTGAAATCTAGCATAAAATAAGACACTTTGTGATTACAAGAATTGCAAAGAAAAAGAGGTATGAAGGAGGGCACGGAGGTGGCACAAAAGGAGAGTATGCACTTTACCTTTGCAATGAACCTTTTCTTGACTTATCTGCTACAAAGCCATTCATTAAATCATCAAAGTCTGTGCTATTCAGAGAGTTCTTTCTGCCGTCATCCAACAGCTTGCACCTTAGTAGTCTCAGAGCTGCAGCAGGAGGGGCCTGCAGTGCCTTGAATTTCAGTCTAGTTAAAAGAAGAGAGGAAAGAGAAGAAAGGAGAAGAAATGGAGATGATAAAGACGGGATGGATATCTATCTATCTATCTATCTATCTACCTATCTATCTATCTATCTATCTATCTATCTATCTATCTATCTATCTATCTATCTATCTATCTATCTATCTATCTATTACAAACTATTTTTCCCTTGGTAATTTTTTTCCCTTTGCTACACTGATGGACAGCCAGAGATAGGACTGCAAGATGAAGAGGTTGACATGAGATTCCAGGTTTTGGAAGGAACAGCAGGCAAATTGCCCTTTTAAGAATAAAACAACAATGAGAATCAATCTTGTTTTTAAAGTCCCCGCTCACTCCCCTTCCTTTGACTGCTTTTGGAAACAGTTTTCACCAGGAAAAATAAAGAAAGGAAAAATAAAACAAAGCACCCAGTTCTGCAGACACTCATGAAAAAGGAGAAGACAAAAAGGGTGATTACTTGAAACTTGGATGCACTGTGCTTGCATCTAAGGGAAGCAACATTACAGCCATTGCACACAAGTTACAGAAACCTTGTAGGAGCAAACACTTGTTTGTCTCAGATGAAGACAAAACATCTTCTGGGATTTGGAAACTCCTTGCTGAGGTGTCTCACAACAAAGCAGCCTATATCCACAAAATTTTAACAAAGATTGTTTTCCAACCTATGTGTTCCATCCTGCATGTGTTCCATCTCATCATCATCATAATCTTAAGAAGCAGAAGCCATCACAAAGAGATTCTCAAGACAAGTTGAAAGAATCGAAACAACGATATTCATCAAGCATATCCCAGCAAGCGTCTCTAAATTTTAAGTCAAATTGTATTAATCTCCTCCCAGGTAGGTAACTGTAACCCTTGCAGCAGTTCAAAAGAAGCTGGTTTGGAAAACAACTTTGAGCAGATCATGAGACCAGGGCTGGGCTAGAGCCATGAATCAGCTGAAAGACAAAGCTAAGAGTACAGGGGTTGTTGTTCAGCACCCTGGACAGGTCTCAGGAAGACCAAAGCTTGTTGCAACAGATTGAACAGCTTTGTAATTTGCTTGATAAATTATGAATCCAGTATTAAAAATTCAGTCAAACAGCTCTCTGATATTATCTGCAAAGATTATCTCTGAATATTTTGAAAATGTACATTAACATGGAGCATTCACAAAAGCTTGGCAAATGGCAAGTGTAATGTACAGTTATTTCCAAATTTAAGGGTCTTGACTTAATGTGATCATGATACATCTCCATGTGATTGATAGTTCTGCAATTTGCTTTGTTTATAACATTCATTATCTAAGTCTGAGCAAATATATTGGAATGTTTGCTTTTGTAGAATGCACACTGACTGATAATACAGATTAATTTACAATCCATTTTATAGAGATCGGATAATCTAATAAAATAAATAAATTCAAATATTGACCAACATCCCACTGGTGATCTACACTTGCATAAAGACAGTTCTGTGACTCACTGAAGTCAATTGTTGCTTGTTACCAAGGAACAAATTATATTCATTGCTGTTACCAACAAATACAATTAACACTTTGTTAATGAGCTGCAATGGGTTCCCATGACATATGCAACTTTCCTTTCACTTTTGAGTCAAATATTAAAGGTTGTACAAATCATCCAGAGTTCATTTTCTGTTAAAGACACCGGTTATACTGGTTCTGGGCTTCTAGAAATGATAGTCCAAAGTGGTTTAATTTCTAAATGTGAGCAGCTTCTACCACTTATGTTGTTACTAGTTATATTGCATGAGGTTCTGGGCTCCTCTCTGGGGAAAAATTATCTACGAAATGTTGAGAAAAGCTACTGTAGACAGAAACTGTAATTATTTCTACTTCAAGGATGCAAAAGTTATCTTGTTCTTGTATGCCCATATGTGGAATTTCACAGGGTTTCTTCCTTTCATGGTTTACTCAGCCTTCCATCCTTCCAAGTTCAGTAAAATGAGTACCCAGCTTGCTGGGGTGGGGGTGGGGGGATATGTAGCCTGCATACTGTAATTAAACTGTAGAAAAACTGCCCAGAGACTACTTGAAGTATATATATATAATATATATATAAGCATAACACTTTACTTTTGCTTTTGCTAGATGAGAGAACAAGAGCCTATGGACATATTTTCTCACCTAAAAGGCCTTTGGCAAAAATTCCATGAAAGTGCACAAAGGCACTCATGTTCTACATTTGCTTGACAGGATTCTGGCCATTGAATTTTGGGCAAAAATTTACTCAAGTGCCTTGTTATACACTGGCTCTGAAATCAGTTGTGCCAGTGGTTGCACAACCAACAGTGCAAAGGATAGGGCACTGGTGAGGAAAACTGCAACGTGACTGCCCATGTATTTACAATTATCCATGATTGAATTTTGTTCCAATTTTATTTTTTTAAAGTTATTTTGCAAAAATGCAACTATTGTATTGAGAGCCGGAGGACAATCGTTGAAGCTTTCTCCCCCTCACATAGACAGTTGGTTGTGCAACTGTTCACACAATCTCACGAGCAGTATGAGACTAAGCATCAAAGGGGGTTCTGCTGAAGTCCTAGACATGATAAAACGATGGGATGAGAAAGCTAGCTAATATTAATTAGTTCCCACTTCTACATATGGCTAGAAAAATTCAAAATAGTCTACTGTATACTCACATCCATTTTCATTAATGTTGTGGTGGCATATGATATGAATATATCTGAACGAACAGTGCCTGGCTCTAGAAACTCTATATTTCCAACATATCTGTTTGGATAAGATGACTGACTCGGCATAATGCTGAATGTCACTCCATGTTTTACACAAAATGGCATAAACTAGAGACTCACTTCTGACTGACATACCAAACTGATGAATGAACATTTTTAGCCCAGCCTTTCAGCTAGAACTGAGTCTTTAAAGAGGAAGACAAAATAAAAGGAAGCACTGAAACAAATTTTAACAAAATGATCAAATAAAGTCACAACAAAATAATCAAACAAACCAGGAAATGGACCTTGGTGTCCTGGTGGACAGCTCAATGTAGGTGTCAACCCAGTGTGCCGCAGCACTGAAAAAAGCAAAAGCTCACTGACAGCCTTGCCCGACACAAGGTCTGGTGAAATGTCAGGAAGAAAAAATTCCAGAACACAGCCAAACAGCTCAAAAAGCTCACAACAACAATCATCTTCCACTTTCTATCAAGAGAACTCTACAGTCAAAGTTTTGGCTCAAAGGCAGATCTGTTCCACCATGCTACCATCCTGAGTTCTCCTAATCAAGGGATGCACAACAGGCTATTCAAGGAGTATAAAACCAAGGTGAAAAGACTGGAGCATTCACAAACAATAGCAGTGTGGGAGAGAACACTCTCAGGATGCTGGGGGGAAAAGTTTATTAGAAGAGTCCAACGCGTTTCGGCCAGAAGTGGCCTTCTTCAGGGACTTTACACTATAGAAAAACATAACGTTTAAAAGACATGTGGTCAGAGTGAATCAAAACGTAAACAACATATCATATCACATGCACAGCTAACATAGTAATAAAGTTTGATTGATTGATTGATAGTAGTCAATGTAAAAATCACCAAGTATTATAAGAACACTTAAAAGCAGTATAACCTAGCAGCCTCAGAGTGCTGACTGACTTGCAATCACAACATTCTAGGCATTTTACAAATTGAACTATTCTAGTTCAATTTCCTTTTGTAATTCCTTTTGTATCTGGAGTGTCAAGACATACAGAGAAGAAAATTAAGTTGCAGACAAATAGTTGAGAAGTAGTTGTGGACAACACCTACATATATGCAAGCAAATGTGTGCTACCTGAGATGTGAAAGCAGTGCGGTAAACAGTTAAGAGGCTCTTGTATCTGGGATCATCATTCCTCCTTATACAGACTAGAGTAACATCATTGAGGTTGTATACAATATGTGCATGCCATGTTCAATATGGTTGTTCCCCTAGAATAGTTCAATTTTTACATTGACTACTATGTATGCTGTTTTAATATTAAGATGTTAGCTGTGCATGTGGTATGATATGTTGTTTATGTTTTGATTCACTCTGACCACGTCTTTTAAATGTTATGTTTTTCTATAGTGTAAACTTCCTGAAGAAGGCCACTTCTGGCCAAAATGTGTTGGACTCTTCTAATAAACCTTTTTCCCCAGCATCCTGAGAGTGTTCTCTCTCACACTGCTATTATTCAAGGAGTATGAACTATGGACAGTTTGGGACAGTGTAAGAGTGGTCTTTTAGATATTCTGTCCTTTGCAGTAGTCACCAGCTCTGAATAAACCACTTGAAATCTGTGACTAGTAGTGGAACCAGAAGCATTCCCATATTTTGAATCTGATCCTTCAGTAGCATTGAGATTCTTCCACAGAAAATAAGGACTAAATTAAACTGTGAAAGCAAAATGGCTGGCCCAATGCATTTGGTGTAAGAATGGTATCATACAATCCATGAAATGGGCAGCAGAAGACAGTCTTGTCTGCAACAATTTGCACTTTGTTTTCTGGAACACTTCAAGCACAACTCCATATGTGGCAGTATCCTCATCAAATAAAAAACCCATGAAGCTGAAAGGGGCCTGTAAGGCCATCGAGACCAACTCCCTGCTCAAGGCAGGGATACAAATCAAAGAAGACCTGCCAGGTGGATGTCTAAAATTCTCTTGAATTATTCCAGTGTTGGAGCACTCGCCAACTCTCCAGCAAATTGGTTCCATTGTTCCACCTTCTAACCAAGATGTGGTCAAAACACTGATTTCTGTGGATAGGTCTTCTTACCCCAGGAATGGCCAGAAAAATGTAAGTAAGTAAGTAAGTAAGTAAGTAAGTAAGCAAACAAAACAATAAATGTTGTGAGCCAATTCATATAAAAGTTTCCAAGTCACAGTATTCCCGTTGTTTGGGCTCTGAACTATCTGTGATGGATCAGGAAAGAGATCTTGGTGGACAGCTCCATGAAGGTGTCTACCCAATGTGTGGCAGTGGTGAAGAAGGCCAATTCCATGCTAGGGATTATCAAAAGAGGATTGAAAATAAAACAGCCAACATGATAATGCCATTGTACAAAATGATAGTAAGGCCGCACCTGGAGTATTGTGTGCAATTTTGGTCACTGCATCTGAAAAAAAGGCATAGTGAAAGTGGAAAAGGTGCTGAAGAGAGCAACTAAGATGGAGATGGAGATGTGTAATCTCCAGGCTTAAAACCGGGGTACTTCAAGTACCAGATGCAGGGGAGTGGGCAGATATCTAGTCCCGTGACCTCCCAGACACATTTGGTGGGGCCACTGTGAGATACAGGAAGCTGGACTAGATGGGCCTTTGGCCTGATTTATTTATTTATTTATTTATTTATTTATTTATTTATTTATTTATTAGTCTTGTATCCTGCCCATCTTCCCAAAGGGAACTCTGGGCGGCTTACAGCAATAAAAGCAAGTAATAGAACAACAGAACAACGGAAGAAGAGGTGATGAGGCAAGATGGCGGCAGAACCCAGGGCAAAAAGGAAAAAGAAAAAACAAACAAACAAAAAACCAAGAAGCAGACTAACAGAGGTGGTCACCAAAAGCCTCTCTAAAGAGGTGGGTCTTCAAGGCCTTCTTAAAGGCGGGCAGGGACTCCAACAGGTGCAGCTCAATGGGGAAATGATTCCAGAGTGCGGGGCCCACCACGGAGAAGGCGCGGTCTCGCGTATGCGATTTCTGCGCCCCATCTGGGTGTGGCCAGCCTCAGTGAGCGCGCCTGCGCAAGCCTAGTGGGTCTGGACCCAGTTGTCCTTTGGTAGATACGCTCCGCCAAGTACTCTGGTCCCAAGCCGTGGAGGGCTTTGAAAATCAAAACCAAGAACTTGAACCTGATCCGGAGGACAACGGGAAGCCAATGCAGGTGAGCCAGGACTGGGGTGATGTGCTCGTATCTACGGGCACCCACCACCAGCCTGGCCGCTGCATTCTGCACCCGCTGCAACCTCCAGACCAGGGTCAAGGGCAACCCCACGTAGAGGGCATTGCAATAGTCGACCCTTGAGATCACCAGGGCCTGCACAACTGTCCTCAGGGAGGACTCATCCAGATACTGGCGGATCTGGGCGATCCTGCGGAGATGTAAAAAAGCGGCCCTGGAGACAGCCATCACCTGGGCTTCCAGGGAGAGGGCTGAGTCCAGGACCACACCCAGATTCCTGGCCCTGTCTGTAGGCTGGAGGGAAACACCCCCCAGCACAGGGAGGGGGCCATTGTACCCAGACGAGAGCGCCCCGAAGAACAGAACCTCTCTCTTCTCCGGATTCAGCTTGAGCCGGTTATCTCTGGTCCATTCCAGAATGGCCTCCAGACACAGATCGAGGGAGCGGACTGCCTCCACTGCAGATGACAAAAAGGAGAGATAGAGCTGTGTGTCATCAGTGTACTGATGACAGCGAACTCCAAATCTCCTGATGACCTCCCCCAGTGGCCTCATGTAAACATTGAACAGCATGGGTGAGATTGCCAACCCCTGGGGCACCCCACAAGGGAGAGTCCAAGGAGCTGACAAGGCATCACCCATCTGAACCCGCTGAGTCCAGCCGCCGAGGAAGGAACGGAGCCAGGCCAAGGCCTGACCACCAATTCCCGCCTCCGCGAGCCGGACCAGTAGGTTACTGTGGTCGACGGTATCAAAGGCAGCTGAGAGATCAAGGAGAACCAACAGGGAGGAACACCCCCTGTCCACCTCCCTGAGGAGGTCATCCTGCAGAGCGACCAGGGCAGTCTCGGTTCCGCGAAGGGGTCTGAATCCAGACTGGAAGGGATCCAGGATATGATTTACCTCCAGATATGACTGAAGCCTGACGGCAGCTACCCTCTCGACCACCTTGCCCAGGAAGGGAACAATGGCAATCGGACGATAGCTGGACAAATCGTCCGATGCCATGCCAGGATTTTTAAGAGTGGGTTTCACCACGGTCTCCTTTAATCGGGAAGGGAAACAACCCTCCCTAAAAGAGGCTGTGGTATGGCTCTTCTTATGTTATTATGTTCTTATGGGTTGAGCCTCCAACTTGTTGGATTGAATCTTGTCCTCCAACTCCATCATTATGTCAAGGGAATTGGCAGGGGGTACCACAGCCTCATTGGCAACAAGAGAAAAAGTGGAATGTGACTGGAATAGTGGTAAGCCTTAGTAGACAAGGATGTACCTCCAAATGACTCTCTGTAGGTGTTAAAGCAATAACCCATGAGGAATCTTATAAGGAAATGTCCACAAGACTGAGAAATAATTTCCCGGTCTGTTTAGGAAACATAGAACCAAAAAGCACCAGATGTCCATTGTTTTACAATTTGCTCACAAGGTTACTGTGTTTGACGGTACCAAGCAGGAATGCAACTGTGGGGGTAGAAGTGGGGCATATCCTCTGGGCACTGTGTTGGGGGGCATGGGTTCCATGTTTGTCCTGGGTGACCATGACACTAGTTGTGGGCCTTGTACCAAGTGCCTCTGATAGCTCCAACACAACCAACAAGGTTCTCCACTCTAACTTCCAGCTTTGGTCATCTGCCAGGGCAAACATGGTAGATGAAGTTCCCATAGGGGCCAGGATCATGGTCAGGAAAAGAACTGAATCCTCAGCATCATCGGGGAACGTCAGGATCCATATGCTGCCATCTGCTTTGAGGACCACCTCAAAATGAACAGCTGGGGACTGCCACCACAGCAAATGTTTTGCTCTGGAACAGTGGGGCAAAAACTGGAGTCATTTTCTTTTCCTCTGCAGCTGGTGGGTACCTTTTCTGAGCCACAAAAAGGCCTTGAACTTTTTACCTCAGCTCAGTGCATTCTTGAACTCCCCCCCCCCACACACACACACAACTCTTTTTTTTTTCTATCTGTCTCGGAACTGTAGGGAAAAAACCAAAAATTTATACCCATGTGCCCCCAAACTGCTGACGTTCCATGTTTACAGAAACTGTTTACACAGAAAATTAATCAGTTACGGTTTTAAATTTTAATTAAAGAATGCTTTCTGGGGTTATTGCAAAACAGACAAAAGCCCATAAAATGTATATTTGACTGCCATGCTGTGTTGTTCTTGGACTGGGGAGCAGGCCTCTAATCAATCATGCATGAGCATGTATTTGAGAGAGAGAGAGAGAGAGAGAATTCCCCGTTTCCCCTTTAGCACAACACTCTTCAATTCAACAGCATTATTTTCATGATCCCTGTTCAGAACAGAAACTACAGTAAATAATATTTAGAGACAGCAGCCCATAAAATGTATCTTTGACTGCCTGGGTTGAACTGCAAAACAGACAGGAAGTTAATCACTTACAAGATTCCCCTTCCACTGATAAAATATCCCCCACATTTAATATAGTTCTTTCTAGTTCAGTTATACTTGTCTTCCTGAAAAAAGTAAAAATAATGTTGCCCAAGTTTCCTTGAATCAAACTCGGGAACAAATGGAAGGAGTCATTAAAGATAACCTCAAGATGCAGGGAAGCAGGCCTTCCAGTTCTTGTTTCAGCTTGTTTGATACAAGCCAAAAGAGAATTTGACTCCTCATCACCACTCTCTTGTAGAAAATCCCCTCCAAAGGGTAAGCATTGAGTCTATTAGTTCCCCACTCATTGTGAGTCTGTAAGAAAATTAATAGAAGCAACTATTCCAGCATACCACTTTGAACACACTGTTCCCACTGGGTTTACAAAGCTGAATGAGATTTGGTCTGCTCATTTAAGAGATGAGATATCATCTGGAAACAGTGAGTAATAGACTGGGGAAAAGCTATAGAATACTGAGAATACTATAGGTCCCATGTTCCACACCCAGCATATCTATGTAGAATGAAGAAAACATCCTGCCTAAACCCTGCAGAGATATTCCCAGCTAGAGTTTGAAATATTGGTCTATCTGATTTGATTCAGTGAATGGCAGCTCTAGAGGATGATGCTAATTCTGATTTTAGAGGGCCAATGAATCCAATCCTGGTTTTAATCTAAGTTCCAAGGAGGTCCCCAATGTTTTCAATGCTACCCTCAAAAATAGATTCAGAACCATGGACAGGTCCTTGAACATGGAGTGTCCTGGGTGTTTGTGTGTTTGTGCGTGCACACATGCTCTCTCTCTCTCTCTCACACACACACACACACACACACACACACACACTTCTATAACTAGACACAGAATCCTTTTACCAACATGAATGCCTATTTGCCCAGAAAAGAGTTAACAAGTTCTCCCGATGAAAATATTAATGAAGAATTATTTTAATTGGCCTTTTACAGCAATCATTGATTAAGCTTTGCTTTTGGATTTAAGGAAGAAAAACAGACACATCAATACAATAGCATTGAAAAACTGAGCAATCGATGTAAATTAATTCATACAAAAGATTCCAGGTCACAATATCCCAGTTTTCTGGTTCATAATTTTAAAAAATTATCTCTCACAAAAATGATTGGCATTACAGAACCAGATTATTACACCACCATTTTTCAAAACCCTCATTTCTTTCCTGACCTTCACATCAATGAATTGTTGAAGTTCTACAAGACTGTTTCATGAGGACATGAACAAACTCAGCCACCAAAGTGTTCTTGGTTGTCTTAATCATTAGCATCAGATTATTGGGGGAGGGGAGCTTTTAAAGTGTCTTCCTTCCCCGCACAATTATGTACTTAATGATTCAACCACTAGGTAATAAACTGCAAAATCGTTCTTCGACCTCCTGTTTAGAGAAGTCACCTTTCAGAGTCCTGAACACTCAGGTTAACTTTCGTTAAAAACTTTTATTACACTGGTCCTGACTGTCAATTAATGTCTGAAATATTGTCTGTTTCTTTTCTCAAATGACTTCTAAGATGTTTCATGGACGTATAAAACCTCTGGCTATTATTTTAAGGAGTACCCACAGTGGAAATTGAGCTCCCTGGCTAAGTACATTTTTGTGCTAATTAAACATTCCAAATTTCTATCAAGATTATTGTCACCTATGTAATGGTTCGTTGAGTTTATGCTCTGCTCGAGCTTCCGCTTTTATATTTCCATCAGAATAGTTAAAGCAACTGTTCAGTAATTACAAACTAAAAGGCAAGAGGTGGAAAAGCCTCCTTCACATTGGCCAGATCTTTGGTTCAATTCCATCTGCTTTTAAGACCCTCTAAATTGCATTGACATGGATAACTCAATCTGCATCCTAGTCCTAAAAAGAGCAGACCTGTTGAATTGTAAATCTACCCAAGTGTGTGCCAAGCACATTTGAGCCAAAGGATGAGATGGGGCCTGCTTCCAGCCCAGGAGACCAGTCCAGGTTGAAGGCATTGAGGGCTGGGAGAGTAAGCACAGACAAAAGAAAATATTTGTTTCACCCAGCACGTTGTTAGTCTGTGGAACTCCCTGCCACCGGATGTAGTGATGGCATCTGGCCTGGATGCCTTCAAAAGGGGATTGGACAGATTCCTGGAGGAAAAGTCCAGTACAGGTTACAAACCATGATGGAGATGTGTCATCTCCAGGCTTAAAACCAGGGTACTTCAAGGGCCATATGAAGGTGAGTGGTATCAGGAGACAGATATCTAGTCTCATGCGCTCCCAAACGCATCTGGTGGGGCCACTGTGAGATACAGGAAGCTGGACTAGATGGGCATTTGGCCTGATCCAGCATGGCTCTTCTTATGAAGTTACAAAGTTAAGCTAAATCAAGCACAACTAGAATAGGCCCATTTGAATCAATGACATTTGTGGACTGCTACATTGGGCTCACGGTATTGCAACTTACAACACTAAGCGAGGGGTTTTCACCACATCTGATAATTCATGCTCTGTAATAAGACCTTGAAATCAGCCACAGGGGGTCAACAGCCTCTTAAACTGCAATGCTATCTCTGGCATGAGGAGTGGCCTTTTTGATAAGAAGGTGAAATGGGGGTGAGGGGACCCTTAGTAATCCAAAAACATATCCCAATTGTTTCCTATTGTTAGGCCTTCTACAAACACAACTCATGAGAAACCTGAAGCTGGAGGTTTGCCAGAGACTCTCCGCAAAACCCATGTTCCTATCCAGGCAAGAATAAAATGCAAGTACCTTTGGTGAGCTGGTTATCAGTTCTGGGATTCCGAGAAGAGATAATTGATCTCCTCGTGTTCTTCCTTGACCTGTTGGGTCAACAAAAGAAAAGGGAAAAGGGATGACTCTCCCTTGACTCCATCCCATCAAGAGGTCCCCTTAGGTTGTCTTTGTATTCTGTATGCTTGCCAGCTTTCTATTCTGTTTGCTTGCCAGCTGTCCATTTCATCTCAAGGTCTGAAAAAGTGGGTTACTGAATGTCAGTGGTAGAGTGATTTTTTTAAATTATCTTAATTCTCATCTTGATTACAACAGTAGCAGTAGTAGTTGTAGATAATGATCATAGATTAAAAGATTAATGATCAAAGATTAATGGAGTTAGAAGGAGCTCATAAGGATATTGGGTCCAACCCCGATTCACCAGTCAAACTGCTGAAGGCCCATCTCTGCTCTGAGATCCTAGCATGATTATGGTTGAAGGGATTGAACAGAATTCACTTCTCTTATCCAGGTGCTAGATCCTGTTGATTTGAAATAGCAATGCCACCATGGGTTGAGAGCAGGAAAGGCTTTTTTCAAAAGAAAGAGAGAAAACAGAAGAGGGAAAACCCTGCTGAATCAAAAAGCATCACTCTAGCTCTCCCTTCCCAGTAGAATGTTTTTTTAAAAAAAATACACAACAGTTGTTTTTGTTCACATGAATGAACCAGTCTAATCCACAATATCATGTTAAAGAAAGAGGGATTTATAATTACATACTGCAGATACGTATCTGCCTAGTTCTTCCCTCATAACAGAATGTTATTTTTGAAGTACCTATTTTGTAATAGCGAGGCAAGCAATATCAACCCTAGCAGGCCATGGCAAGCCAGCCGATGTATGGACGCTTGGCTGGTCTTTGTTTGGGAAATTTTGGCTGCTGGGTTCCTGGACTCCAGTGAAGAATCCAGCCATTGCTTCCCTGCAACTTCTTCTTTCTTGAACAGAGACCAAGCTTCATTCACAGGGAGTCTTCACACAGAAAATGGGGGAGGCCCTGTGACGGCCTGCCAAACCCTCCTGTTTATTCATGGATGTGTCTCACTCCTGGAATTGGCCCGATGCAATTTGCATCCCCTATGAAGACATTGACGGGAAGGAGGGAACACAACAAAGAAAGCATCTCCAGCTAACAAACACCGCCATTCTCAAGAGCAGCAAGAGTAACAAATAGACTGGGTTTTGTTCCCTTTCTTGGGATTTTCGACGCATATTTTACTGTCAGTTCCGTGACATTTTTGTCAGCTCAGATCTAGAGGCCAGAGGTGCCACTTGGAGGTCCAGCGACATTTTTATTCTCTGCTGCATTTTCAGAGAATAAATAAAAACAGAGTGAGCAAGAGAGCACACGAAACAATACCGGCATGTGGAGAAGTTGAGAGGTTATGGGGACAGCTTTATAAGCAGTCTGTTTGGATAGATCTGCTGAAAAAATATCCATTAAGTGCAAAACACTCAGTCAGTCTTGGTCTGCTAAAAAATATTTGCCTGAACCATTAATAAGGTTTTGTTCTTGTGGTTTTGTTAGAAAAACAAAAAAAAGACAACCCAGGATGTCCTTCAAGTAGAAATGACTAAGTCAAGTGCCTAAGGTGATGTGTTTAATGAGTGCATAACTTTGCTTTTTAAAATTTATTATTTTGAATACCGAATCCTTGATATAGTGTCAAACAAATGGATTAAAACAGTATTTCAGAGTGGGGGCAGTTTTAAGACAAGTTCTTTAAAATTTGGCATTTTGTTGATTATGAGTTAATGTCATGCAATTGGGTGTATGAATGTGAATGAGCTGTAAATATGAAATAGTATAATATTGATTTAACATTAAGCTGTTAAATACAGATATTCTGTTCTTCTAATTTAGGCATTTCTACTCTCCAGCTTTTAAAGTGAGCCTTCACATAATCAGCTGAACACAAGAAACTTCATCAATCAGCATATAAAAAGGCACAATTCAAAGTGCTGGTTCTAACCTATAAACAACGTGGGCAGAAGCTTCCCCAAGACTTGTGTATCCCTTTATGAGCCTACTTGGGTCTTAAGATCACCAGAAGAGGCCTTTCTCTTGCTCCTCCCACTTTGACAGGTGCGTTTAATGGGGACACCAGAGAGGGCCTTCTCTGTTGCTGCTGCTCACATACTTTGGAACCCTCTCCCAATGGAGGCCATCACATCCCCATGTGCACAGTCCCTTCACATGCTGGTGAAGACTTTTCTCTTTGGGCACACTTCCCTCCAATGGATGGCTCCCCGAGGCTGCTTTTACCTGGCCGCTAAAATCCACTGCAAAATGCTTGCAGATGCTGAGCATAAAATTGTTTTCCCACCAGCAGTGGACTTTTAAAAAAATAAAGCAGGACCACGCCCACTTAAGTGCGCCCCAGCACATTTTACAAGTACCTGGTCTGGAGGAGGTAAAATCCTTGTTGCTGTCTTAAAGCATTGCATGCCTGGCCCTCCTCCACTTTTTGTCTGTTTTTTGTTGGGTCCCCCCCCCTTTAACAGACAGGAATCCTAATGGGATGGAACAATTAGCTGCTGCCGATGGCAAGCGGAGGTGAGCCTGCATTTTTCTCTCTCTCCCTTCACCACAGAGAGAAGCAATAGAATCAGAGTGCGGGAGGTGGGAACACAGGAAGCAGAACAAAAACCACGTTGGGGGATCTGCATTTAAGTTGCCAGTGGATTTTAGGGGTCGGGCAAAAGCAGCCTGAGTGGGGTTGTAAATGGATCTCTCTGCATGTCTTTTTGGTGTTGCTTTTGTTTACTGTGTTTCTGGAAAAAATGAAGCACATTGGCTTCCCCGCGCCTCCTTGTGAGGTGCAGGGGAGGATTTGCCGGCTGTCAGTAGGCAGGCGGTGGTTGGGCTGTGCAACCGGCGTGGCTTACGCCGATTGCGCGGCCATATAAAGGATGGCCGCGCCCACTCCACCACCTGCCTGTCCAGTTGACGGATCCCGGCTGCAGAAGCGGACGCGTTCTGCAGTAGTCCTGCAGCTAAGAATTGTCGTCTCGGGAAGGGAGGGAGGTGGGAGGGAACCTGCCAAGCTCTAGTGAGCTTGCAGGACATCGTGGGAGGGGGGAAGGGACCCGGGACGAACGGCGCGAGGGCGGAAGGGCTGGGGTTGTGGGGATTCGGACGTTCCGGCGCGAAAGGAGACTCCCCCCCTACCCCTTACCTTATCGGCTTTCCGATCGGCCGCTGATGAGCCGATAGTGGCGGTGTACCCTACCGGCCAGGCTCGGCCAGCGGCGGTGCGCAATTGGGCTGTTCTGAGGCCCACGCCTGCAACGGGACTGCTCTCCCTGCTTCATTTAGCCATCGCCGCCTCTCATAGAGGCTGGTACTGATCCCAGGGGGCAGTAACCCCGTGAACAGCCTAAATGGCTCCCAGCTGAGGCCGATTGCCTGACCCAACACACACTCTTTATGGGTTCTTGGGCTCAGCTCACCTCAAGGGCGGCTACGGGCCCTCCACCAGGCTGCTGACGGTGGCCATTTTGGGTGGGCCGAGTACCTATCCGTGTCCATCCAGCTTCCTAGCTGGCCATCCGGCCTCGTGGCCGGCATAATTAATCATCCTACCCAGTGTCCGAGCGGGGGTGTACATTATTTGGGAATCCACCAGGCCCCTGCCAGTTCTTCTCACGCTTGGGCTGTACGGCCATTACTGGCGGCCATTTTGTGTGGCCTCTTCTTTGGGCGCCCAGGCCCGGGCAAAAAATCCTATCCGGAGGCATCCTTCCCTAGGCAGCCTCATTTCACGGCCGGCCTCGTCGAGTCTAATCTTTGGTGCCCCTATACCTCTTGTAAACACCCAATTGCTAATTTTTGATCTTGTTAACATGGCACCTAAGAAGGTATCTAGCAAGGACAAGGACAAGGCCCCTCCAAAAAAGAGGCCTCAGCCTCAACACACCCCTGAGCCACCATCATCATCTGATGATGAGTGGCCTCGCTTAGCGGCAGCCTGGAAGAAACTGTCTCGCTTGGAGCGAGATAACGCAAAAAAGCAGGGGATGGCAGCATCATATGGGGGTGGACAGACGCCCGGTGAAGGGCAAGGCCAGAAGACTTCTGCTTTGAAATTGGTGACCGATTTAATGTGGTCTCGTATTTCGTCCCTTGAATCTGCTATGGCCGGACCTTCTGGTCAGACTACAGCGCTCTCTCTCCCCAGGAATGCGGATGAAGCAACCCCCATCCAGGAACCCCCGCCACACCATCGGCCAATGGAGCTGGCAGCGCTACCGGCTACATCACTGGCAGCCATGGAAGAGGTGCAGCAGCACGCCATTGACTTGTCTTGTGCCACTGGAACCGCGGCTCCACTTCGGGGTGTGCCTCCAACCCGTCCAGAGTGGGGTGAGTCATCATCACACTATAACACCACACCCAGGCGAGTTACTTGGCCTTGGCCCAGTAGCACCCCGAACACTCGAACACAGGTGGAAGCTCCATTCCCGGCACAGCCTGCCTTGCCAGTGTACCGGCCGTTGGGAGACCATGCTCCCCCGGCCAGGGCTGAGGTGGCGGCACAAACTGAACCCATATTAGACCTTTCGGTTTCCACACCTGCCAAAACGAGGGCGGGCACGGAAACACAGTCACTGCCTCAACCTACCCCAGTAACCGCCAAGGAACCCGACCCCTCCAAACCGGGGATTGGTGAGCTGCCTGAGGGGGATGAGTCCTTGCCACTGGGGGATCACCTGTCTGAGGGCATGGTGGAGAAAATAGTCGCTGGCAAGTATATTGATATCTTTGATTTGTTAAATAGGGAAATTGATGTGAAAGAATTGGGAAAATTAGACGATAAAGAAAAGGAGCGGATCCGGAAACGCAAGCCTGACCAGTCCTGGAATAATTGGCTGAACACCTCCGTGATCTACGCTGGCATCTACGCAAAAGCAAACCCCCCAAAAGGCGCCGATTTGTGGCATTACCTGGACCTAATAATTAGGGCGCAACTAGATTTCCCCACCATGGCCTGGCTCATGTATGATGAGGGGTTCCGCCAGAGGATAGCCAAGGACCCTACCCTACGTTGGGATAGACCCCATAGTTACCTTTGGCTCAGGGTAATCGGGTCTAATTGGGCTAATGACCGGTTTGATAGTGGCCACCCCGTTTTGTGGTCAGGCACCCTAGGAAATCCCCGCGCTTCTGCGGGCCAGCCTGTTCAACCACGGCTGGTCTGCTTCGATTACAACAGCAGGGGATCCTGTGGGCATCGACAATGCAAATTCCGGCATATCTGCTCTACCTGTGGGGCAAACCACCCAGCTTCCACTTGCTCACGGGGCAGACCCAGGGACGAGGGTGGCCGGGAACAGGGCAGGAAGCGAAATCAAACTGGCCCCAATCCGCCCACAAAAGGGACCTAGTCCGATTAGGATAACGACGCTGAGGGCGTGGCTACGTAGTTACCCCTCACAGGCAGATGCATGTTATCTTGCCGATGGTTTTCAGTATGGTTTTCGAATCCTGGCCGTGGGTGAAAGGAGGCCGTTCATGGCCTCCAATCTCAAATCTATTAGAGGCATGGAGGATATAGTTAGGCAGAAAATTAAGGCCGAACTTGCGGCTGGCCGAGTGTTAGGCCCTTTCCCGCAGCCACCCACCCCTAATTTCCAGGTATCCCCATTAGGCGTGGTGCCCAAAAAAGCACCTGGGGAATATCACTTAATTCACCACCTTTCGTACCCAGCTGGGCATTCTGTTAACGACAGTATCCCTCAAGAATTGGCTTCAGTCCATTACACGTCTTTTGACAAGGCTGTTAGGATGGTACGTGGTTGTGGGATTGGGGCAGAGATTGGAAAGTGTGATGTGAAGTCAGCTTTCCGATTACTGCCCGTGCACCTGGATGATTGCGAGCTACTGGGCTTCGCATTCGAAGGGGCATTTTATATGGATAGGGCCATGCCGTTCGGTTGTTCTATTTCTTGTTCTGCGTTTGAACATTTAAGCACTTTTACTGAATGGGCGCTCCGGCAACGAACTCGGGATACCCATATTATTCATTACCTTGATGATTTCTTGTTCGCGGGAGTAGCAGGCACTGGCCGGTGCGCCCACCTCATCATGACTTCTTTTAAGAACATGGCGGCTGAACTTGGCCTGCCCCTGGCCGATGATAAAATTGAGGGTCCGGCCACAGTATTGACATTTTTAGGTATCGAATTGGATACCATAGCTCAGACCTGCCGCCTACCCCCTCAAAAATTGCAAGACATTTTCCGGCGCATCACATTGATTAGGTCATGCAATAAAGTCACCCTTCGGGAATTACAGCAGTTAATTGGCCATCTAAATTTCACCTGTAGGGTGGTCGCCCCGGGGCGGCCGTTCTTGCGTAGGCTTTACGACGCTACTGCACCACAGGTGCCGCCTCTCCTCGACTATCAAGGAGGACCTCGACCTGTGGATTGAATTTTTATCCAAATTCAATGGTGTGTATTTTTGGCGCGCCGAGGCAGTCGCCGCGGCTGACCTACAGGTACAGGCTGATGCGTCGGGGTCACTGGGTTTTGGGCTATTTTTCAGGGGCCGCTGGTGCGCCGGTTTATGCCCTCAGGAATGGCATCAATCTGGCTTGACTAGGGACCTTACCTTTTTGAAGTTGTTCCCCATCGTTGGAGCACTCTACCTCTGGGCCGACCTATGGGCTGACTCTGCAGTTAAATTCCATTGTGACAACCTAGCTGTGGTTCACATTATCAACCACGTGACGTCCAAATCCAAGAGAGTGATGCACCTGGTCCGGGCGCTAACACTCCGTTGCCTAGAATTCAATATTCTCTTTCGTGCATGTCATGTCCCTGGTGTCCAGAACGACCTGGCTGATGCTCTGTCCTGTCAACAGATGGAGCGGTTCAGAGCGCTAGCTCCCCTTGCTATGAAGGACCCCGACCGGCTCCCAGTAGAGGTATGGAGGCTTGGTGGGTAGAGGCCAATAGGGCTATGGGATTGGCTTTAGCGCCTAGCACTTGTCGAGCATATTCCGCCGCATGTGCTGAGTATGCACGATTTTGTGCTGGGGAGGGGTACCCCAGACTCTGGCCTGCCACTGCAGATCAACTGGTACAGTTTGCTGTCCACTTGCACTTCAAGGGACTGGCACCCCGTACCATCCAAGGAAAGATGTCAGCCCTTTACTACTACACTAAGGCGCAGGGCTTGGGAATTTATTTATTTATTTATTTATTTATTTATTATTATATTTGTACCCCGCTTATCTTCGATTCGGAACTCTAAGCGGCTTACACTGGGCAACAAGTGCCAATTAATACAGTTCAACAATTAAATAGAAAACAAGAAACATAAGACAAACAGTTAAAACCTAATGCATCCAACAAACCGACAGTACAAGACTGTCAACCCAAGCGAGTCTAACTAAGCAAACCACCCCATTATACGAATAAACAATCCTCGCTGGGTATAAGATGGCGGGACCCAGAGGGGAAGAGGGGAAAAAAAAAAGAGAGGAAGATCAGGGCTCACCAAAGGCCTCTCGAAATAGGTAAGTTTTTACAGCTTTTCGAAAGGCCAGCAGGGACTCTGCAGAGCGCACTTCGCTAGGGATGGAGTTCCATAAGGAAGGGGCTGCCACCGAGAAGGCCCGGTTCCGGGTGACCGACTTCCGGGCTTCTCGAGGGGTGGCAACCCGCAGCGAGTGCGCTCGCACCTGCCGAACAGGTCGGGCCGAGGTGGATTGCTGAGCGATACGCTCTGCCAGGTAGTCCGGTCCCAAGCCATGGAGGGTTTTATAAACTAAAACCAAGACCTTGAATCTAATCCGGGCCGCAACGGGCAACCAGTGCAGACGGGCCAGGACTGGGGTAATGTGGTCATAACGACGGCCACCCACCACCAGCCTGGCCGCCGCATTCTGGACCCGCTGCAGACGCCGGAGGAGATTCAAGGGCAACCCCATGTAGAGGGCATTGCAGAAGTCCAACCTCGAGATCACCAGTGCTTGGACCACTGTTCTCAGAGAGTCAGCATCCAGGTACGGGCGGATCTGGGCGATCTGGCGTAGATGGTAATACGCGGCCCTGGTCACCGACGCCACCTGGGCCTCCATGGTGAGCGCCGGGTCCAGGACCACGCTCAGATTCCGCGCCCTCTCCACAGTCCGGAGGGAAACTCCCCCCAGAGAGGGAAAAGGGCCACCGTACCCAGATGGCGAGCCCCCAAAGAACATAACCTCCGTCTTCTCGGGGTTGAGCTTAAGCCTGTTTGCCCCGGTCCAAGTCAGCACGGCATCCAGGCACCCATCGAGGATCTTCACAGCTTCCACTGCAGAGGTGGAAAAGGAGAGATAGAGCTGCGTGTCATCAGCGTACTGATGACAGCACACTCCAAAACTCCTAATGACTCCTGCCAACGGCCTTACATAGATGTTAAACAGCATGGGAGAGAGCGACGACCCCTGCGGGACACCACAAGGGAAAACCCACGGAGCCGACAACTCCCCCCCATACTGAACATACTGGGGACGGCCCTCCAGGAAGGATCGGAGCCAACTGCAAGCAGTGCCCCCGATTCCAACCTCAGAGAGCCGATCCAGCAGGATACCGTGGTCGACGGTGTCAAAGGCCGCTGACAGATCCAGGAGGACCAACAGGGTAGAGCAACCCCTGTCGGCCGCCCGGAGCAGGTCATCTTGCAGGGCGACCAAAGCTGTTTCAGTCCCCCGACGAGGCCTGAACCCTGACTGGCATGGGTCGAGGCACTGCCGATCCTCAAGGTATGACTGCAGCCGAACCGCCGCCACCCTCTCGATCACCTTGCCCATAAACGGGACATTAGCGATCGGACGATAATTACTCAGATTGTCCACCGCAAGGCCCGGTTTCTTCAGAATGGGCTTAACCACCGTCTCCTTCAGACGAGAGGGAAATACCCCCTCGCTGAAGGAGGCGGTGGCGATGGCAGAAGCCCATTCGGCCATGGTCCCGCTGGCAGCTTTAATGAGCCAGGAAGGGCAAGGGTCGAAAGGAGTAGACGCCGGTCGGCAATGCGCCATAGCCCTAGAGGCCTCGACAGCAGAAACAGGCCCAAACTCCTCCAACCGAGGCGATGAAGGCGGACCAGCAACCAGGGATGCCGGGGCAGTGCTACCACAACCGGGGTCAAAACCGGCACGGATGGCCTCTATCTTAGATCTAAAAAAGGCTGCGAAATTCTCGCTACTGAAATCAGTAGGAGGAGGCCTAACCAGACTAGGATTGGTGAGGTCTCGGACCACCCGGAAGAGCTCTGCCTGGCGGTTAGAGGCCTCACCAATTCTCACGGAGAAAAAAGATGACTTAGCCTCCGTGATCGCGTTGGAATAGCGACTAGTCTGGGAATCAACAGCAGCCTTACTAATAACCGTCCGGGTTTTTCTCCAGCTGCGCTCTAGCCTTCTCCTCACCTGCTTCATCGCCCGGAGCTCCCCCGTGAACCACGGGGAGGACCGGGCTCGGCAACGGAGAGGGCGCTTAGGGGCGATCCGGTCTATGGTGTGGACAGCTGTTTCAAACCAATGGTTCGCCACTACCTCGGCCGGAGCGCCAGTCAGTCCGCCAGGAAACTCCCCGAATTCCTCCTGGAACCGCTGAGGGTCCATGAGTCTTCGGGGGCGGGCCAAAAAAGGAGCCCGAAGGTCCCCGCGGGGGGGGGGGGGATCGCCAAAGAGAAAGAAAGCAGGTGATGGTCCGACCATGACACAGGTAAGGAGACAAAGTCCCCCACCTCCAGACTCAAGATCCCCGACATGGAGGAAAAAACCAGGTCCAGGGTATGACCAGACCTGTGTGTGGGACAAACAACATGCTGGGATAGACCCATGGAAGCCATGGATTCCATGAATTCCACAGCTGCACCGGAAAGTCCACCGCCAACATGCACATTGAAGTCACCCGCAACCAGAAGGCGCGGGGACTTCAATAGCGCACCAGCGATGAACTCCGAGAGCTCTGGTAGGGATTGGGCTGGGTTGCGGGCAGCGCGGTAACCCAGTACAATACCAAATCTATCCCGCTGCCCCACTAGCAGGTGAAGGCACTCTAACCCCTGGCTGACCAATGTCGAGGCCCTGCTAACATAAAAAGAATCCCGATGGACGATGGCGACTCCCCCCCCCTTCTGACCCCCCAACCTTCCCACCCCCTGAACCAGGTACCCAGGAGGGCAAAGCTGGGAGAGGGAAGCTCCCCCATCGTCGCCCACCCAGGTCTCGGTAATAAACGCCAGATCAGCCCAGCCATCAGAGATGGCATCATATATGACGGGGATCTTATTACAGACTGACCTGGCATTCAACAGGAGGCAGGAAAGGCCAGGGGCGCTGGGGGAGTGACTCCTGGACACGTGGCAGGGAGCCGAGGGGTCAGAACGGGGGACAGGCACAAGCTGCCTGACCCGAGTTCTTCTTATCCGACTAACCCCTCTACTACAAGCGTACCGCCCACGGCCCAACACAGTTGGTATATGAGTCCCTGCAAGCATGGCGGCCCTGGGGATGGGGGAAAAGAAAAACGGAAAGAAAAAAAAGTGCCATACAATATACAACAACTACTGAATCTCTCCCACCTAACAACGCAAAATCTAAATAAAATTACTACAAACAATACAGTTAAAACCCAACAAAAGACAGTAAAATAACAATAAAAGTGCAATAAAATACAATAAAAATACATCCGCCTAAGAGAAGATGAAATAGTAGGGGAGACAAGGCAAAGAAGATGGAACAGGAGCCTAAGGGCGTAAATAAGGGAGCTAGGAAGGGGAGGGAAAGGCAGCCAACCATCCGCGACTCAACCTGTCGCCTTGAGGTCACTTCGGCAGTCCGTTGGCGACCAATCTATCCTCTGAGTTAGTAGGCGGCGGCAATACCCCGGCGGCCGCCCTGCCGCCCGAGATGGTGGTCGATGGAACCAGAGGCGGCCCATCGGCGGTCGACCCGCCAACCAAGATGGAGGCAGCAGGAATTCGCTGGCGGCCGACCAGCCGTTCAAATGGGCAGCACGCCGGCGGCCGACCAGCCGCTCAAGATGGTAACGGCAGCAAATCGCCGGCGGCCGCCCAGCCGCCCGAGATGGTAACGGCACAAATCGCCGGCGGCCGACCAGCCGCCCGAGTTAATGGTCAGCAACAGATGACAGCGGTGCGCCGGCGGCCGACCTGCCGCCCGAAACCAGTTCGCCGGCGGCCGACCTGCCGCCCGAGACCGGTTCGCCAGCGGCTGACCTGCCGCCCAAGACCAGTTCGCCGGCGGCCGACCTGCCGCCCGAGATGGTGAGCAACAATTCGCCCGCGGCCGACCAGCCGCCTGGGTGACTAGGCTAGGGTGCGAACCGGGGTAGACCCACCGGCTCCCAACAGTGGCCGGGGGGGGGGAGGCAGGTGGAAAAACCCCAACCCCCAAAAGGCACACCGGCCGTAGGCGCGCCGCCACAGGGCCATAGAGGGAAGACCGCCGGGAAAAGCACCGGCGCCGCCATGCTGGATCCCAAGCCGGGCGCCGCCGGCTAGCTAGACTAACCAGAGGGGAGGCAGCTGGAAAAAAGCCATCGCCAGCGAGTCACAGCCGGGATGAGACCCGGCGACGGCCGGGGGGGAGGCGGGTGGAAGAACGCCTACCCCCAAAGCCGGAGTGAATCCCAACAGCTCCCAGCCGCGGCCGGAAGCGAGGCGAGGCGAGAAGAAAAACGCCAACCCCCAAAAGGCGCACCGGCAGTCGGCACGCTGCAACAGAAAACAAGCAGCAGCGGCCGGAGGGGAGGCAGATGGAAAAAAGAACGCCAACCCCCGAATGACACACCGGCAGAGGCACGCCGCGAGGAAGGCAGACAGCCAGACGCCACAAAAAGAAAGCTGCCGGGGGAAGCTCCGGGCGCCGCCATGATGGAGCCCAAGGCAGGCGAACGCCCGGGCCAAAACCGGCAGCCAAGATGGAGCCGCAAGCCGGGCTGGCTGGTTGGAAAAGCCACCGTGCGCCTGGGGGAGGCAGACGGAAAATGCCACAATTCCCCATTCCAGGTCCGAGTGCGACGAGCGGCGGCCGAACCGACCCCTCGCGAGCCCTCAGGACCGTCGGGGGGGGGCGACCCGCATCGCCAACGGGTCCCTCCCCGGACCATGGGGGGAAACCCCTCGGGAACACAAGTGACAGCGCGGAGGTGGGTGACGGAAGGGATGGTAAAAGGGATGGAAGAAGGGAAAATAAAGAGGGAAGGGGACGGGAGGACGCTCAACAAAGGCAAAGGCAAACCGGACCGCAAGCAAAGTTACCTGCAGCCGGCTCGCCATAAGCCCATCCTCCAGGAAAAATACCGAGCCCCCTTACACCCCCGAAGTCTCCGTAGACCCTGACTTACCCCCCCACGGCATCTCAGGCGGATTAAATTAAAAAAGGGCAAAAATCCAGGCAGTAAAATCCAAAAAAAAACAACAAGAAAACGCTCGGATGCAGGAGCGAGAACAGACGGGAGTTGCTGCCGCCCGCCATCTTGGACACTCCTGACTGCTAGTTTCGAATAGCCAAGATGGTAGAGGGATGGTCGAGGGAGCGGGGAAAGTCACGTGACACCAGAACACCCATCTCCCCAGTAATGTTGGAAAGGCTGGCCCAGGCTTGGCCACAGGTTTGCCTGGATAGGTTTGAAGTTCAATTGTTCCATGCGGCTGCCATGGTAGCTTTCTTTGCTGCTTTGCGCGTCAGCGAACTGGTAGCCTTTTCCAAAACTGATGATTCGGCCACAGCAATTTTATGGTCTGATATGACCCTTGAAAATGACCTGGTTTCCCTGCATATCCACAGATCCAAGACGGACCAGCAGGGCAGGGGCTGCATGATACACCTGCATAGGTGTTCTGTGACACAAATTTGCCCCAACCTAGCCCTCCCGATCGATTGTTAGGCAACAGGGTTACTTGTTTCAACATATAGATGGGTGGCCATTGACCCGATATCAATTTTGGAACATTTCACGGCTCTCCAGGTCGCTGGCGTACCGCACCTGCGCTTCAGCACACATTCCTTTTGCATCGGCGTGGCTTCTACTGCTGCTGCTTTAGGCGTAGAGCCCGCGGGGATTCAGCGAATAGGGCGGTGGAAGTCTAACCGGTATAAGGCATATGTTCGTCCACTAACAGACCCGTAAAGTCGGGCCAGCAGTTTTCTTTTTCTGTTGCAGGTTTGGCTGAAGGTCGGTGGACTCGGATAACCATCTATGGCCACAGTTTTGTTTACTGGGCCGCCAAGTTCGCCATCAAATCTGGACGTGGCCGCGATCTCGGCCTGGGGCGATGGGCCGACTTGGTTTGGAAAGGGAGACGGGGCATGTGCTGGAATGCTTTTTTAGTTACAGCACTCAAAAAGCCTCCTGACCCCTTGCCCTCCATTGTGGTAATTCACTTGGGAGGCAATGACTTGACCCGGATGTCGGGCAAGTCCTTGATCCTCAAGGTCATAGATGACCTGAGAGTTTTTAGAAACCAGCGGCCCAATACTTGGATTATTTGGTCGGCGATTATTCCCAGATTGGTGTGGGGATCGCAACATCATCCCCCAAAAATGCATAAAGCCCGTAAGGGTGTTAACAGGGAAATCGCCCGTTTCATTAAGGCTGAGATGGGTTCCGTGATCTGGAACCCGGATATCACTGCCCGTGACCCGAGTTTATTTTGACCTGATGGAGTGCATCTATCTGAAAAGGGCCTGGCAATTTTTCTCCACGATATTCGGGAGGGTCTGTCTGCTGACCTGTGCGGCCTGATGGGGTAAGAGACAGCAGTGCGTCTCTTAGTGGCGGGTAGCGCAATATAATATTGACCATCTGATTCATATTCAAACAAATAGTTTCAAGGTCCTCAGCAGTCCTATCATAATAAATTAGATTAGGTAGCAGATAGGGAGTAAGTGATAACAACCCCAACACGATCAAGAGGACTGCCAAAAATTGGTAATCGGGGGATGCCCAAAATTACTCTGGCATCCTACTTGCGGCATATATAACTGGCTGCAATAAATTCCTTTCAGCAAGTGGACCTTATAAATCCAACCCCTTGCCTTTATTGCGCTACTTGACAGACCCTCCTATGAAGTTACTGTTCAGTTAATAAAGTTAACAACCTGTTCCTGTAATCAATAAATTGTGGCCCTGTTTAAACCAAGCCAAACGGGTGTCGCCTCGTTATTACTGACTAGCCTGGCAATGTGGTATGTGTGATTCTGGACTTCAGGAAGCAGCAGGACAATCTCCTCTTGACTCATCCAAATTTGGTGAAGATTAGATTTGGGATGTCTGAATTATGCTCCCCAAAGCCTGTCTTCTCAATCATTTTCCTAAGGCAACTTGTTTTGAGGGGCTATACATTGGACATCCCAAATCCAGTATTCGCCAAACTTCGAGGCCATGGGAAGGAGAGTCAGATGAAGACCCACTGTGCGTTTAGCAACTCTGACTTGCACAGGCGTTGAATCAACCAGTCCCAGAAGACCCAAACTGTATGAACCACAAAGTGTACAAATAAGCAATGCTGATAGTTCAGAGTTTTGTTTCATTCTGGGCAGGTGCATTTCTCTGAAACACCATAGAATGAACCACAAAATGGCCCAATTCATTGTGGTTTGGTTGGCTTCATGGTTTGTTCTGTGCATATCTCAAGGGGTGGCTGTCCCTCATCAAGTTCAGATTCCTTTTCATGTTCTCAAATTGGTATTTTTAAGGGGAAACATAAATTGCCAAGTACTGGTAGTGGAAACAGTTCTGACATGAATGAGTGAAGCTCTACCAGCTTCCCTCAAAGACTTGGAAAATTACATTTTTTGTTATGTTCCTTCTAGAATATTCTATTCAATGTTACCAGTGGAACCCCCCCCCCCAACAACAATTATTATATTGCAAGCTGGGAAGGGACCCATGGAAGAGAAAGGAATGTTTGCTTAATATTCACCAAGAAACCTCATAAACAGTGACCTAGTTCTGAATCAAGGTGAGGACAGTTCACTCAGCGGGACTGAGTACAGGGATTTATGAGCTCAATTAAGCTGGTTTTCAAGTGGTATTTGTTTCACAACCTTTTCAACGATAATGAGAACAGCCATTTCAGAGCCATGAGATAAGGGCTAAGCAACTTCCCAAGGTCTGGCGCCATCCTCACTCACCCTTGGACCTCTGTGGGTTCCACCTGCTCCTCCTCCACCCTCAATATCTACATGTTTCTTTCTTCCTAATGGAATTTAGTGGAGAAGTGGGGTGGGAAATGGGGCACAAAGTGCTTGAAGAACAAACAGGTCAGTTTTTCTTACATGCCCCATCAATGACACAAAGAGGCTTCTTTAATAATAATAATAATAATAATAATAATAATAATAATAATAATAATAATAATAATAATAATAATAATAATAACAATAATAATAATAATAATAATAATAATAATAATGATGATGATGATGATGATGATGATGATGATGATGATGATGATGATGATGATGATGATGATGCCATCAAGTCAATTCTGAATACAGTAACCCCCCGCCTATCACGGGGTTAGGGACCCACCCGACCCGTGATATGTGAAAATCCGCAATATGCGGAGGCGGGTTGGGTGGGGGCAGGGGTGATCAGAGGGGTGGGGGCGGCGGGGAGCGATGCGATCGCTCCCTGCCTCCCCCTCGGTACTGCGATCCCGTGATATAGTGGGACCGCAGTACCTGAACCGCGAAATGGCAGGGGGTGACTGTATACGACAACTTTTTCCTCAGTTTATAGGTAGAAAATACTCAGAAGTGGTTGACCATTCCCTTCTTCTGGAAACACCCTGGGGACTGTGAAGTTGCCCAAGGCCACCCAGGCTGGTTTTACTCTCAGGAGGCACAATGGAATATTGAATGCCCAACGTCTGGCTCTGCAACCCGATACCTAAACTACTGAGCTTTCCCACCAGTTTAGTAAAGCCACAGCCACAGCTTTTAGTTTGCAAGGCCTAAAAAGAGCTGGCAATGATAGCATTGTTTGGAAGGCATTCTTAAGCTCTCCCTAAGCCAGCAGAAACTTGGTGGCATGTAATTCTGCTCTGGTCAGACCCCACCTGGAGTACTGTCTCCAGTTCTGCACACCTCAAATTAAAAAGGATGTCCAGAAGAGGGCAACCAAGACGGCTGAAGGTCTGGAAGAAATTTCTTATGAGGAAAGGCTTAGGGAACTGTGAATGTTTAGCCTTACAAAAAGAAGGCTGAGGGGGGATATGATAGCTATGTTTAAATATTTGAAAAGATGTCATATTGAAGAAGGAACAGGTTTGTTTTCCATGGCTTCAGAGACTAGGACTCGGGACAACGGTTTCAAACTACAGGAAAAGAGATTCCATTTGAACATTAGGAAGAACTTCATGACAGTTAGACCTATTCAGCAGTGGAATATGCTGCCACGGAGGGTGGTGGAGTCTCCTTCTTTGGAGGTTTTTAAGCAGAGGCTGGATGGCCATCTGTCAGAAATACTGTGATGGGGGTTCTTGCATGGCAGGAGGTTGGACTGGATGGCCCTTGAGGTCTCTTCCAAATCTATTATTCTATGAGTCTATGATTCTGTGATTCTATGATTCTATGACTAACAGCAACCACACCGATTCCAGGAGATAGAAGGGGATAGAAGTGAAACTAGGGATGGCCATGAATCAGAAAAAAGTGAATTTGTTTTGATTTGTGATACATCAAGGTTGATGAATTTATGAAGTTTATCTTAATCATCATCATCATCATCATCATCATAAATGATTGACGTTGACAAAGTCACCATCAGTCAGCTGCAAAATGCCACCTTACTGGGATCTGCTCGTATAATTCGCTGATACATCACATAGTTCTAAACACTTGGGAAGTGATTGACTAGTGATTTGTATTACAAAATCCAGTGTAGTTATCTCATCTGCTGTGTGATAATGATGATGATGACGACGATGACGACAACAACAACAACAACAACAATGATAATAAACAAAGCCTAGCACAGGCTACAGTGATGCATTTCAGTTCTCCAGGGTTCCAGTGACCCCCTCAGGCTGCCTTTGCCCATCACTGCTTTAGAAGCCAAAAGCAGAGTGCTGTTTGTTGCCTAAAGTAGGATGACAGCCATCTCCTTGATGGAATTTCTCCTCATCCCTGCAAGAAGGTTTCTGTCCCTTTTCCTTTTCAAATACTTCAAAGGTATTCATACAGAGGAGGGGCAAGATCTGTTATCAGTCACTGCAAAGTGCAGGGCATGTAAACATTGGCTCAAGCTGTAGGAAACCAGGTTTTGACTGACTATTAGGAAAAAAAACATCTTAATGGTTAGAGAAATAGAACCAACTATCTGGGGAGGTGGTGAGCACTCCAATGCTGGAGGCAGTCAACAGAAAACTGGACAATCGTCTGGCAGATCTTCTTTGACTGGGACTCCTGCTTTGAGCAGGGGGTTAGATTTGATGGCCTTATGGGAACCTTCTCGCTCCATGATTCTATGATGCTACAATTTTCATATCTTGCAATGCAAAACCTGTTCCGGAATTGAGAGGCTTTCAATTTCTACTTCTCTGCACCTTCAGAAATACTTCAAGTTCCATGAGGTTTCTCTCCTGTGTTTCAGAAGTATTTCTGCAAGTGCAGAGAAGTAGAAATATATATGCTTCTTGGACAGAGTGAGAAGCAGCTGGAATCACGTCCCTTCAAGCCAATGCATTGCTCCTCCCTTTGCGCTTCTCTTCTGGTTTTGATCTTTTGGTGTTGCTGAAAGCTTGTGTGTGAGCAATGAGCAGCTTTGGGAGAGATAGATATAAGACAGCAGATTGTGCAAGGGAGTGATCTCTTATCGTATTTCATGTCTGTGCCAAACAACGTCATAAAAGCTTGTGTGTGGATGGAAACACTAAACCAGTCACAAAGTAATATTTCATCTTTGTGTTTTTTATGACATAGGCAGTTTCAGGCCTGAAGCAGGTCTGGAATCAAGAAACAAGGCAGGATTCTACCAAGGGCCTACTCTGGCTTTACAATGCCATGACTCTCAGTCTTTTTCGCCTCTTCTTTTCCTGAGGTCCAATAACGTTGCTGTTGTGAGAACTATGACTATCTGGGAAAGCAATGATGTTCAGGGTCTGATGCCCTGAGGGCCAATGTATCTTCCCTGTTCTTCCATATGTCATGTCATTGTGGGCTACTTTGAGCATGAAAGTTGGAGGAAATAAAGTTTGAGATTCTGGAAGAAATGTAACAGGAGCAGGAGGAATCTTGGACCCAATACCGACAGGGATGCTAGCATGTCTTTTGGTCTGAATCCCAAATCTGAGCCCAAGTCTTGGGTTTTAAGTCCCAAGTCCCTATGAAGAAGTAAGTACCCACCCACACCCCAGGAAAAAAAGGGAAGAGTGAGCAGGTTTTGACTCACGAGTTGACTGCAAGTCATTGAAACAAATCCTGACTCAAGCTTGAGTTGAGTTGCTGGTGTGACTTAAGTCCAACTTAGCAGCAAAGTTTGCAACTCATTTCCTGATCCCTGGTTCTGGGGCAACCTTATTGGGATGGAAAGGGAAAACCTAACATGCCCCAAATTCTCTAGATTATTCTTGAAATGCTAAAATTGCAGCACCGATGGAGTGCATGCAAGCTCTAGGGCTGACAAACTGCCTACCCACCCCCTCTTGACAAAAACCATTTGTAAAAATATTGAGAAGTCTACCACAGGAAACCATCCATTTTCATAGAGAATGTTGGTTCCTTGGAATTAGCAAACAGCTCAAGAGAAACACTATATGTGTTTTTACATGACCCCTAAGATCTGCTGGCCCCTTAAATTCGGACCAGAGATCTTAGGGGTTTGTTGCTCTTCGTGCGTCTCCACCCCTCCGTACTTCCTGGCTGCTGGCTGCGTGAGGGGAGGGAGGAAAAAAGGGGACAAAAGAATAAAGCCTTACCTCCTGGTGCTGGTGGAAGCTGCCAGGGGAGCCCCGGTCACTTCCTGGTTCCTCTTAAAGGGGCGGGAGGCAAAAAACAAAAACAAAAAGAAGCGAGGAGAGCCCAGCACATCCGCATCAAATATTTTTCACCTCCCAAGAGCAGGTACAAGAAAAGTGTGCTGGATCGCGCTTAGGTGGGCGGGGTCGCACTTAATTGTCTGCAAACTCCGGAGCTGGTGGGGAAACATTTTTAAGCTCCGGAGCTTGCAGCCATTTGCGGTGGAGTTTAGGGGTTGTGTATAAACGCCCTATGTTGAATGAGCATTTGATGATAACACTATTCCATTTATGTAAGATCCTTGTTCAGCCAGACGGACTCCCAAGTGTTTTGTGTGCTTTGCTGGAAACATAAAGTACCTCTAAAATTCTGCTTTGCTCCTGATGAAGTGCAGCTGTTATAAGGAAATTGGGAAGACACAATCAAGGCATGGAATAGACCAGCCAACTCCAGCCTGGAGGAACCATTGATAGAATCCTGTATGTGTGGAAGGATCCCCTGATGGGAGAAGGGTGGAGCCAAAGCTGTTAAGTTGCTAATTTTCTTTTAAGACAGAACTTCTTAACCAGTAAAAGGGCCTGTAAGGAGCTCTTTAACCAGGTGAGATTATTTGTCTCCAGCGTAAGAAAGATTTGGTGAGTCAGTTCTTTTGTAAGTTCCTTTGATTCAAGCAGATCTTCTCTAGTTGCAACTTCGTGAGCTAATGCTGGTTGGAAAATCCATATCAAAGTAAAATGCAGATTCCCCCCCAGAATGGTCACACAGTTGAAAATGCTGTTCCTGTGTCCCCATTGGCACAGTTTAAAGAACCACATCTTTTGTGTTCCCACGAGCGGGAACTGCAACACAGCGGAATGAAAAGGTTTTGATGCGGATTTTCCAAGTCCCCATGGACTCAAGCACCAGTTTAAAATCTGCATTGGAACTGAGACAAGCTTTGTACCACCTCAAGACCAAGTACAGGGGACCCTTGTATAACAAACAGTTTGTATAACATAAAATTTGTACAACATAAAAAATTCCGGAGATAGGGGAAATTTGCTTAACATAATCACCTATGGGGCGAATCTGTACAACATAAAAATGGGATCACTCTGTTTTCAATGCATTCCTATGGGAAATTTGTATAAAGGAAAATTTGCTTAACATAATTTCATTTGGAACCAATTAATTCCTTTATACAAGGTACCACTGTACTTGTAAAACTCGGTGGGTCGTGCTTAAGTGGGTGTGGTTGCATTTCCCCCCTTTAAAGTCCACTGGCTGTGGGGACAGTTTATTAACTTCATCTTCAAGCAGTTTGAAATGATTTTTAATGGTCGTGGGATAGCAGCCTTAAAGTTGCAAACAGAATGAGATCTGAAAGTTGAGTCGTAGCAATTGGACTCCTTTTCTTGTGTGAACAACCTAATGAGCTTATTCAGACCAGTGGAGCATGAAATCAAGGTGAACTATAACTTGGAGGCTTTGCACCAGCTTTCCTTTGACTGACAGTGACAAAGTTACCTGGATGAGTAGTGAAACATTTTAATCTCACAAGAAAAGATGTCTAGTTGCCATGACTTAACTTTCAGATAACCTCACCTGGATGACTAAAACTCCTTACAGACAACTAGAGTGGCACCGTAGCATCAATAAATTTGCAGAAGAGCTGACTCATGAAATCATCACTGATTCAATGGGATTCAATGCAAAGCCACACAAATTCAGCCCCTGTCCACTTCAGATTCTCATTCTCCATTGGCATAAAAGATAGCCTCTTCCCATTCCCCCTGTGTTCCTGTACCCTGAATTCCTGAGCAGGACTTTCCAGATGTCTCAGGAAAGTTCATGTACTGGAAATGGATGTTGCAAATACTCCACTGGGGTTTGTTTTCAGAGGTACGTAGTGTCCTTCAACACAGAGATTCCATTCCTTTAAAGTAGCTGGTGATAAATGCATTAGTGATGTGAGTTGTCTATAAACAATGGATAAATGGTTCAATCACTTTCTGGACCATGCCTGTTTCATTAATGTAATTCAATTTTAAATTAATTCTATTCCACTTTCTGTGCTTGTTTTAAAAAGGAAAACAATCAAATGCAGATCAGAGGTGTGTGTTTCTGCTTAAAATATGGAGCCATGGGCTGCACTGCACAATCCAGGGAAATGTGCAACCTTCTCCAAAGCATGACTGCATCTATCTGCCCAATTTATTTATTTATTTATTTTGAATATTTTTAACCCACTATTCTCCTTGAAAAAAGACACAAGGCAGTTTACAATAATGAGGGACAATATACAGATCAGAACGTTTAAGACATATTCAAATTTAAGAACAGGGAATTAGAAGGTAACATTAAAGATAAAAAGAGCACACAGACAGTTAAAAGAAAAAAAATCCATTATGAGGGATGGAAACTAACATGGAAAACACTGGTGTTCTTATGAAATCATTCAGTGCAACCATGCATGGTAACCCATCTCAAAGTCACATATACAAGAATTCAAAGAAAGCTTGCCTGAAGAGGAAGGTCTTTGCCTGCTTCTGTAAAGACAGCAGAGATGGGGCAGTCCTGGCCTCCAGTGGGAGGGAGTTCCAAAGTCTGGGAGAAGCAACAGAGAAGTAGAGATGGGCACGACTTAGCGGTATTCCCGTTTCCGTTTCCGTTACTCGTTTCCGTTACTCAACGGAAACAGTAACGGGAATTACTCCGCCAGAACTCGAACTCGAACTGACGAACGAATAATTTGGTCTGATTTGTCGTGGTCGTTTCTAGCATCGCGCGATTGCGCGATGCCAAGCGGCACAGAAAAAAAGTTTTTAAAAGTAAAAAAAAAAACCCGATTCC
>JAHTLZ010000102.1:2535539-2573158 GCA_023846285.1 Phrynocephalus versicolor
TCTCTCTCTCTCTCTCTCTCTCTCTCTCTCTCTCTCTCTCTCTCTCTGTGGAACATGGGGTTGGTCAATTAAAAAAAAAACATTTTCATCAAGAGGGAAATAAAACTGATTTAAATTGAATCCTACCAATTTATTTATTTACTGCATGTAACACATGCCTTTCTGCTAACTCAAAGATGACCAGAAGTAGTAATAGCCAAGTGAAAGTAAATACAATGCATTTTTTTTAAAAAAAATGCATCAATACAGCTGAAACAACGTCCAGCCCAACACAGCTTCCCTCCCCACGAGCTGACATATTCCTCAAGGCCTGGTTGAGTAAGAGGGTCTTTGCATGCCAAGCATGCCTCTACTTCTGGTGAGGCTGAAAAGGATGCCAAGTTCATGTTGGAGAAAGTGGCCGGGAGTCCCACCAGAGGGGAGATTTGGGGTAAGCCATCATCAGTGTGCTGATGGCATGCAACTCTACCTTTCCCTTTCCTCCTCTGCAGTGGATGTGGTCCAGACCCTCAAGTGCCTCCTGGATTAACCCTTGCAATGGACTAGTAGAGCTAACAGGTTCAAACTGTTCCCCGAGGGCTCTATGGACAGGATAGGGGTGGGATATATCCTAGACTGAATGGCAATGTTCTCCCATTCAGATAGCGATCTTCACACTGTGGCCTGCGGGCTAGATCTGGCCCACCAGGTCTTGAATCCAGCCCGCCAGGGACCTGAATCTGGCCCACTGGCCCTTGCAGATCCCCTCATTTGTCCCCCACCTCACTTGAGCCAAACAGGAATCCAGTGGCTGCCACCCAGCAGAACTGCACCCTTGCTGCTACCAGGGTGCATGTGCCACTCAGCTTCTCTAGAGGCCCTCATGCACAGCGTCGAGGCCGAATCAACAGGAGGGAAGCGTGCTGGCAACAAACCTCTTGGATCAGAGCCAAGAAGTTGGCCTTGTGTGCCTGCACGCTGGCTCCTAGAATAAGTACTGTACAAGCAGGGAGTTGGGATGGGGGGAAATGGCATCGGCTTTGGTGGGGGAGCCCATGTGTACCAATTGTTGCTATAGTCCAGCCCCCAACAGTGTCTGAGGGACAGTGAAGAGGCTAGTTGTTTCTCTCTACACAGTCATGGGATTGCAGGTGGTCTAGTAATAATTCTTAAAAAGCATAAAGAAAAAGTTTCAGATTAAAGCAACTGGCAAGAACGCAAAAAGTCATGGTTGAAGCTAAACCTTCAAAAGCAAGAAAACCCAGGGAACACGTTGATCCCCAGCTCTCTCAAAACATGGCTACGCTGATGCAACTTTCTTTTTCCCCCACTATGAAGAAGCAAAAAGACACTTAGCCATTTTTATCCCAATAGTCTCTAATGCTTTTGTGGTGGTAGCTCTCACCCTCTGTCCCAACCCTACCTTGCAACTAAGGAAGACAACTATCTTTGTTTTGGGGGACAGCCCATCATTTGGAAGGATGCTAAAGGGCAGACCCCCTTTTTAAGATCTCCTCCATATGAGGTACTATCCAATTCAATCTGATTTCAAGATGAAGATGCATAAGGAACTGGGAGATAGAAGACCCAGGTATTTCTTCTCCGTAGATAACGGAACCCAGATAATGGATTTAGCAGATATGCAGGCTATCCAGAGTTCTCCTCGCCCAGGTGATCCTGCTTAAATTGTTTTTTAAAGTTTTTTAAACTGTAATCCTGCTTAAATTGTTTTTTTAAAAGATCATTTCTAACTTGACATGTGCACAAATAAAATTAGCATGTTCTTATTCAGTGCAAATCAGTTTTTACCCCTTGTTTATCCTGCTTTTTGGTGATGCCCAAAGCCATCTCCTGCCAGTAGAGCCAGCACTTGTGGCCTTGGGCAAGCTGCACAGTCCCCGGGTACCCCTGGAAGAAAGGAAGGCCCAACCACTTTTTGAATATCCTCTGCCTGGTAAACCCTGAAAAGGGTCATTATGAGCCAGTATTGACTTGATGGCACATGATTATTATTACAAATCTGTCAATTCAAAAAGGAGAACCAGCTTCCCTCTCTCAAATAGGGAGGAGAAATAAAATATAGGTACAATGCTACTACTAGTGATGAGACACACACCTTCTTCTTAGGAACTGTAAACCATCCAGGGAGTGCTGTAAGCACTATGTGGCAGTATATAAGCAGAACCCTTTGCTTTTGCTTTTGCTGACATCTACATCTGCCTCAAGGGCTGTGATTTTGTTTTCCCAAATTTGTTCTGAGCAGAAAGCCACACTTGCCGTAAGTCAAAACACACCAAGCCAAACCAGCAAACAAGTATGGAAGAAGTCTGACTGGGGCATTACACACTAGGAGGCTATAAGCTAGACTTTTCTTTAAGGTTTTTGAGTTTTATGCATTTTAATTGATAAATTAATTCTATTGATTTGATTTTGATTGCTTTCATAAAGTAGAATGCCTTAGAAAATAATCCTCATTCAAGGCAGAAGAAATGGATCTCCAGTAATTTCTTGGATTGTTTGGCTACAACATTCAGCTCCAGACTCCTTGTTTATTCCTTTATGAGTCTGTGAAGATTCCCAGTCATCCAGGTGAGTTTATCTGGAAGCTGAGTCATGGCAACTGGACTTCTTTTCTTGAGGGATTGAAATGAAGCTGCTTGGATGAGTAGCGAAACATGTCGATCTCTCAAGAAAAGAAGTCCAGTTGCCATGACTCAACTTCTGGATATTCCTTTTATTGAGATACAGTAGGGTTTTTTTGCTTTTTAAAAAATCTATCCCTCCTTTAAAAAAAAAAACAATAGTTAGAACAGCTGGAACTATTCTCCAACTTGGCCATCTGACCACAATGGAATTCATTTTCCAACTGCTTAATACATTTTGTTTTCTGACATGGTCAAAATTAATTGGTTATACATTGTTTATAGAAACTCTGGGACTGATAACTGCAGAGAAAGATATAAACAGTAGTTCTGCTTTGTTGTTAAAAGAAACGAGAAAGGGCTTGTTCATTCTCCGTGCCTTTCCAGATCACCCACATAGAATTTTTCATGTTTGTGCAAAACTGCACATGAAATCTTATGGTTTTCATATCCACATCCAGTGCTGATGGTAGGCCAAATATTTCCTCTCATATGAAATGTGAGGTACACTAAAATTTTCTGGACTTCATGTAGGAATATAAGATCTCACCCCCATAACATTCCTCCCGACATATCACCTCTTCCTGCCATTTTCTCAAAATTCCTCATTTCATTTTTACACAATTTTCCAAATTTGCTTAAAACCTCAATTTAGACAACATTTAGTGGGTGATGTTCATAAGAACCATTAATTAGTGCTAATCAATATTTTGAAACTGGACAGTTTCGTTCACTGCATTGCAACTAGCCCCATAGATCAAAGTTTACACCAATTTTCCACTGGTTTTGTGGATTAGCCACAATAATCCAACTTGATCTCGTGGTGCAGTGGTTAAATGCCTGTACCGCAGCGAAAACTGTGCTCACGACCTGGGGTTCAAACCCAGGAAGCAGGCTCATGGTTGACTCAACCTTCCATCCTTCTGAGGTCGGTAAAATGAGTACCCAGCTTGTGGGGGGACAATGTATAGCCTGCATACTGTTATTAAACATCTGGAAAGGCCCACTGAATGTACCTGATCTTGGCTTTGGGAAAACCCAGACCCATCTAAAGAAAAAGTCTAATCTCCTTTGAGTTTATGCTGTTTTTGGCCACAAGCTCTGTCGATTATAGTGATTTTGTACCACATCAGTTTCCCAGGCAAACCAGGCCCAAGAGCAGTGATGGCAAACCTTTTGGAGACCGAGTGCCCAAACTGTGATTCAGAACCCACTAATTTTTTGCAAAGTGCCAATACAGCCATTTAACCTGAGTACGGGTGGCTGTGAAGGGGCGATATCGGGTGCCTACAGAAAGCGCTCTGAGTGCCACCTCTGGCACCCGTGCCATAGGTTCGCCAACCCTGCCCTAGAGTGTGGTAGACCAGGTATAGTGAAAGTGGGTTCAGGTACCAAAAGGACAGTTCAGAAACCAAGAATATTAACTAAGGAAGGAAGATCAAGCACAGCCAAGCTGGAGCTGCAGTATGATCACCACTGGATTGATTTCAGATCTAAGAATAGCCAAAGCCAAGGTCAGACATGTTTGTGGGACTTTCCACTGAAATCTTAGCACCACAGACAACACCACATCAGTCCCTCTGAGAAGCCAGACAACCACAGCTTGTACATTGCTCCATCAATTGGCACAACAATGCCTAGCTGGAAGTAGCACTTCATCTTTGTAGAGGATGTTGTTGTTGTTCAGTCGTTCAGTCGTGTCCGACTCTTCGTGACCCCATGGACCAGAGCTCGCCAGGCCTTCCTATCCCCCACTGCCTCCCGGAGTTTGGTCAAATCCATATTAGTTGCATCGATGACACCATCCAACCATCTCATTCTCTGCCGTCCTCTTTTCCTTTTGCCTTCAATCTTTCCCAACATCAGGGACTTTTCCAAGGACTCCTCTCTCCTCATGAGGTGGCCAAAGTACTGGAGCCTCAGCTTCAAAATCTGTCCTTCCAGTGAACATTTGGGGTTGATTTCTTTCAGGATGGATAGGATGCTATCTAGGTTTGCCATTGTTTTCCTCCCAAGAAGCAGGCATCTTTTTATTTCGTTGCTGCAATTGCCATCTGCAGTGATCAAGGAGCCCAAGAAAATAAACTCTGTCATTGCCTCCATTTCTTCCCCTTCTATTTGCCAGGAGGTGATGGGACCAGTGGCCATGATCTTATTTTTTTTTTATGTTGAGCTTCAGCCCATTTTTCACTCTCCTCTTTCACCCTCATTAAGAGGTTCTTTAATTCCTCCTCACTTTCTGCTATCAGAGTAGTATCATCTGCGTATCTGAGGTTGTTGATATTTCTTCCGGCAATCTTAATTCTGGCTTGTGATTCATCCAGACCTGCCTTTCGCATGATGTACTCTGCATATAAGTTAAATAGGCAAGGTGACAGTATACAGCCTTGTCGTACTCCTTTCCCAATTTTAAACCAGTCAGTTGTTCCATATCCATTTCTGACGGTTGCTGCTTGTCCCACATATAGATTTCTTAGGAGACAGATAAGGTGGTCAGGCATTCCCATTCCTTTAAGAACTTGCCATAGTTTGTTGTGGTCCACACAGTCAAAGGCTTTGGCATACTCGATGAAGCAGAAGTAGATGTTTTTCTTGAACTCTCTGGCTTTCTCCATAATCCAGGTTTGGGAGGATGTTAGATCCTCCCAAAATGCCAAGAAAGAAAATAAAGGGTTTGTGTTTGCTTCAGAGGTCTCTCAATGTGAAGGTCATGGAGACATCGGAGACCAAGAGGGGGCTTTGAATCCCAAGTCCTTGAAATCTGCAAGTGTCAATGCCTGGTACAAGAATCAGTGGAGGCAGTAGCCTCTAACAAAGAAATGGGAAATTAGCCGGTGTGTGTCTAGGTCTGAGGGCCCGACATTGGAAGCATTGGCTCCTAAGGAGACATTGCTAGAACATCAGGAATCCATCTGTATTAATAGGCTGCTGCTTCCATTATCTTTATTGTTTATGTTCATCTGCCTTAAATGTACATTCCCCCCTCCTCTTCCCCCTTGCTTTCACAATTTGAATTGGCTTTTACTTCCTAAATCAGCATGTAGTAGAGGTAATTCAAATTTCTTCTTTATCCTTTCCTAGTTCTCATTCTCATGAGATTTAATTTCAGTAGCTAAGAAGGCTTCACACTTAATTTATACATAATTGTTCATTATCAGATGTATTCACACGTCTTAGAGTGTCTTGATTCCTTGCTTTGAATTGCTTTCAGCATTTCTTGTTATCTATTCCTGAATAGTCTATGAGAAGATGCCTCTTTTCTCTGCAATATTTAAAAAAATGCAACAAAGATCCTGTAGTTTCCAAGGGATAATGCAGGTCCTTGGAATATATGATGCAGGCTTTGGGATTATTTTTGGACAAGCACAGCTTTGCAATTGGTCCTAAATGACTATTTAGCTCTGTGACTCGATCTGTTGAACTAGGTATAGATAGGGTTAAAAGAATCCATGGATCAATATAGAAATTGTCATGTCACTTGCCCATGTTTCCTGTCCAGAACAGCCATGGCAATGGTAGATCAAAAAAATTTCAAGCTTAGCAATGCAGTAATAACAAATTATACCTTTTCCCTCCAAGGCAGAAGATGGAAGATGAAGAAAGAAAACAAAACAACAAACTTGAGTCCACAAAGGTGCAAGCTTAGCAAAAGGTTATTTATTTAGGCTCCCCAAACCTTGTGACATCTAGGTGAGGTATTTTCAAAGCCTTGAAGATCCCTCACATCCAGCATGAAAATGAGACAGATGGCTATTCTTTTTCTTGCCAATATATCTATTTTGTGCAAACTACCTCTGTAAAACTGGCATCCTGTTCTGTTGAAAACCCAAAGCAAACATTGATAAACATACAGTAACAAGCACTGAAATGTGTTTTAGTTAACCAAAATGACACAAACAACACATCCAAAGCTTCTAAATGGTAGAACTCCATGTAACAATCCAACATCTATTCTTCTTGGGTATAATTCATGCGGCTGAGTTATTTGGGCAAAATTATGCCAGTCCATTTGAAAGCACAAGTCAAATCTGGGGGGAAAGACCCTTTCCACAAGTGGAAGGAATCTCTTTGGTTTGGTTGTCATGGCAACTTGTGGGGTTGAGCAAGAAGTGGAAACCAGGAGAAGCTGATCACAAAGTCCTCTTTTGGTGGGACAAGGCCTGTCCTTATGAGTACCCAGTTTGAGCCTTTTCACATGACCCCTAAGATCCGCTGGCCACTTAAGTTCGGACCAGAGATCTTGGGGGCTTGTCGCTGTTCCTGTGTTCCCACCCCCTCGCATTCCTGGCTGCTGGCTGCGTGAGGGGAGGGAGAAAAAAAAGGAAGAAAAGAACGTGGCTCACCTCCGTTCTGCCGTCTCGCTCTTGCCCCGGCAGCATTCCATTCTCTTAAGTAGCTCTTAAAGGGGCAGGGGCCAAAAAACAACAAACAGAAGCGAGGAGAGCCCGGCACTCACTAGGTTACATCCGCATCAGAGATTTTTCACCCCCAGAGAGCAGGTGCCTGAAAAGTGCGTGGGACACGCTTAGGTGGGCGTGGCCGCACTTAATTTTTTGTAAACTCCAGAGCTGGTGGGGAAACAATTTTAAGCTCCGGATCTGGGAGCCATTTGCTGTGGATTTTAGGGGTCGTGTGAAAAGGCCCTTAAAGATGCAGTTCTTGACTTGAAGGAACTCCATTATTTTTCTCTTTTCCTGTGACAGTCCTGGCTAGAATGTTCATGTCTGAGAACGAATTTTGCCCCAAATAATACACGTTGCACAAAACTATATTAGCTGGTTCCATTAGGTTTTTGTTTATCAATTTCAAAATGTATTTCAAAAATTGAGGGGGAGCATGGGGTAATGATGTTTCTGGCAGGTTGAGTGATGAGCTTATGACCCTTAAACTCTGTAGATTGTCCAAAGATTCCTATTGACAAAGGCAGCATCATGCCAGTTGAACGTATATCAGGCATCAGACCTGAGAAGTGGGGGAACTGCCTGCCTGAAACAGCAATGGACATGTGGAAAATATAAATCTTAATATTTGTTGGTCAGACTTAGTATAAGATAGATTTGTATAACAAGCTAGTCTTATTTACAACCATTAGCCTTCTCCTTGTTTTTGCCTAACAAGCTTTTTTGCTAGCTCTGCTAGAGCTCCTTACCTCCACCAATAATTTGATGGGAAACCTTATCAATTTTTGTTGTTTTCATATTCTTGGCATGCCTTCCCCATACCCCTTGACTAGACAGAAACTAATATCTACCAGAGACTTCAGTAAGTTAGTGAAGCAATGACTTTCTGCAGTAAATCCAGAGTTACTGCCTCTAAGGCAGGGATGTGTATGGAATTCTTCCAATTTGAGGTTGGAATGGTACTGGTCTTAGTAAGGGTGTGGTGGCTTATTTATTTATTTATTTATTTATTTATTTATTTATTTATTTATTTATTTATTTATTTATTATTTCTATACCACCCATCTTCCCAAAGGAATTCCAGGCAATAGCAACATGTATAACAATAAGAACAAATAACAAACACATAATGCAACAACAACAACAAACAAAACAAGTGATACTCGGCAAGATGGCCGAGTGGAACAAAAAGGGGAAGTTTCAGGCTAGAGCGCTGAAATGTCAGGTGCAAAGTCAGTACCTCGGCAGTTTGAATCCCATGGGCCACGCAGCGGAGTGAGCTCCCGCTGTTAACCCCAGCTCCTGCCAACCTAGCAGTTTGGAGGCATGTAAATGCAAGTAGATAAATAGTTGTGTTGTGTCGTTACAGTCATGACCGACTCTACGTGACCCCATGTCCATGGAGTTTTCTTGGCAGGAGTACTGGAGTGGTTTGCCAGTTCCTACTCCAGGCGCCTACAGCACCTGGTATTACCTGGTGGGCGCCCATCCAAGTACTAACCAGGGCCGACCCTGCTTAGCTTCCAAAATCAAGCGAGATCGGATGTGCTTTGGGCATCTAGGTAGCTCAGATAAATAGTTACATGTCTGTAAAGTTAGGGCACTTCAACATGCAACTCTGTGGGTGCATTTTAAAATGCAAATTACTTGAATGCAGATAGTCAATAAATTATTGATTGATTGCATTTTATCTCACCTAGTAGTGACAGAGTACTACTTTGTAGCTTGATGAAGAAACACATTTTTCTCCTTGTGTGTCATCAAGTTGAATCTGACTTGCAGTGACCCCGACACAGCTTTCAAGGTGAGTGTGGTATTTAAGCAGTGGTTCTACCAGTCCCACCCCTTCCGTGAGTTCCATGGCTAAGCGAGGAATCCAACCCTCATCTCCTAAATTCTGATTGTTCACTACACCGCACTTGGTACACAATCTATGGGAAGAATGCACAAAATGGGTTAAAATTATTCATGCTCATGATGCAATGTTCTGCTCTTACAAGTATAGACTTGAATCCTTGCATATTCATGTGCATTGGTGCTAAATTAGATTTTAACATGAGGATTCACAGTTTTGACCCTCATAGATCAGGGTTAGGGTTGGGTATATATCTTTTCTGTTTTTAAAATGCAAATACACAACAAACAGGGCATTCCTCCCATTTCTAGCAAAAGTCACTGATATTTGCATCATGTCTAAGTCACAGTGACACATGGTAAAATATACCATGATGCATAATTGCTAGTATTAAACTTTGACCATAAAGGCATTTGATTGCATGACAGCTCCCATCATGACCCTACAGGGCTTTCCTATCTCTATGACTACACCCAGCTGTGCATTGGGAATTGCATTGTCATAATTTCCCCCCCTCCCCCCCTCTCCTGTCTGGTTGTAAGGAAGAGACAAAACAGTCTCTTGGATGCAGCAGACTTTTTTCCCCTGCATGTCACCCAAACAGAAGATGAAAGTATCATCTTAATAAATAAGCATACTTCTTTGAGGTGTTTATTGTAATTTTCATGATGCGACAATGTAAATAGAAGCCCACAAAACACCCACTGTTGTGTCAATGAGACCATTTGTCGGCAGGAATTTCCCTAATTTGCTTTCAGAAGGTGTTTGTATTAGTATTTGTTTGATGTTTTGCAAATCTCTCGGTCTGTTCGGCTGATGAAATATTAAATCTGGCTTCTTTTGAAGGCGGTTTCAACAGCAGGCTGTCGACGCCGGCGTCGCCTTGCTGAAATATTTTGCAGCGTAGAACATGTTGGCATCGACTGAACTGCCAGAATGGATGAGCTTCTGCAGCTCACAGTGATGTGTGTAGGAGGGGGTACCGGCACAAGCGTGGCATACAGAATGTGCTACAATGCCAGCCCCTGGATTGAGGGACCCATAGCAAGAACGTGAGGCAACGGAGATGCCTATGAAACAAACTGAGACTCTGGCCAAAAGAGAGAGCTGTTGGGAAAATTGGACAAGGCAGAGGAGGCCATGTGTCACTTTTGACAGATGCACTAAGTGAATCATACGTCTATTTTACAAATTCCTTAAATTAGCATTTCATTTTTCTTCTCAGGAATTCAGTGTCCTGTAGGTAACAATCAGCATTCCTACTTGATCTTTGGAACTCCCTCCCACAGAAGATCAGGCTGGCCCTTCTTTACTGTCCTTCTGCAAGCCAGTAAAGAACTTTCTCTTCAGGCAAGCTTTCCCTGTGTGACTGAGTGGGGTGCTTTATATGGATTGTTGGTCCTTACTTCTTTGAATGTGCTTTGGTGTTGCTTATGTTTTTAGAACTGTATTTGTTCAATCCCTTCTAGTTTTTGTATACCCAATGTTGTTAGCTTAAACACTTTCTTGTAATGATGTAAGCTGCCCGAGGCCTCCTCATCAGGAGAACGGTGGCCTACAAATAATAGAAAATAAATAAATAAAGGCGTGTGTGCAGTTATGGTTGCTTGACAATTCTGTGTGTGATGAATTCACGTGCTTCTGTGAAAATATATTCTTCCATCTAGAATCTATTTTGCTGTTTCCGTCTCCTTTAGCAGAACATCTTCAACAGGATGATGTATATATAGAGATGAGCACGACTTAGCGGAATTTTCATTTCCGTTTTCGTTTTTCATTTCCGTTACGTAACGAAACGAAAAATGAAAAACGGCTCAAAACTGGAACGGAAACGGAAACGAAACGACTAATTTCGAGCCATTTTTCGTTTTTCGTTACTGGAAAAGCACTTAATGGAGCTAAATGGGAAGAAATGAAAAAAATTTCGTTTTCGTTTTCGTTTGTCGTTTTCGTTACGCAACGAAACGAAAACGAAAAATTTTGAAAATTAGCTCACGAAAACGGAAACAAGCCGAAACGGACCCCCTAGATGAAAACGAAAACAAAAACGAACAATTTTTCTGAGTCGTGCCCATCTCTATGTATAAACACACCCATGAAACAGTTGGTTTGAAACACAGTTCCCTCAGTACGGAATAGGTTTCTCTGTGAAGCCCAGCAAACCCTTCAGAGAAGTTTCCAGCCTTCCTTGGACATTTCTCAGCTGTTTCAGCTCAGGACAACTCACTCGAAACAAGCTTCTGGCCTCAAATCCTTCTGACAGTCTCATTGTTTTTTTTTGGGGGGGGGGAAGTCCTCTGCAAAATATAACTGTAGGAGAATTTGCTCAAAAAGAAACAGTGGTTCTCACTTCAGGTGAAATTTCATTGGTGGTTCTAAGTATCATGATCCCAATTATCTCTCTATGGAGATTCCCTCCTTCTCTTTAGAAAGTGCTTGTTTTCTTCAGCGTCTTTTTAATTGTTGTTCCTCCTTTTTGCCTGAGAGGTGCAGCATCACCCTGTTTATTGTTCCTACTTCCCTAGAACCTTGTCAAAATGAATCTGGTCCCCCCCCCCATGCTCACTTGGGCAAAACTGCAAGGCAGAGATTCAAAATAAACTATATTTATACATCCCCATACCTTGCCTCAAAACCTTTAAACATTGCAAATCCAAAACTTAGAAATAGTTAGACATTTAATCGATATAAGGCATTTTGCAGCTTCCCATGTTATGTATTTTAGGGACTGGAACATGCATGTAAATATCCCTGTATGAAGAAAAAATAAAACTGTTGAAAGGGTCAGGCCTTTACTAAAAAGAATAACAAAAATACTTTTAAATCTTTCTTTTTCTTTCTTTCTTTTCTTTCCCTCTCTCTTTTTCTTTCATTTCTTTTTGTATGAAGATGGAAGTAATGTTATAGAAAGTTTATCAGGTATATTCAAACTTCATTTGAGGAGAGTATGTCTTAATAAGGGACGGTACCTGAGTACAGCATATTTAATTGAAATGACTAAAACAAAACACAGCACTGAGTGCTGTAAAGCTAGTTTTTGGAACTATTTAATATCACAAAATAACTTTAACAATATAACCAGCTCAGGTGAAATTATCCCTCTTCTGTTTTCCAAAGTTACAAAATGTTTCTTCCTTAAAAAAAATGCCTGGTATATTGAGTATAAAATAGAAGTGAGCACATGTCCACAATTTGACCCAAAATGAACCATAAAACTGCCTGATTTTTTTTTTGTTTTCTTTGTTTTGTTTGCTTGTTTTATGGTTCACTCTGTGCCCATCTCTGGTATATAAGCTTCTTTTGTTATTCATATCACTCCTCCCTTGTAGTAATAATCAGGTAATGTACAGAATATCAAGGCCAGAGATGGGGACAGACCACCAAAAGGTGGACAAACCATGAACCACGAATCCCCCACCTGTGAATTGACAAATTGACAAATTTGTTCATTGGTTCATAGGGTTTTTTTTTGTAGGCAGCCTATTTAAAATTTATTTTCATTTATTTATTTAGAGTATTTTTCCCCTACCTTTTTCCTTGGAAAAGGACCCAAGGTGGCTTACAGTAATGAGGGACAATATACAGTCCATTACAATTAAGACATATTTAAGTTTGAGAACAGGGAATTGAGGGACAACATTAAAGCTACAAGAAAACATGAGCATTTAAAGAGAGAGTAAAAATTCCATGTAATCATGCATGGTAGACTATCCAAAAGTTATTGGAGGGGGGGGGAATGGAGACTAACATTGAAAACATAGTATCAGCGGAGGGAGATACACAAAGTCTGTATAGTCATGTATGGTAGATTCATATAAAGAGTAAAGACACATAATAGGTAGTCCATCATTCAGGGAAAGCTTGCCTGAAGAGAAAGGTCTTTGCCTGTTTCCGGAAGGACAACAGAGATGAGGCAGTCCTGGCCTCTAGTGGGAGGGAATTCCAGAGTCTGGGCGCAGCAGCCAAGAAGGCCCTTTCATGGGTTCCCTCGAGACGTACCTGTGAGGATGGAGAGATGGAGAGAAGGGCCTCTCCTGATGACCTTAACACCTGAGTCGGTTCATGTTGTGAGATTCGATCTTTGAGGTAGCTTGGACCCAGGCTGTACAGTAAATTGTATGTCAAGGTCAAGACCTTGAATTGTGCCCAATAACTGATTGGTAGCCAGTAGAGCTGCTTTAATAGGGGTGTAATGTGATCTCTGTACCCTGCCCCAGTCAGCACTCTGGCTGCAGCATTTTGCACCTGTTGAAGTTACCTGGGACTTTTCATTGGAAGGCCCACATAGAGCTCTTTACAGTAGTTTAGCCAGGACATCACTAGGGCATGTGTCAACGTGGCCAGAGCAGGTTTCTCAAGAAAGTAATGCACATTCATAAAAAGAAAACTTGAGATGAAGCAGCTGTAAACCCACTTTGACCCCATCACCAACTAAACAAACAAATGAGAACCCCTCTAAAGTGCCCTACCCCCTTCTAACCCCCTATCACCTCACTAGTACAAGGAGTACAGAATAGTATAAATTACAAATACAGTTTTGTCATTTGGAACCCCATAGCTTCGCACCTGGGGCATATCCCCCCTTGCCCCTCCCCCCAGTTGTGGCCCTGGGGGGAGCTGAGCCCTAAATTGTTTTCTGTGGGACATTACAACTGTCTGCTCAGAAATGTGTGAAGAATCTAGTCTCATTCTATGGCTGGCCTTGACATACCTTTTCTAAACTCTATTCAAGGGCCTTGAAATGTGGACTTCAGACTGTTCATCATGTCTGTAGATGCCTCTTCTGAACACAGAAATGTGCCTTTGAAAAGCACATGTAGGAAAATGTGCCCGCTTCAAAATGCATGCTGAATGTGTTCTTTCATGTGTGCGTCTGTGTTTGTGTGCTCGATGTCATCAAGTTGGAACCAACTTATAATGACTCTGAAATGGCTTTCAAGGTAAGAGAGATGTTTAAGGAGTTTTGTCAGTCCAACCCTTACCAGTGAGTTTCTGCGGCTGAGAAGGGGATGCGGGTTCCCTGAGTCCTTGTCCTATCCACTGCCCCATTCTAGGTAACCACACCAGGTGGCTGCAGTCTGGGGTGGCCAAATGCCATTGACCTATCTTTCTATCACTTGCAACTAATATCACCAGTGGTGAGGAATGGAGGAGATGCCATCCAGTGGAATTTGGGAAATTGGTATGGGAAACGTGCAGACAATGTGTGCAACTGACACTATACACAAACATACTGTACATAAGCAAAAGAAGATCTTGGCTTATCAAGATCATTGCACCCTTCCTGGTGGTGAGAAAGATCTGCACATTTGGAGGCAATAGCTGCCCATACAGCTGCTCATATGGGAGGGAAGGGACATATCCTGGTCTGTGTTGCGCTTTCACCCTGACATGTTGGAAGAGAGTTCCCATTATTTCCCCCCATTCACAAGCTACCTTTGGGCCTTCTCAGGAAAGTCAAGAAATATTATAATCTGCATTATCCTTCAATTTGTTCATTTCCATTGTAAAAATATTGTAAAAATATCAAACTTCATTTCTAGATGTTTATGCATTCTATGTGGGGGAGGGTGAAACCTATATGTAATGGATGTAATGAATGCACAAAGTAAAATATAGCTTTGTCAACAAATCCTGGCTCCATTCATTTCTTAGAATTCTGGATCTCCAGAGAGTATCACTCACCTCCTACTTGCAGACAAATCTACCAAACTGACAAGACTCAGTGGCTGAAGACCTGGCCCGAGTGCTGTGTACCATTAATAAGACCTATGGGACTAAATGGGTGGTCACTAGAGGAGGACATGAAACAAAAAAACCAATGCTTCCATTCGTTCTGTTTCAGGCCCACCCTCAGCTCAGTTCAGTTTGGTTCGTATGAATTTTAAAAACAAAAATGCGTACAAACTGAACTGAATTAAGCCAAACTGGTTCAGCTTGCTTGGATGGCATCGCTATCGGCAGTCCCGGCGGCAGCCCAGAAGGCCCTGGCAGCTGGACAGCGGAGCCCTCCTGGCCGCAGCCGTGCCAGGTAGTGTGGACTGCCCTGCCACTGCCTCTGGAGGCCCAGCGCTTCTATCTATCTATCTATCTATCTATCTATCTATCTATCTATCTATCTATCTATCTATCTATCTATCTATCTATCTATCTATACTTTTTTTTCAGTGCCGACCACGTGGCCTTAGCGGCCGGGTCAGCACTTTTTAATTTTTTTAATTTTTTAATTATTATTTTTAAAAGTTAACAACAGTGGGGTCTGTTTTTTCCCACAGCTGAGAGGCGCTAGCTGCCACATGCCCCAGTGTTTTTTTTCCTGGCCCTCTGGCTTGTGAGCTGAACCGGCTCGCCCATGGGCTGGATCAGCTGGACCACAAGCCGGAGGGACTTTTTTATTATTTTTATTTTATTATTTCTAATTTTTTTTTAAATTAAAAGTCCCCGATGTGGGGCTTTTCTATTTCCTCCTGGCCCGCTGCTGGAGTTAAATTAAATATTCATTTCATGCCCATCTCTAGTGGTCACTAATTTGTTCCTCTGTATCTGTGGTGTATCTGTTTCTCTATCTGTAGTGGCTCAGCAGACTAAGGCTCCAAGAACTGCTGGCTTCAAAGTCGGCAGCTGGGCAGTTTGAATTCTGGATGCCACGCAATGAAGTGAGCTGCCACTGATAACCCCAGCTCCTGCCAACCTAGCAGTTCGAAAGCATGTAAATGCAAGTAGATAAATAGTTACTGCCATAAAAAGGTAAAACAGTGTCTGCTTGCAGCCATGCCAGACACATGGCCATGAAGTTGCACAACACTGGCTCTTCAGCTTGAATATGGAGATGGGCACTGCCCCTAGAGTCAGGGGGAAGCTTTTTTAATCTCTTTTTTTATCTTTTTTATCTTCTATCCCACAATGTCATGCTTTTTGTTCTCGATCTCTTTTATGCCATTAAAGGTTTCTTGAACCATAATGTAGAAGGGAAAAGTTATGGACAAGTGATTTCCCTTAAAACCTGGGTGGTTCAGTGCCATGAATTCATTAAGGCTACCTCCAGTAGTGTGCTAGTATTTTTCCTCCACATGGAACAATCCTTGGAGTTTTACAGTATTTTCTTTTTAGATGTGGATGGTGATTGGGACAAAGTGGGCATACAGCATCTTCATCTGTTTGCCATGTGAAGCACACAGAATTTAAAAAGAAGCAGAAGCAGCGGTGTGTGTGTGTGTGTGTGTGTGTGTGTGTGTGTGTGAAGAGGGAGAACCTTGAGCGAGTCAATAAAACCAAAGAAGTACTTGGTCTGATCAGTCTCATGTTACATTGTTTTCAACTCAAATTAACTGTGGCCATCAATAAAACTACAGGAAGAGGGGAAGTTGCAGTTATAAATTAATGATTATTTGCTGTGAGCTTGAACATAACGTGTGGGCCACATTTTTACTGTGATGTTTTATTCTTATTTGGGACAACAGTAATTGGGTCTTAAACATGATAAAGCATCTTAAAGGCCGTCTCCGTAGCAATAGCTGTCTGCAGTCGGTTTTTAAAGTCTGCTTTAAAAGAGGTTAATCAAAGCTAATGAATCTATTTTATCCATTGCCAGGAGTAAGTTCATGTGTTCCTCCTACAGTTGTGTCTGTGTGATCCCCCCCCCCCCTCTTTTTCCTTTTTTTTTTTTTTTTGGAAAAAGAGACCACCAGGTGAAGCAGCTTAAATCATGTGAGATTCGGTGGTGTGTTGCTGTTGCTGCTGTCTCCATACATGTTTTTTCATGCCCTTGGTGTTCATGGCAATTAGAGATGGGGATGAATTTTAAAAATGGTGATTCATCATGAGTTGTGATTCATCAGGGCTGACAAATCAACATATCAATGAATTGATTAATTTCTGTTCTATAATGTTATGAAAAGCCCCACCCCACCATTAAGAGGCCCCATATTTGTAGGGATGGATCATCCGCCTCTCTTGTACAGCTTCTGTAAGACTGGGTAAGAGTGGGGTTCAGAGGTCTGAGCTATGTACCCCAAGAGAGGGCCCCCAAGAAAAGTAGCCCCAGGGATCTAGAGACACCAACCTTGCAGAGAAAGTTCTCCCAACTCTCCTCTACAATTCCATCCATGTTTGTGCAGATTGGGTTTCAGTTATCTGGGTTATACACCCACAAAGTGGGTCTCCACAGGAAAGTGTCCTGTGTCCAATGGAAACTGGGTTGAGAAAACTCAATCCTCACCAAACTTTAATGGTTTGTAGAGGAGATTCAGAGGAAGCTTCTCTACAAGTCTGGAGTCTTTAGGTGTCAGGGTAGAACTTTCTGGGGGTGATACTTGGGCTGCATAACTCAGGCATCAAAAATCCAATCCCCACCAAAGTTGGAGGGATTGTAGAGGAGGTTCAGCAGATTCATCCCTTCAATTTTGGTGTTGATATGTGCCTTGGCAAATATTTTATAGGCCAATGAACTGACAAATCAAAACGTCACTATAATTCATCAATTCATATTCGTTGGCAGATTCCATATATGATGAATACAAATTTTTGATATTTGATGACTCAGCCAAATTTGTTAGAAAACATTAACCCCCGACTCTAGTCGTAACGGTGATGCCTTTAGAATAAATCAGATGCAACCTACTCCAACTTGTGGGTCTAAGTGGAAATTGAGTCCTTAGTCTTTCATCCCCACATTTGCTTCCTGGCAGTCTCCCAGCCTCACACTTTATGTGAGTGAGAAAGTGGAGTATGTATGTAACACAATGGGTGGCATGAAGCTGAGATAATGACCATGAGCACAAAAGCCAACTGCCCTGGTTTCAGATAAAAATGACTAAGGGGATCAGAAGCTAGTAGGAAGATGTAGGAAGATTTGGGAAGATGGTACATCTTTCTGCTGCTCAGTTGAGTTGTGAAGTGAATGAGTAAGGTGGGTCTGAGACTATGTTAGATTAAATACTTACATGCCCTTCTGTGTGTGTGTGTGTGTGTGTGTGTGTGTGTGCACACGCACACATGTTCATGTGAGTGTGCAACCATGAGCCAATATCTTCCTTCTCTGTGTTTGTATGATTTCATTTTGGCTCCATTAAGTATGCAGACTTCAAGTGTGAATTTGTTATTAGTAAAGAGGTTTTTATAAATAAAATAAATAAAACAATCTTTTATTCTAAAGATTGTTGCTGTTGCTTTTGTTATGGACCATGAAGTCACCTGTGATTTAATTAATAAATGATCTCCAATATGTCCTGTCCTCAACAGCTGTGCTCAGCTCTTGCAGGATCAAGCCCAGGAGCATAGGAACATAAGAAGAGCCCTGCTGGATCAGGCCAGGGGTCCATGTAAACCAACTTCCTGTATCTGCCAGTGGCCCCACCAGATGCCTCTAGAAGCACATGAGACAACTCTTGCATTTTGAGGTACCCTCCTTTTAACCTGTGATGGACTTTTCCTCCAGAAATCTGCCCAATCCCATTTTAAAGGCATCTGCATCAGCTGCTGTCACCACATCCTGCAGCATCGAGTTGCATAAGGCCAAGGCTTCCATAGGACAATAGTTCTCAACTTTGGGTCCCCTGGATGTTCCTGGACTGCAGCTCCCAAAATTTTCACTCCTAGTTGTGCTATCCTGGATTTCTGGGACATATAATCTAAGAACCCTTGGGGTCCCAAAGTTGGAAACCACAGCTTTAGGGAGTCGATCCAACTCATACTTGTTCTTCTGCTATACATGATCAAGAAATGGTTCAGGAGGAGAAGAAAGAGATAAAACACTGAAGACAAAGGTGTTTTATTGCTAGAAGTAAAGTCTCTTCCATTCATGGGAGTCAGGCTTTTTTTTTCTGATTGAGGAAAAAATACCAATTCATGGTGATGACCAGCTTAGAAAGCTTTCAAAGGGAATGAGCCCAATTCATTGTGGACTTTATTGATCATGGAGGTCACATATTATGAACTGAAGTAGAGTATGTTTGTAAAGAGCATTGCAACTTCACTCCTTTGCCCCAAAATGCAGCAGCCAAATTGCTGACTGGGGCAGGGTACAAAGATCACATAACACCCCTATTAAAGCAGCTCCACTGGCTGCCAATCAGCTGTCTGGCACAATTCAAGGTGCTGACCTTAACCTATAAAGCACTAGACAACCTGGGTCCCTCAAAGATTGAATCTCACAGTATGAACTGACTCGGGTGTTAAGGTCATCCCACCACCTTCACAGGTACATCTCATGGGAACCCATGAAAGGGCCTTCTTGGCTGCTGTGCCCAGACTCTGGAACTCCCTCCCACTAGAGTCCAGGACTGCCCCATCTGTGCTATCTTTCTGGAAGCAGGCAAAGACCTTTTTCTTCAGGCAAGTTTCCCTGAATGATGTGTCTTTTATGTGAATCTACCATGCATGGCTACACAGACTTTGTGTTTATAATCACTTATAACTTTGTGTTTATATCTCTCCTTGTGTGATTGCATTGACAGTATTTGATGCAATATTTGATTGCACCAAATATTAGTTTTAATGTTGCCTTTTAATGCTGTATGATATTTTTCAATTCCCCGCTTCTCAAACTAAATATGTCTAATAAAGGGTAACATACTGTATATTGTTTCTCCTTAATGTAAGCTGCCTTGGGTTCTTTTCCAAGGAGAAAGGTGGGGTAAAAATACTAAAAGAAAAGAAAAGAAAGGAAAATTAAGCACTTCAGATTTCCAAATTCCATTAGACCTACCCCATATGGCCAGCCATAAAGAACTAGGTTTCAAAGTTCATAGACCAGGAAACACATCATCAACATTTTTAAAAGCTTTTTACTGGAATGTACACATGGATGTGTGCAAAGACAAATAAGGAGGAGATGAAAACATACAAGTATAAATAAATATACGAGCAGATAGGTCTGTGTATTCTGTGTTATTCTGTTTCTGTAAGCGGGACACAGATGTTACAAAAGCAGAGGAATAGAACAGACTTGTTCTATAGAAGACATACAAGGCGGTCCCACTCACATCCATCGGGTTGAGTTATTTTTATTGGTTAAGTTCATCTAGCTTTTTCAGGAATTCAAGGTGAAGCTAGGCAGCCAGAGGGGTAAGAAAGACCCCTGTGAAGGCGGACACCCCCTACTCTGCCCACCTGGCCACCACGTTGTGGTGTGCAGGGTTGTTCCGTCCGAATGTCCCATTCGGGGCTGCTATGGGGATTTCACAGAGAGTTTGGCTCAGCATTCCCACACCCCTTTTGATGTTTCTTAGGCCACTTGTGAGATTTGCTCAGGTTTTCCTCACCGACACTTTTTCTCCTTTGGGCCCCAGCTAATTAGAAAAAGGACCCCCCTCCTTTTCTCCCTGGGAGCTCTTGTGCCCCCCCCTTTTGTTCTTTAGCACCTTTTCTCTCAGACTCCCCCCCTCCAGCCTCTCAGGAGGGGTACCCAGCCTCTTGGCTGGGCTGTTTTGAAAACACGCTTTTGAATGCTTCTCTCTAATTCATCTCTTTTGTTTTTGGGCCTTTGTGTTTGCCAGTTTGAGCATATAACGTTATACATCTGCTGTATAGCTTGTGGGGGGCTTTTCCCCCCTCCCTCATCCCCTCTCTCTTTCTCTCTACCCCCTTTCTCTCACTCCCTCTCTGTCCCAGGGATCCAATGCGTTCCTCCTCAGACTCTCTCTGGGTTTCCATTTGAAGCCACCATGGAGCATAAAGAGAGTAAAGTGAGTCCAAGGGGCTGAGGGGAAAGAGGGAGCAGGGAGCCCCACGAGGCGGGGAGGGGGTGGCAAGGACAGAGAAGGGCTGAGAAGAATTCTTTCCCATTCCCCCCACCCCAATTTTCTTCTCCTTCCCCCCCCCACCCCCGCTGGACTCTGCATCAGGCACCAGCAAGCTCTCTGTGGGAAAATGACACAGGCGGAGAATAGATCACTCATTGGGATTCTGGCAACATATTTGTAAATGAGACAAAAGTGTTGAGCGAGAGAGGGGTGGGTGGCTTGGTATGGCATGCCGGGTGGTGGTCGGGGCGGGTGGTGGAGGTTAGAAAGGTTTGTGGAAGGGGAACTAGGGGGAGAAGTGAGGAGATGGAGCTACACCTCACCTGGCTCGTCTGGATCCTGCAGCCACTTAAGTCTGTGTTTTGCATTAAAACAGCTTGTTGTAAGTCATGGCCTCTGACCTGTAGCAGATACAGCAGGATTTCTCAACTTGACCTTGAGTATTGAGGAGTTCTTATGCCCTCCTACTAGATTAAACCTTGCAGCAAAGTTTTCCGTAGAAATCTTATTTTGGAGGAGAGTTTGAGGGGTTGCAAAAGGTGACGGTCTCCCTTTCATTGTTGGAAAAAATGTATGTCACTTTTAAGGGCTATCTTGAAATACCCCAGTCAACGCTGTGGTGTCCCCAAACCAAAATCCAGGGATCATCTTCTAGAGGGGTGCCGGTCTGGTTGCATGAGCCCCCCCTTCTTTTCAAGGTAGGCAGCATCATCCCTTCATCCCCACAGAATGACTTCCCAAAGGGAAGCGATTCAGGGGTACAGCTGGGCTGAAAGGGGCATCCGGGTATTGGGAGTGGGGAGCACCTGGCAGGAGATGAAATGAAATGGTTGCCCTTCTCTGTTGGGTCTACTCACTTAGCACTACCTTCCTGGCTGCTAACAGGTCCCCAAAGAGATGATAGGAAGCTGGAAACTTCAGCAAAAGAGACAGATGTTCTTCTAATGAAAAAATAGCTTTCTTCTGCAAGACAAACTGAGGTTTTGGCCTTCATTCACTGAAGGAAAGCACCAACTTAGAAATGTAGGAGCTACTCAGTCTTGCTTTCACTGACCAACAAGTGGCTCTCCAGAGTCCCAAACAGGACGATTTCTAGAACTTTGGAAGTAGGGCTGTGCACCATTTTTCAATTAATTCCCAAATTTGGCCCAGATCAAAACAGATTCAGACAGATTTGGTTTCTTTGCAGACAGAACCATTGTTGGTAAAAAATGATCTAAGTATGGAGCGCACATTAAATGGAAGGGGGTGACAAATTATTTTAGTAGTCTGGGGCTTTGTGTTGTTTTATGCCCACTTTAAAGGTATCTTGTCTTCTCAAACAAAATTTGCACCCCATCATAACAATACAATTGTACTTCTACTTACAAGTGGCTCAACTTAAGAACAAAATACACTTGGCATTTTAACTGCTGCCTTACAAATTTTAGGTGCAGTCTGCTCTACTTTCATTTATTTATTTATTTATTTATTTATTTATTTATTTATTTATTATTTGTTTGTTTGTTTGTTTGATTGATTGATTGATTGATTGATTGATTGGTTGGTTGGTTGATTTTTTTTTTCAGATAGGGTTGCTCTACTTAAGAGTTGCTCGACTTAAGAGCATGCATTTGGAACAGATTAAACTTGTAAGTAGAGGTACCACTGTATATGCATTTTGATCATTATTTATTTCAATAGACTAGAACCATTCCAAGGTTTTTTTTCCTTTCCACACTATAATTGTTTTTGAAAAATCTAAATAAATGCGAGAGAGAGAGAGAGAGAGAGAGAGAGAGAGGTGTCTAGTCTGCAAATTTTTGAAGCTACCTGGGTGTAATTGGGGATTCTTACACCTTTCTTTAGCAGTTATGCAGTAGCAAATTTTTGGAGTGGAGGTTCTCATTCCTATAGTCTCCTCAGGCATCAACAGGTAAGAAGAATCCCAAAATATTGTCAGCTGCCTCAGTTCTTATTGACAAATGAATGACAGGTCTTTTGTAAAGTTAGTGGTTATCAACTGTCCATTTGTGACAAATGTTGTACATCACAACAAGCATGTCTCTTCATGGTTCTGTGAATATTGCAGCTAACAACAGAGTAGACTGGAGAGCCTTAAGAAGGGGGAAGATAGTGCTTTAATCCTGGATATCCAGGGCTTTGTACTAGTGATGGGCACAAAATAAAAAACAAAATGCTGTTTCGTCATTTTGTTACATAACGAAATGAAGCAAAACGAAATGAAATGATGCAGCAGCATTTTGTTACAGATGAAACGAAATGGTCATTTTTTTCCCATTAAAATGAACCATTTCATTTCCTCTGTATAACACCGCTGGCCTGCCATGGGTTAAAAAAAAAAGCACTGATCCAGCCCACAGGTCAAGCTAGTTGGTGTGAGAAGTAATAAATAAAAAATAAAAAATGCACTGACCTGTTTCATAATAAACAAAATGAAACAGGAAGGGAGAAGCAAAGAATGAAACGAAATGCCATTTTGGCATTTCGTGCCCATCCCTACTTTGTACTCAAGAGTTCTGGGGCTCTGCACTATTCTTCTTCAGAATTTATTATGTCCCAACACCATGTGCACAGTACAAAATAAAACAACAAAAAGTTAAAGGCATTTTTATTTTCCAGTGAAAACGTATTAATCTGTTTTTAAATACAGGGCACAAGTTGAACTTAAAAAAGTTAAGGTTCCCCTTGCACATGCATGCTAGTCATGTCAGTGGTGCTCATCTCTGTATTCAGCCTGAAGAGCCAGTGTTGTGCAAGTCCATGGCCATGTGGCCGGCATGGCTGCAAGTAAACACTGTTTTACCTTCCCGCTTCTTAAGGCTTGAATTAGATGGGGTACAAATCACTCCAGACTCAATCCAGATTCATTATGCATCCTTGAATCCAAGATAATGGGGAATCAATAGCCATTTTCTTTACAAAAGACCTGTTCCTGCATTTGTTGGATGCAGCTGACTACCTTAGGAATCCCCAAACAAGCTGGGCGACCTACTTACCATACTTAACAAGTTGCAAGGAGCACAACTGCCTGAAATAGTTGCTGCTCTGGGCATAAAGGGTGTAGCTGATTTGCATTTAAATAGAATCTAATGAATAGTGGAAGGACTCTTTTTGTGTAAAGAATACTTAAAAGAAAGAAATGTGGTTTGTTTCATGTTCTATTTGAAAATGATGAGGCTATTATGGGCGGTGGGGTCCAAAACAATGAGACAGCAAAACTTTGGAGGCTGCTTTGGGGATTTGCAAGTCTAGAATTCCTACTCAAACTATCTCTTGGAAGACTACAAACCTGGGCGTATTAATATCTTGCTGCTCATGGTCCCCTGTCACTGATATTCAGAAGTATTCTGGCTTTGATTTAGGGACCTATAGCCCTTCTGATAACTAGCCAAGGCTATTTCCTTCAAGGATATTTCCTTCAAGGACTTTTCCTCCAAATATCTTTCTAATCTCCTTTCAGAACTGTCCAAGCTTATAGTTATCACCCTATGTTACACCTGCTGGAAGCGTCTCTGTTATATCTATATGTGCAGGCATAAATGTGTCCACAGGTATTCCACGTTCTTATGTGCCATATGGAAAAGAAGCTAGGAGTTTAACAAGATGTGATAGAAGCATTTGAAAGAGCCATTTGGCCACACAGAAATACAAAGTGGTTGGGTCGTGGAATGATGATGTTACGAATGCAGAGGTGGAAGGCCCCCTCTGGATCATTGAGTCCCAGCCCCTGTCAAGGAGGCCAAGTGGAGAATCGAACTCCCAACATCTGGCCAGATGCCTAAATCACAGAGCTATCCACAACCTAAGGAGGCTAGGGCTGATACTTCACGTCCATCTCATCGCCGTTTGCAGTTCCGCATGGGACCGGTACAAAATAATCTAACTGCACGACCATTGTGGGATGAGGGGAGTTCATCCCAACCAGGCCCCCTGAACTGCGATTTAAGCAAGATGAGATAGTCCCCTCCCTGGCCTCGGGAATCTGCGTGTCACACTTCTCATTCCAAGATGAGTGCCCATGAGGTAAGGCTCATCACGCAACGTGCCATTCTCTATCTAGTGGCAGGAGCGTGAAGTGCCATTTGCCAGTACATTCCCTATGCAGTAACAGTCATGCTGGTATCATCCATCATGCCCCTGTGTACACGGGAACAGGGACAGAACAGGAAGAAGACCACGTGACCGCGACCGACATCAACACGCAATGAATTTCCTCCTGGGATGAGAATGGACGTGAAGTAACTGTCTAGGAATCTCTTGGATCAAGTGATTGAAGAAGGAAGAAATGCTAAGGTCAACAGACAAAGGCCATGGGTTTATGAAAATGAGAAACATTTTCCCTAGACAAGTATCTTCCACATGAAGATCCAATACTGGTCCCTCCTGGACATGGATTCTCTGATGACACCTCAGGCTCCAACTATTCCTGAATGTTTTCATGCAATGAAGAACAAGAATTATAGAGTGTTCCAACTGACCATTCATTATGGAATAAATAGGAAACTATGTCTAGGAAGGCAAAGACGCTTTTGGCTAAAACATTGCAAGAATAAAAGGAGGCAAGAGGTCAAGGTGGTCACGACTGATTGCAGGAGTTGTTTTGGGCCAATAACCCTATAATATATGCAATACATGTGCAAAATATTGCAAGGATTTTGCAACCAGGAGTAAAAACTAGTTAACGTGGTTTGCTTAATAGTGAGTAAGGTTGCTAACGCCCGGGGGTGGGTGGGTGCTTGTCTTCCTCATCTGTTGATTTGGAGGCAAGAAATTAGGTTGTCACAACACTGGGGCTAAGGATGATGTTTCTGTGTCCCGTGTTGTCAAGTCGCAACCGACTTATAGAGACTCTCATAGGGCTTTCAAGGTACAGTATGTGAGATATTTTAAGGAATAATTTTACCAGTTCCACAACCCCTGTTTCCATAGCTGAAGGTAGATTTGAACCCTCATCTCCAGAGTCCAAGACCAGTACTTTATCCACCACACCACACTGAGATCCCAGGATAATATGCCACTCATATATTCACCCTGAACCACTTTTTTTAAAGGACCACAACACTATCTAGTAATATTAATTCGGGGGGGGGGGGCAGCATTTCAAAGTTCCTTGTGAAACTGGTAATTGCATGTGTTTGTGTGTGCTCCTTATGTCCTTTGAGGAGAAATGTATGCAAAATAAAAAAAAATAAAAATAAAAGAGTCTTTGGCACATATCAGAATCAACCAACATTAGATGCAAATGGGTCCCTCTCATAAGCTTGGTTCCGAAGTTTGGAAGCAAACACACCCATGATACGTTCATTCTTGGCAAGTAAATTAATAATGCCATCCCCAAGCCCTCCAGAAACACAAAACCCATTGCTTTTGGTATTTTGCAGCTCTCTGGAGTCTTAATAACAGGTGAGAACACAGCCATTCCTGTGAAAAAACAACATTTTGCCAGTTGAACGACACCTTTAAATTTCAACTATTAACAAGTCTTTTACAGAAACAGGAACTGCCAATAACAAACTTGGTTCCTACAGTACCCTTGGTAATAATAACCCACTAATTTGACCAGGTCCCAGTTTGTCGTGTATAACTTTTATTGCTTAAAGGGACCTTCCTTCCCTTTTCTCTTTATTTCCCTCCTACCCTGGGCTCCCATCATCCAGAGGTGTTTTGTTTGGCTCATTTTGCGGCTGGGAATTCTTCTCTCATTGGGAAAGGGGAGGGGGAGAGGGGGGGAGAGAGAGAGAAATGTGGAAATCCATTCAGAGCATCCATTCAGAGCATCCTTGACTGAGATGAAGATGTTCAGTTCGGGGAGGCTATCGTCTTGATCCTTTGACATGAAGCAAGCTTTTCACAGCAGGGCTGAAGAATTAGATTGTTAACTGTCACCCTTCACAAGGGGTTGGGGTTGGGGACAGGCAGCAGGGAGAAGAAAGAGAGTTAATTAAGATGCACAAATGTTGCCTACCCTTTCTTTTCTAAGTTCTGTGCTTGTTCAGTTACCCTTTCCATGCTGGGGATTTCTTGCCATGAACCACTGCAAAATTCAGAAATGAAACAGAAGGTGGGCAGGAGAAAGAAGGGAAGTTCTTAAAATGGCTCCCCACCTGGAATTTTCTGGAAAAAAGGCAAAGCAGAATGGGCGGACATGGAAGGCCCTTAACCTATGTGTGATGCTTCAACCTTTGCTAAGAAAAGGGTCAAAGGCTCACGTTCCCCTATTTCAATGGTCCAGTAAAGGAATTGATGGCTATTTTTTTCTTTTTTCTGTGTTATACCAAAATGTGTTGTTGTGATTGTTATTTAAATATTAATAATCACTGGGTTAATTTATGAATATTTTGGATTTTGGTTCAATTACTGTCCTATTCCTTGAGGTGTTCGATGTGGTGATCATTTGTCTGGGTGGAAGAAATGAAATTCTCTGGGATTTACTATCAGAAAAGAATATTCTGAGAAAATGTATATTACGGTCTATATCTTATTATCAATGTAAGCCTCCCGAAATACAAACTCATATATAGTTGCCTTGCCAGCTTCTTACACACACACACACAAGAGAGAGAGAAAGGAAGTACATAAGTACACACACACAAACACACACACACACACACACACACACACACACAGAGAGAGAGAGAGAGAGAGAGAGAGAGAGAGAGAGAGAGAGAGAGTACATAAGTACCCTGGCCAGCTTCCTGCATGACACCTGCCCCACACCCCCATCGCTGTGTCCTCTGAAGCACCTGTGGTTCCTCCACAGATGCACTGGGGCAGGAGGTATTCCTTAAATCGAGGGGGAAAAAACATTGGAGGACAAAACAAGAGAAAGCAAAACACACTGCTGTAGAAAGGACACAAAATATTGCAGTCGGGGAAAGTGGGTGACAGCCAATAAATACAAGGGGCGGCTGGGTTGTCTTGACAGGTGTCAATCCACTTCTCTGTCACTATTGTGTCACTGATGTTGGAATGTGGCAGAGGATGTCCTCTCTTTGAGGACAGAGTTGTGTAGACTCTAGCTGTCAGCCTGTGATCAGTCCAACGAACAAAGGGCTTTACTTTTTCTTAGACCCGTAATTAATTTGTGGGCTTTTGTGACTCATTCACTAGGTCTCCTTTTGTTTTGGGGTGCCTGGGCATTGGATATATGCATTTCCACCTTCCACTGTAGGCCTGTGAAGCTCAAGGAATGATTACACACACACACACACACACACACACACACATCTAAATTCTGCCCTTGAGAGGAAAACAGCAAACAACAAGTGCCTCTGTTTTATGTGTTTTTATCTTTTTATGTGAAAGAGGTATTTTAAATTGATTTGATTAGAATAGAGCTGACATACATATTGTGCTCAAAGAATGACCATTGGGGGAAATTAATTTACAGGCTATTTCAAATTAAATTTCCTTGACTGCTGTTCTCTCTTGCTGCATGTGTCAGCTCTATTGTAATAAAATCTTCTTCTTATTTTTCATTTTAAAGATACTAAAAGATACTAAGATACTAGAAGAAGGAGGAGGAGGAGGAGGAGGAAATCCCCCCTCCCCCAATTGGGGGGAAATAATATTTACCACACAGCACATACCACATACACCACCTTATTTATGTCTCACACTTTTCTATTTCACCAATAAATATGAGTATTGTAAACCTGTTCTCTGTCCTGCTTTCTACCTTTTAGTTTATCTGTACAGTGAGCTGAATCTATAAAACTGTCCTGGGTGCAATCCCTTTAAGAATGAACCAGTGAATCTGTTTGCCCAGCCATTAGTGTACTCTGCCTACTTTCTGCTTCCTTCTACTTTATTTTAACATATACACATCCATTAAAATCTATAAATCTATTTTCACAGGCAACTTTCCCTAACTATTGATAACATAGTGTCAACGTAATCACACAGGGAGAGAAAAAAACCACAAAGTTATAAGGGGTTATACACTGTTTCCCAATTATTTATTTTCTTTTTAAAAATTGACAAATTTCTTTGTATCTGAGGTGGAAAAGAACTGGGGATTTAAAACAGTGGAATACAAGGGAAACCAAAAGTGGCATATTCATCCTGCCAAGTTCTGAATGATGAATACTTAAGAAACTTTTTTATTTTATTTTATTTTATTGTGTATGGTGCCTTTAAGGTCTGACACATATTCCAACCCTCCCCTCCTTTCCAATTCTCATCAAGGCCCACTGGTTAACACACAGGTTTTTTATGTGTGCTATGCATATAAGTAGTTTTTCTTAGGAATTAGTGCAGGAAATCCCCAGAATGTATTAAGACTGTGTCACTATGGTGGGGATAATCTTCCCACTGATGGTGATGATCTCTCACCACTAGGACTTCCCTGGTTTAACTCTGCAGACCCTGATATGGTGGTCTCTGAGCTTCTCTCTCCAGCATCTCCATTCAGTTTTAGGATAATTCATTTATCGAGTACTGAAAACCTGGATACAAGGCCATTTTTTTTAGCTCCACAGAAATATTCTTCTGGTATAGATGAATCATCTATTATGGAAAAAGAGAGCTTTGTCTTCTTTGTAGGAGTTAGCATCAAAAGGAGTTTTTCTGAAAGGTCACATGGGCATGAGGATTCTGCCTCCTCCTGTGTACAACAAACTACACAGAATTGCATCTAATTGGATTTCTAAATTAATCTGAGAGTGGAGTCATGGCAGCTGGACTTCTTTTCTTGTGGGACTAAAATGTTTTGCTAACTTTCCTCAGACTGACGAAGCTGCTTGGATGAGTAGTGAAACATTTCGATCTCTCAAGAAAAGAAGTCCAGTTGCCATGGCTCATTTTCCAGATAAACACCTGGATGACTGAGAATCTTCACAGACTCCCTGTCCACTTAATCTATAATCTCCATTTGCCTTGCTTCCAGTCTGCCTTGAAGAGAAATGCTTTCTGCTTCTTACCTGATATTTGGGTGCTCAATGCTTCTTCCCCTATTCTCAACTTTTAGACCATTTATTTCTAGAGATAATTTCTAGAGAACTCAAAAGTTCACCTTGTTTATAAGTGTTCAATGAATCAAGAACAGTATTAGTTAAACCACCAATTGGATCCTACCCATGGACTATCAGTTGTGATTTCTTCTGTTAACTTTTTCATTAACAATTTTCATGGAAAAAGTGCCGAGGATGGCAACCAGAATGATTAGGGGACTGGAACACTTTACTGACCATCTGAGGCTGAAAAGGCTGGGCCTCTTCACTCTTGAACGACGGTGCCTAAGAGGTGACCTGACTGAATTTTATAAAAACATAAATGGTGTGGATAAAGTAGATAAGGAAGGACTGTTTTCCCTATTGCATAACACTAGAACTAGGGGGCATGCCATGAAACTTTTGGGTGCTAGATCTCAAACAAATAAGAGAAAATACTTTTTTCACTCAGAAGATCACTGGTCTGTGGAACTCCTTGTCAGAAGAAGTAGTGACAGCTGTCAGCTTTAACAGAGTTAAGAAAGGATTGGATAAGTTCATGGAGATCAAGGGGATCATCGGCTATCATTATGGATGCCTAAGGACAACCTCCAGGTTGGAGAGATAGGTAGGATATCTCAATGCCATTTGCAGGGAATCATAAGCAGGTGAAGACATCTGCTTGGGAATACCTTGAAGCAAATGTTGAGCCATTGTGTGAGACAGAATGCTGGACTGGATGGGCTGTGGCCTCTTCCAGCAAGGCTGTTCTTATGGTCTTATGTTCTTATTAGTATGTTTCATGTTTTTGTCATTTGTTGTTGATGCTGAATGTTGTAAGATACCCACAATGACCAATTGGACAGATGGGTGGAATGTAAATGCAGTAAATAAATAAATATTCCTCTCTCTGTGTGTTTGTGTGTGTGTTTACAAAGACATTAAACAATTGCTTCTACATGATTTTCTTATGATTGAGCCAGAAACATCTTGTGACAATCGGTGACTGAAATCCTGCCCTCACGGCTATGCTATGTCAGGCTGAGGAGGTTACCAGGAGGCTTATGATGTTATCAACCATTATAGTGACCTATTCAAAAACAAAGATTTCTGAACCACAACTGGAGACTTCCAAGCTCTTGTTGAAAACACTTGTTGAAAACGCTCAAGAGCCTTACATGTCTGGAAACTGTTGCTGGTGTGGTGAATAAGACTTCAGTCCTTATGTGCAAGGACAGTTGTGCAGTGTTTTTCATTCTTTCTGCAATTAAGTTGACTTCACGATTAACATAGAATTTTCAGAATTAAGGGACTACAACTCCCAGACATCAGCAGGAATTCTGTGAGCTTTAGCTAAAACAAACAAACACAAAAAACACAAAAACAAAACAAAAGACCAGTCCTTCCAAATGTCTGTGATCACTTTCAGCTGAGACTTAATGACTTCCCTTAGACATATTGAAGATACAGAAATTAATTGGGTATAGCTAGGTTTTACGGGAACTGCAAGGCATTATAAACCCAGTCGTCTCACTTCTTATTATTGTCCTGGAAGGCTGCCTCTCAGGAAGGTACTAGACCCATAATGTCTTGGAGCTCTTGGGCATTAAGTCTTTTTCCCGTCTGACAGTGGCCATCCTTTCTGAGCTGAAATTATCTCAGATACCCACAAACACTGTTTTTCAGTTAAAGCTCCCCCACCCCCAAGTCTAAGTCTGGGGATTCCTGCAAATGATGGGAGCTGTGTGTGTGTGCGTGTGGTGTTGTTACAGTCGTGACCGACTCTCCGTGATCCCATGTCCATGGAGTTTTCTTGGCAACTGGTTTGCCAGTTCCTACTCCAGGCACCTACAGCACCTGGTATTCCCTGGTTAGCTTCCAAAATCAGGTGAGAGTGGATGCGCTTAGGGTACCTAGGCAGCATTGGGAGCTGTAGTTAAAATAAAATGAAAAGACCCCCACCCCTCCCCATTTATTCACAACCAACATGCCCCTGAGTCATGGAAAGGAGAGATCCTCACGGCAAGGGCTGTTGGCACAACTGACCTTATGCAGTTGCATGGAGCCAACAGGATTCTGGCCAGTGTGTGTGTGTGTGTGTGTGCGCGCGCGTGTTAATCTGAGAAAAATGGTACTCTGACTTACCAGGGTCCTGCATTGATGCCTGGGTGGCTCTGGAGTCAGGGTGGCAGCAGTAATGGCGACTGCCACGTGGACCCAACAACAAGGAAAAAAGAGATCCAGATGTAGCCAGCTGAAGTGATTGGCCCGTGGAAAGCAGGAGGGCGGGACTGCCGGCTGCAAGGATGGAGGCGGAATAACATCACGGCTGTGCGTAATGAAGGGTTAAAAAGAGGAGGCAGGCCGGAAGGAGCTCAGTCCCTCTGAAGTAGCTGTATATTGTTTGTTTGTCACAACAATTGGCATTTTTTTCAGGCATTGGGATGGATTCAATGGCTTTCGGAAGGCAGGCAGTAGCCTGCTGGTGGAGTTCAAAGGAAAACCGGTGGTGAGGGGGCGGGAAGGTGAGGCGTCCCAGCTCGGGGAGACGCCTGTAACCCCCCCCCAAGGTACGATGCCATGATGTGGCCTACGTCCGCATGGCACCTGGGATCCCACCTGGGAGTTTGCTTGTTGGGAACGTTGTCATCGTGGGCAAACGGGACCCTCGATGGTTGTATCCATCTCCAATGCCTAGTCAGATAACTGCTGCTGTTACCAATAAAGTTGTGGCCTTTTGTATTCCATAACATGTTTGATTGTGTCATTTGTATAGACGGAAGAAGGCTTAGCTATAGGCCATCAAAAGCAAAACCTGCAGGTGGGCTCAGCTGAGCAGCTTCCAGACAAAACCTCAACCTGTTCCTCAGAAAGAATGTCATGGGTGTGTGTGTGTGGGGGGAGGGGAGAAGTGGAACCTCCTGTATATTGAGACACATTTCTGTTTTTGCCTTCAAGAAGGAGGGATGCAGAAAAGACGTTTCCAAGTCAAGAGAATACGCCATCCAGGCAGGGTGTTATAAATTAAGGGCTGTCAGTATTACAATGTATATTAATAGTCACACCTCTTTTTAATGAGTGTGGCATTGGCAGCTGAGAGGAAATACAAGTCATCTCAGCTCTGCTCATGCACACCCCGACAAAGGGATCCGTAATAAATCTTCCTCGAACAGCACTCACCATAAATATGTATCACATAAGGCGTCTGTTTTACATTCTGCATATAAATCAGCCCCAGCGCTGAATAGCAATGAATCAGCTTTCAATGCCTGATTTGATAACAAATCGACTCGGATCCGAGGAAAGAGAATTTACAGCCATCACTCCCAAGACAGATAGTCAATACTTAAGCTGAGTGCCAACTTAACTTTCCTTTGCCCAGCACGTCTATGCAAGGAGACACTTAGGAGAAGGGGGTTGTGGAAAGAGGGCAGCACATATTAGCATTTGCAATGTTTTCTTTTTAAATGTGGCCACTATTCTAGCCTTAAAAGATACCATATACTGCACTGGTGTGCTAGCTCAGAGCAATGCATCAACTGAGTGCAGAAACTCAGAGCAAAGAAATACATTTGTGGGGAGGACTTCGGAATACAATATCTGAACAATTCTGAGTAAACAGAAAGTTGTTAAGACGTGGGTCAGGTCTTCGGGTGTTGGAAGGGAGCTAATTATCATTAGTCTCCTTACTAGACATGGGCACGACTCGTCGAAATCCTCGTTTCCGTTTCCGTTCCTCGTTTCCATTACGTAACGGAAACGGTAATGACAATTACTCCGCCAGAACTCGAACTCGAACCGACTAAAGAAAAATTGGGTCTGATTTGTTGTTGTTTATTTATTTATTTATTTATTTTCAAATTTCTATACCGCTCCTTCTTCCCAGAACGGGAACTCAGGGCGGTTTAAAAGGAAAAATTAAAAACAAGGGACATCAAAGCAAAAACAATCATTATGAGAAGATAAGGCGGGATAAAAATAAAAAAAAAACAAAAACAAAAAAAAAACCTCTAGTCATTATTAAAGGCATCACTGAAGAGTAAGGTTTTTAGACCTCTTTTAAACGACGCCAGCGATGGAGCCTGTCGCAATTCACTCGGCAAGGTATTCCAGCTGGACGGACCCACCACCGAGAAGGCCCTCCCGCGAGTACTCGCTTTGCGGGCCTCCTTCGGGGGGACCGTCCGGAGTGAGAGTGCCAAAGATGATCGGGTGGGTCGGGCCAGATTAAGTTGTCGGTGAAGGCGCTCTGCCAGATAATCAGGGGCCAAGCCATGGAGGGTTTTGTAAACCAAAACCAACACCTTGAACCTTATTCGGGAGGCAACGGGCAACCAGTGGAGGCGAGCCAGGATGGGGGTGATGCGATCAAACCGACGCGCACCAACCACCAGCCTGGCCGCCGCATTCTGGACCCGCTGCAATCTCCGAACAAGGTTCAAGGGGAGCCCCATGTAGAGAGCGTTGCAATAATCCAGCCTCGACGTGACCAGTGCCTGTACCACTGTCCTCAGGGAGCTCTCGTCCAGGTACGGGCGAATCTGGGCGATAAGCCTAAGGTGGTAGAAGGCCGACCTGGTCACGGCTGACACCTGGGGTTCCAGGGTCAGACCCGGATCCAGGACGACGCCCAGATTCCTCACTCTTTGCGCCAGCTGGAGGGCGGACCCACCCAGACTGGGAAGAGGGCCACAGTACCCTTCGGGGCCGCCACCGAAGAACATAACCTCGGTCTTTCCCGGGTTGAGCCTGAGTCTGTGAGTCCTGGTCCAGTCCAGAACTGCAGCCAGGCAGCGATCAAGGGTCTCGACAGCCTCCACTGCACAGGTGGTAAAGGAGAGATAGAGCTGCGTGTCATCAGCGTACTGATGACAGCAGACTCCAAAACTCTGGATGATCTCAGCCAACGGCTTCATATAGATGTTAAAGAGCATTGGGGAGAGGGACGACCCCTGAGGCACCCCACAAGTGAGTGTCCAGGGAGCCGACAACTCACCCCCCAAGCTCACTCGCTGGGTGCAATCGCGCGATGCCAAGCGGCACAGAAAAAAAAGTTTTAAAAAGTAAAAAAAAAAACTGATTCCCGGCCAAAAAAGCAGGCGAAAATATGCCTGCCTGAGTGAGGGCACCTACCAGAGGGGTGGTTTCTGAAGGGGGGGTCCCCGGCCTCCCCCCACCTTCTCTCCTGGGTTGTGCATCCTCATCGTCTCGCCAACTCGCCAAGCGGCGCGGCATAGAAAAAAGTTTTAAAAAGTAAAAAAACCGATTCCCAGCCAAAAAAGCAGGCGAAAATATGCCTGCCTGCCTGAGTGAGGGCACCTATCAGAGGGGTGGTTTCTGGGGGGGGGGGTCCCCCGGCCTCCCCCCCTCTCCTCTCCTGGGCTGCGCATCCTCGTCGTCTCGCCAACTCGCCATGCCATGCGGTGCGGGCGGGGGATCCAAAATGGAGCAACCGCAAGCAATATTTATTTTGAAATCGTGGTGGTCCAAAAACACACCAAAGCACCACAGAAACATGCGAAAATAGCTATTTTAAAACTGCCTGAATTTTTTTACAGTAGCAGCAGTGGGTTTTTCTTGCAACAAAACGTCTCCGTTGATTTTATTTTATTTTAATTTTAATTTTATTTTTTTACACTTGCGCAGTGCACAATGATGGGCTGGCCATGGGAGTGGACCATGCAAATTTTTGGAGCCATTCCACCAATCGCATGGCCACTTGGCCAGGATGACCACAGAGACTTCTGGGATGTGCCAATCGGGCATAAAAAGCCCACTAACCGTAGCCCGAACCCGAACCCTAAGCCTAAGCCTAACCCATACACCAGTACACTGTCCTTCTTAGTGGGTCAGAGAGGCACCCAGAGGTGCACCCCACGAACTCACCCTAACCTTACCCGTAACCCTAAGCCTAGCCCTTGCGCTAACCCTAACCTAACCCTAAGCCAGATCTGTGTACTCGCATTGCACTACAAACGCAAGTACATTTCCCTTCTTAGTGGACCACAGAGCGCCCAGATGCAATATCAGCAATGGGCCTGCGGTCTACAGAGAGGCACCCAAAAGAGAGGTGCCTCTGCCACTCAACTTGGTATGCATATCCAATTGGCTATGCATGCCATTTTGTAGCGGGCCAGAGGAGGCACCCACCCACAGAGGTGCCTCCAGGAGCCTGCTTTCCCTTCATAGCAGGCCAGAAGAGGCACCCACCCCAGAGAGGTGCCTCCAGGAGCCCGCTCCCCCCCCCAAACCAGTACTAATGACAGACGAAAAAACGACACACGAAATGACAAATTTTTGGAAAAAATCGTGAAAAACGGAAACGAGCCGAAACGGACTGGCTCCGACACACGACAACTTGAAAACATCATTTTCCCTGGTCGTGCCCATCTCTACTCCTTACTAGTCTTTTACCAAACTTTATCTTCTCCTATATTTCAGATGCTGGCCAAACTCCTGGTGTACAAGTTAGGTCTCTGGGTGACGTCACCCGCAGGGATGATAGTCAGTAATTTAAGACTTTCATCTTCAGTGCCATGGCTTGCCTAACTTGCAGGCAATCTGCTTCATTAAGTTTAAGATGAGAGCAGCAGGACAGAAGGGGGAAGTCTTTGAGCCCTTTTACACGACCCCTAAGATCCACTTGTAGCTTAAATTCGGATCCCCCAAGCCAGATATCATGTGGGTTTTGTTCCTCTTCCTGTGTTCCCACCCTTCCACACTCTGTTGCTTCTGTCTGCGATGAGGGGAGGGAGGAAAAAAGGGAGGAAAAAATGCAGGCTCACCTCCGCTCACCTCAGTCTGCCGTCGGAGCAGCCCCGTAGGGATTCCTGTCTGTTAAAGGGGCGGTGGGGACAACAAAAACAAACAGAAGGCGAGGAGAGCCCGGCATCCACAGCTTTACAATCCGAACAGGAATTTTTTTTACCTCCGGAGACCAGGTACTTGTAAAGTGCACTGGGGCGGACTTAAGTGGGGGTGAGCGTACTTTTTTTTTTAAAGTCCGCTTCTGGTGGGAAAACAATTTTATGCTCCAGATCTGCAAGTGTTTTTCAGCGGATTTTAGGGGTTGTGTAAAAGGGCTTTTTCATTACCAAAAATCTCCCCCTGCTAGGGATGTTAATTATTTTTCCATTACTTGCACAAGAATTTGGCTTCCAAGTCACTATTTTTTTTCAACAAGTGTAATCATAATTTTCCAGGTGATGTATGGATCTGTTGCTTTCCCTTTTTTTGCACAGTGGTTCAACTGAAATACCACAGTCAAGTCTCTGCTCATGACCTGAGTTTGACCCTGACAGATTCTGGTATCTGTTTCAAGGCTGACTCAACCTTTTAAAATGTTTGATTCCATTTAAAATGTTGTGGCCCCACCCTATGGATTCCTGGAATGTGAAGTCTGAAAATACACTTTGGATAAAGCATCTAATTCCCCTGGTATCCAAATGCTTTAAATTATTTGTGTACAGCTGACCTTCTCCAAATAGTGAAAAGAAAACATGAAAATGGAGAAAATAAGGTCTCTGAACTGCGAAATGATTCCTCCACTGTGCAGTGACAGTTCCAAAGAGGTTTTTTTTTTTTCCCTTCCTTGTCTATTTTCCTTCCCCCTTTGCCCAAGGGCTGTGCAATGTACTCCTTGCTCCAATTCTGCCCTTCTATGAATCCATAGTGAGTTGGTTACCCAGTTGCCTATCTGAGTGAGGCTTTGGGCACTGTCCTCCTGATTATTTCAGAAATGCCCCCCCTTTCATTTCATTTTTGGAATCCAAAGCATATCACTAACACTTGTAGATGCCCATGGAAATATTGAGAGCCATCAAGGGTCTAAGTGTTCCATGCCCCCCCCCCAACAGGGATGTCTTCCTCTTTGTGGGATGTTGAACGTTGCACTTTTGGATTTTAACAGGAGCAAGCGTTAGTTTCCAGGTGAGAAAAATGCAAAAATGGGCTGATTGCTCCCTTTAAATCTGTCCTAAAATAATAATAATAAAAGCAGATGTGCTCACACCACCAACCCAGCACACACAAACAGCTAAGGCAATAATAATAATAATAATAATAATAAT
>JAHTLZ010000102.1:2598060-2611532 GCA_023846285.1 Phrynocephalus versicolor
CCCTCCCTCGATGAGAGGACAGAGCAGTGGCTATATAAAAGGACATCAAATGACACATTCTCCATCTCCTAGCAAATAAAAAAGCCATCAGCTCATAACAAGGCGGTGATAAAAGGTGCTGAGGCCAGTAAGATTAAGACTTCGTAATAAGGTTCGGGCGCCAAAACTGACAGCCATTTTCTTTTATATTTATCATGTCTTCACATAGGGGTGAGAAGCCATGGCTCCATCCCATTGCCATGGAGAATTTATGGCAGCACCATTATTAGGAGATTGCGCCCGAAATGGGTTAGAGGTATGGTTTTCTGAGAAGGCAACGATAGCCTTCTACATTATGCAGCTGACAGTTCTGTCAGCGCTCAGTAACAAGCCTTGTAAAGTACTTTAATATCATTAGCACTATTTTCTTAATGTGTGTCTGCTGTTCTAGCAGCAGCCGGAGCATGCCCATAGATCACCCGAAGAGGAAAGAGGGCATTGTTATCACCCTCTGCCCCCTTTGGCATCCCTCCAGGTAGGCTGCCTTTTTTTATTATTATTATTTTTCCCCTCCCTCCCTCCCCTCCTCTCTTAGTTTTACTACCATATATGGAGAAGGTAGTATTTTAATCAAAATAATGTAGCCATTTCCCTTTATTGATTAACAAGTAAATATGTATAAATATGTAGTTAGGGTGGGCAACCCTTTTAAGGGATATTGGGTACAACCTAATTAATAGCTTCTCCGTGTAATTACGGTGTGTTTGTGTGTGTTATATAACCCTGGCTTATTTTCACGGCTTTCTGCAGAGGCTGATGGCAGCTATACATTATATCCACAGGGGTCAAAGGTCATGGAGAATAAAAAAAACCCCCCTATGTCTGTATTCCCGACACCATCTCTGTTCAGCCTCATTGCCTGGGAGGAAGCAAACCTGTCCTTTGCAAAATGAAACACAGTTGTAGTAAAAGGAGATAACAACACGGATACTAAGGGATTATGTCTGCTTTGAAACAATGGCAAAGTGGATGTATTCTGTTAGATTTAGCTCCAGATTATATTGCATTCCAATAATGAAACCTTTTTTGGGAGGAGATACTGCATGAAGGACTTGCCAAGTTCAACCAGGTCTCAATATATCAAGAAATTACCGTATCCTGAAAAGGCACATTATTTAAGCACCAGGCAATCCTGTTTTATAGACAGGGTTTGAGAATTTAACGGCTGGAAATGACTACACCTCTCTGTGTCATTTCTTTCTTTCCTTCCTTGTTCCTTCCTCTCATCTGCCCCCTCCAATCTAAACAGATGAGAGGGAGGTGAAGATATATCTATATATAAGTGCATCTAAAGAAAATTAAGGGAATGAGAAATAAAAGGTGTGTCAGGCCTCCTTTTGTGGGACTGTGGAATAGGTGAAACAAATGGTTCAATTTCACTTTACCTTTAAAAAGGATGGCTGTCTGTCAAGAGCAGACTGGTGGACTTAAGTCCTAAGGCTGTTTATTTTGTGCCAAAAACAGACACCTGGAATCTGTGCAAGCTGAACTGCCATGCCATTTATGGAACTAAGGCTGCTTTCACACGAGCACTAAAATCCGCAGCAAACTTTGATCTGGATCACACACACACCCCGAGTGGTCATGTGGTTTATTTATTTGTTTATTTATTTATTTTTATACCGCCCGTCTTCCTGAAAGAACTCCAGGAGGTTAACAGAGGGGGCAAAACAAACCCAATAAAACAATGCAACAAACAATGGGAATTCAAAATATAAAACAGATGTACAAAATAGTCAAAGGATGTCGTGGATCGGATGTTCCCTTGGTTGCTTTTTGAAAATCCACAACCGTTCTGAACTGCAGCAAAGACACCATAACGGGGCAAAACGGTTTTGGTGCGGATTTCCCTTGCCCACCCAGCCCAGAAGAATGAGTCAAGACAAAGTTCTTAGGTGTAAACTGGGCCACAATTTATGGATTACAATTATTAACTTGATTCTAACTCTTAGCTAACAAGAGGACCTGAGCTGTATCACAAGGAGGTATGGGCCAATAGGTGATTTGATTTCAGCCCCTAATAAATTCAGACAGATTCCTGGTTACCTGGTATGCCACCCACTCGTTGGCATACCAATCAATTGAGGAATCTACTCCATCCCGGGCAGCCCTGGATTGGGTAACAAACAATTACTATTTAAATCTACTCTAAAGGGCTGCCTGGCACCATAGGGGCACCTAAAAGGGGGCTTACCTGACTTCTGGTACCTCTTGCGCTACTCGCCATTGTGACCGTGAAGTGAAACAGTAAGACAACCCCTACCACGCGTCAAGGAGGATGTAATGGGCGAAAACTCGCTGCCACTCAAGGCCAGTGTGAGTGGTAGCCAACAATTCCCATCCAGCCCCGAAGCGACCAGCTAATTTCATCCTCCATGATTATAGGGTGGGGGGGGGAGGGAAAAAACTTCCAACGGGCAAGAGGCAGGGAGGGAGCAGGCTGTTTGCTATATACTGTGCCTGCTCCCTTCCTCCTGGCCACCGTAGCTGGTGTGAACTTCTCGCGCTGGCATCCCGGCTGGAGGCAAAGGCACTCGCCCTTAACTTGTTCAGGCAGAGTGTCCGTTGTTCCCATGGACTTGAGCAATGGTTTAAAATTCGCATTGGAACAGCAACAAGGATTTTACCACCTCCAGACCAGATACTTGTAAAATGTGCTGGATTGCGCTTAAGTGGGTGTGGTCACACTTTGTTTTTTAAAAGTCTGCTGCTCGTGGGAAAATGATTTTATGCTCCGCATCGGCGAGCACTTTGCAGCGGATTTTAGTGAAAGCAGCCTCGCCCTTGTTCCAGCTACGGAAGTGTTATCCAGTGCCACTCATTCACAGAATGCAAGGGCTGGAATGGCTTTTGGAGGCTGGCCTCAACAAGCATGGGAACTGCTGGCGAGCCCCATGGTTTAGGGATCTGGCTGTGGAGCCAGACGTTTGGGCGTCTGATGCCCCAGGGGGCCTTCTCGACAGGGGGCTGGACTCAACAATCCATAGGGTCCCTTCCAGTTCTGTTCTAAAATTATGGCTATTGTTATCCCTTCTTACACATCCTATCCATTTCCTAGATTGGGCTTAGTTAGTTTTGCATTCCTTAATCAGCGGGACTGTTGGGTAATTAACTGGGATTTGTGAGGGAATATCACCACAACAAACCCTGCACATTTAAGATATATTTAACTATATAAAAACCTCTTTGTTTGCTTTTTGTTTGTTTGTTTGTTTTTGTTTGTTTAAATATACCAGCAAGCCACATGGCTGCTTGCAAGTAAAATAGAACGCAAAGCTGGACTTAGACATATAAATGCTAAAATACATACACTTTTCCCATCATCCCACCAAGACTACAGTTGTTGATTCATTACCTACTCTCACAACATCTTGGCACATTGAAAATGCTTCCTATGGAAAACAGAGGATGCTTGCTGTTTGTTTGTTTGTTTGTTTTTAACTTTTTTTAATGCCAAGACCTTATTGAGTTGTCCAGCTTTTTTCTTTTCTGGCTGTCATGAAGTTCGTTGAAAGAAACATCCTGTGTAAAACAAGCACTCAAACCTACAGTTGTATTGACTTTTGTGTCATGTTTATTTCGGCATCCCAGTCCAAACAAGGAGCAGAGCTCTTCCTACTGTCCCGCTGGTTCAAGCTTTCTCATGAAAACGGAGTTGTCTTGTTTTCTGCTTCATAAATCATTGTCAAGCTTTGGGAATGACAGAGGAAAGGAGGGAAGATCCTCAGATGATTATTCTCCGAGATGACGCTATTAAAAATACAGAATGCCACTTGATTTTCATAAGGTCTGTTGACTTGGCAGAACTGAGACGGGGCAAGGAAGGGGGGGTATTAGGAAGTAATTGCAAATGTGAGTGGAAATGGCCATGCCTTTATACCCCTCGACACTTTGCCCTCCTCCGTCATTCTCTCCTCTCTCTCTTATGGCCCAGCTTTAGATGTCCTTGCATGACCTTCATACCTTCAATGCACCATTCTCAACTCCCTAACGGTACCCATTCCAAGGCAGACATTATAGCAAAGAGCTGAGACGCAAGGGCCAGGATCTGAATGGTCATCTATATGACAATTGTAAAATAATGATTGAAATCTTCTTGATTAATGTAATAAGTTGCAATAAGAGAAGGTCTATTGAATAAAGAGAAATTATGGAGAAGACTCACCAAAGCCAAAATCAATAGATTTCCTGTGCTAAGCAACAAGATTTCCAGCAGGGTTGTATGTGTGTCTGAGAGAGAGAGAGAGAGAGAGAGAGAGAGAGAGAGAGAGAGAGAGAGAGAGAGAGAAAGTGATTTACACAAGACAGCTCTTCTCCCAACCTAAACTGCATGCTAAATAGAGGTCAAAACTGTCTAGTGTTAGGTTGCGTGCAGAGACAGATTTTCAGTATTTGTCATATGACGAGGAGAGGAGAATGGTATGATGACCACCATTAAGATAGGCAGATCTGTCACGACTTCTGTTGCCACAGTCTTCCTTGCCGTCCCCATCACATTCCACAAAAGCACAGTCCTAACTACCCAAGTTGGTTCATGCCCAGCTGTAGTGACAGTTGGCCAGCTATGTCGAATCAAAAGCCCTCCCAGCCCTCAGCCTGTTGGGCTTCACTTAGGACTATCCTTATCTTGGTCCAGCTTGGTGCTGTTATGACTGTCATGTCCCTGGGCTGGAGAAGGATTGGGTCCAGCAGAATTCACCTCCTTCCTCTCTCCATCAAACTTTCTATTGTGGCAGAGGAAAAATTCTATGCATCTTTTCTGTGCTTTCCCCCCAAATGAATGGACATCCCCCTGGATTTCAGCGCATCTGTGGATGCTTCAGAGACTTCTTGCATGTTTCAACTGTGCAAAAGTGTTCTGCTTAGATACCGCCCCATACCACTTCAAGTAGTCTCTGGGCGGTTTACAGTTTAATTACAGTATTATGCAGGCTACACATTGCCCCCCCCCTCCCAGCAAGCTGGGTACTCATTTTACTGACCTCGGAAGGATGGAAGGCTGAGTCAACCATGAGCCTGCTACCTGGGATTGAACCCAGGTCGTGAGCACAGTTTTAGCTGCAGTACAGGCATTTAACCACTGTACTACGGGGTCATCATCTGCGATTCAACTTTCTCCCAAAGCAGTTGGAACAACATTTCATAATGTTGAAGAAAGATGAAGAAAAATACAGTCAAGAACAAAAGGGGAAAAAATCCCCATGCAAATTGGTGGTTCTCAGTGAGCTGCTTGCCCTTGGCAGAATAAACCAGAAACTTCGAAATATGTGGATTTCTGAACCTAATTTTTTATTATCATTTCCCCTGTTCAGTCTGAGATGTGAAGGCAGGATAAACTCACAGCATCCAAAAACCACAAGAGCAACAAAATTAATGGTGCAGTTACTCATATGTCGTTGGCTATTGCCTGTGTCAGTCTTCTCTTTTCTACAACATACTCTACTCTACCACCACCACCTATAAATATATATGTTTAATTAAGTTGCAAAGTTGCTAAAATATCATCCCCAGTTTTTTTTCCGTGGAAAAACAAAAATAGGGAGGTCATTTTGCATTAGTGCTCAAAGAACAATAACAGCAGAAGCAACGTCAGGAGGAAAAGAATGGCAATTACATACGAAATCAGTTTTAGAACTCAACTCAGTGCAGATAACACACTGCAGGAATCAGCCTTGCTCAGAGAGAAACGGACATGAGAAATTTCAGTAAATGAGCAGAAATGTGGTGTGTAAAACAAAACAAAACACACAATCAAACTCCTCTGAGTCAACTCCAGCCCATCCTCTCTGATCATTTTACCTTCAAAGGGAAATTAAAACCAAACAAATCTTCCCACAAACATGAAGGCCAGAAACAAAAGCAAGGGGGAATCTAAGAACAAGCCAATCAGTGACTGTCCTCTATTCCACTGTCTCCCATCTCCTGATTCCAAACAGAGTTGGAAAAGGACAACTTTGCATGTTTTGTTTTGTTCTGTTTCTGGTTTGCACTTTTTGCAAAGCACTCCACTGTGGGCAATAATAGCTCTGAACACAATGTCAAAATGGACCGCCTCTCTCAGTGGACAAGCATCTTGAAATCACGATCCACAGCCTTAGCAATTTTTAAGAGAATTGCATCTGAATTTTGATTCTAGAATGAGGCTTTGGGGGGTTGGAATTGGGAGGCCAAATTGGAGTTATGAATGGGTAAAATTTTGCTCACAAGCTTGAGATTCTTGCCCCCCTGTTCTAATGCCATATCGGGAACCTTTGGTTACAGTGTTGCACCTTTTTTTTGAGTTAGGGGGATTATGACTAAATGACAGCAATATGCTGTGAAAACCCTGGGGGGCAAACACATTTGCATATAAAATACTAAACTTCTACCACACCAACTAAGTTCTGTGCTAGTTATGTGCCTGGCAAAATCATTTGCCAATAATGTGATCATTTTTTTATCATGTTTGGACTTTTAGTAAGAACGTAAGAACATAAGAACATAAGAAGAACCCTGCTGGGTCAGGCCAAAGGCCCATCTAGTCCAGCTTCCTGTATCTCACAGTGGCCCCACCAGATGCGTCTGGGAGCACACAAAACAAGGTATCTGTCTCCTGATACCACTCCCCTGCATCTGGTCCTTGAGGGACCCTGGTTTTAAGCTTGGAGATTACACATCTCCCTCATGGTTTGTAACCTGGGATGGACTTTTCCTCCAGGAATCTGTCTAATCTCCTTTTGAAGGCATCCAAGCCAGATGCCATCACCACATTCTGTGGCAGGAAGTTCCACAGACCAACAACAAGCTGGGTTTAAAAAAAAATCTTTTATCTGTTCTCACTCTCCCAGCCCTCAATTTGAGTGGATGTCCCCTAGTTCTGGTATTTCGTGAGAGGGAGAAGAATGTCCCTCCATCCACTTTACTCATGCCCTGCATTATTTTGTGCATCTCAATCATATCCCCCCTCAGGCACCTTTTTTCCAGACTAAAGAGCGCCAAATGTTTTAGTTTTTCCTCGTAGGGAGGTCCACAGTCCAGTAATCAGTTTAGTCACTCTCCTCTGCCCCTTTTCCAGTTCCACTATGTCTTTTTTGAGATGTGGTGGTGACCAGTACTTACTTTGAAGAAGTGGATATTGTCCACAAAAACTTAAATTGTTATTTTTATGTGGCTTGTTAAGGTATTGCCTGTAGCCTAGTTTTTCAACTGCACTTATAAGCTGTGAACAGGGTCCTGTTTTTCTTTAAAGCTCTGGGACCACACACGGAAATCAACCAGCCAAGAAACAAACATCTGGGAGATAGTAGAAAGATTTACAGAAGGGAAAATATAAAACACATTAGACTATAACATGATTGCAGGTAGTGAGAGTTCCTGCTGGGAAAATTCTGCCTAATGAGACAGAAAACCACTGTTCTTTGAACAATGAATGCATCAGATCCAAAGACACTATTCCAAATCCTTCTAACCACAGTAGAAATAGTTTGTTGGCTAAAAGAGTGTTCTAATATGCCATCATAAAGAGGACAACAAGCTGTAATCATGCCACTTACATGGCCTGATACCCTCACTAAGCCTCTGGGTGAGTAGTGAGCGCACATCTGGTTTGCTGTCTGTCATTTGACAACATATGTGGAAATATTTATCTATATAGACTTTAGAATTCATGAACATATTGGAGGAAAGAATTCAGTCCTTTGCATCCAGTCTATGCAGCATTTTGTGGTTCTTCTCAGAAAGGAACAGTCGACCAGTGGTGCAAGTCAAGTTTGGGCCATTATCTGAATTCAACCTAACTGTCTCAAGGTTGACTCAGCATCCTTGCTTCTGAGGTTAGTAAAATAAGTACCTTCCTTACTAAAGGGGGTGGGCAAAGTGTTCCTTGCCTATGTTTTAAACTGCCCAGAGAGTGCTGTAGGACTATGTGACAGTATATAAATAGAAACAAGAATAATAAAGATGAGAATCATGTAAGAATAGGAGGAGAGAGGAGGTACCATATCTCACCTCTTACTCTTTTTGTGGTAGACATTTGCTTGAGAAATAACTTTAGTGGATTATACTGTATGCAGGTTGGAGAGTTTGGGGAGGTGCAATTTGGAAAAGTTACTTTTCCAAGCTCTACATGAGAACAGAGTTATTAGTCGATGGAGCCAAATGTGGAACCTAGCCAGGCGTCCCAACGATAAAACCAACGTTGGGTGAAATCTGTGTGAATAAAGATTTATGAGCTGGGAGCCATTTCTCATTGGTGATAGAATATCAGCAGGGATCGGCAGGCGAGTTGATTACCCAGAGTTTGGGTGTTCAGTTCCCCGCTGAGCCTCCTTGGAAGGTGCTGGAATTGAGGGGACATATAGTTCCCTTCCAGCTCTGCAGTTCTAAGATGAAGAGGAGGAGGAGGAGGAGGAGGAGGAGGATTATTTTGTGTAATGGCTGACTTCTATGGGATTTCATTCAGCTCCATGTGCCTCTCTTGATGCCGTGTCTATTTATTACAAACACTAATTGCACTCGAGATCTTCCCCGGTGAATTGTGTCGCTATCATCTATCTCGAGCAGCCCATCAGTCAGCTTTCCTACTTTTATCCCAAACAGGTTTAACAAAGTGAACAATAGATTTTAACCTTTGCCACTTTCCTTTTCATTTGTTGCCGTTTTATTATCCGTCTGCGCTTCCCCGACCAACTTAGCACATGGGCTTTGAGCTAATTATGTCCTGGGCTCCGAAGCCAAGTCTCACTTGCTTCACGCTGACATTCGGATACATCTGGGCCTGCTAACAATTACAAATTCTCTGAGCAAACATTTGGGGGGGGGGGAGGAAAAAGAGCTTACGTTTCAATGTGAAACAGCATGTTTTATAGCTCTCATAATAGCCAGATAAATACAATAGGCTAAAACCTCTTTAAATGTTCCTCCTCCCCTGCAAACACTGGGCAATAATTCATTTCGAACGGGAGACCATCAAACAGAGAGAGAAAGCAGCAACTTTGCTTGGTTGGTTGTTAGTTTATTCACTAAATATGGACAAGATGTTTCAGTCACATCATTTTAAAAAAAATTCTTTTGTTCATTTGATCTACAATCAATTTGACAGAGAATGGAACTCTCCCAAATTAAGTGTCTTGGCATGACAGAGAAGAACCTTGCACAAGCATCAGCAGTGAAAAGCACCTATTTGGCATATTTACTCAGCAAACCTCTATGTATTTATTTTTAAATGGATTTATTGTTTTGAATTGTTTCTAATATCTTAATGATGTTAGTTTTATTGGTCACCCTCTTGAGGGCAATTTTTCAGTAGACAGGTAGGAAAGGAATGCACTGCAGGCTCTTAAAGGAATGCAGTTAATTGGGCACAGACCACATTTTTAAAAAAAAAATAATTTTTTTTTAATTTGAGCACAGACTGCATTATGTGGAGTCCAAGTTGGTAAATGAGTTCATCTTCAAGACAAAAGGGGAAGTGAGTAATTTCAGTTTTTTTTAAATTACAAATGCCCTGGTTTCTATGGTTATGAGAGTCCTGTCCTCAAGCAGATATGTCACAAAACCTTAAGAAGATACCAGCCTTGCTCAGAGACAAAAATATTGGAACGTGTTTGAGACGTACTGAAAGCACATGGAACCATGTCTACTCATTTTTATGACACCAGGAAATGTGCCACTAACAGTGACAACACAATTGTTGCCTTTCAGGAACACAGAGGGGTAGTCATCACTACGGCAATGCATCTGCTAGCTTCTAGATCTGCAAGGTCTATTGTCCTCCTTGTTCATTCTGCATTGGTTGATTGATAATCAATATTGTTGGGAAGCACATTTCACAGAAACTATATGAAAGAGATACATGTTAGCTTCAGTTCATTCCCCCATTTCCTCTGGACTGGAGGAGTTTTGGACCTGGCATCCATCATCTTCTACTCAGTCAGCCCATTCTCTTCATCCTCTTGGCTCTTCTGCTTAGCAGCTTGCACCCATCAGACCAGTTCTGTTGACAGATCGTTCTGTCTTGAGCTCTTGAACAGAAGGGTTCCCAGCAACTGCCAGGGAATTCCTGTTAGTCTAAGAGGACTCTGTAGGCTGATGCAGCTTCTGCTTATCCCCCAAACCCTACAAGAAGCATATTGTTGCTGTTTTTTCCCGTTTGTCCAGTTCAGTAAGCTCTTTCTGTGGTTTTGGAGTGTCTGGATTTCTCCACCTTAAATCATTTGGTGTGAGCCATTGAGATACCACATGACTCATTGCTCACTCAGGACCCAAGATGATTTGTGCAAACATTGTGAGCAGGAGACCAAACCAAGCCAAAGGCAGACTTGTCTGTTGTAGTGTTCAAGTAGAAGACACGCACGCACGCACACACGCGCGCACACACACACACAAACACACAAACACACACACACACACACACACACACACACACACACAAAACTTGGTCTTTTGAAGGTGTTAGTTCTGTGAGCTTCATGTTTCCAAGAAACCAAATGAAAGCTCATAAGTTAACCATTTGACCTTTGATTGCCGGATCTCAGGATGCCATAATTGTCTCCAGGAAAGCCTCCTGGGCAGCAGAATCTGGTTTCCTGGCTCTCCAGGAAGGGAAACACATCTAGATGAAAAGCTTCAGGGAAGGAAGCATGTCAGTTCATGGGGTAGAGGTAGGTTACTAGGTTTCAATCCTGGGCACATTTCTCCACCCATGTCTACTTGGTGTAATAATATATGGGTTGAACTTGAGTTTCTGGGTGTGGTTTGCTTTGCAGCAAGTGGCAGGGAAAGGCGAGGACAGAGGAGATGTCTGGCGGGTGCTGGCACTCTTATGCCAGGTGTAGCAAGAGAGGACGTGGAACAGCACCATCCCGTCTCATGGTCCGATCAACAGAGCTCTGCCCTTATGGGGGGGGGGACACTCCTGGAGCTGACAGAGGGGGGGGGGGAAATACACAAACTGTAGCATTCAAATAGAACTTGAACAAACCTTCCACGTGTTTGAACCCTACCTTGCACAAATATCACCAAGCCTGTCTTTCCCCTTATAAATTGCAATGAAGTTTTGATTAAATAGCACATCTTCATTTCTACTTGCAATGAAGCAGGGGGAGGGGATGGAATCAAGCTATTAGAAACAGTGATATTCTACATCCTGTGTCAGACAACATACACATACAGGTACAATATATGTGAGGTATGGGCGGGATAGCTCTGTTGTTTTGGCCTCTGGCTGTGGTTGGGAGTTCAATTCCCCCCTGTGCCTCTTGGGAGCCCATGTGACTTTGGGCAAGCTACATAGTCCCAGGAGACCCCCAGAAGAAGAGAAGGGTCATCCACTTCTGAGTATTCACTACATGGAAACCCCTGGAAAGGTTGGCCATAGTTCAGAATTGATTTGATGGCACAATCTTCTTGTTGTTTGCTGTTGCTGTTGCTGCTGTTATTTTTGTTGAAACAAATACTGGGCACAGTCAATCTAAATGATAAAAATAGTGACTGATATTATGGAACACATATAAGCTTTAATATATGTATCTGTTAAATGTTTGTGCAGTGTGTACTCTATCCCTAATATTGCTGATTTTTGTTGCTCTGTTCTCAACAACAACAACAACAACAACAACAACAACAACAACAACTCTTAGCTTCTTTTAAATAAGATTGCATCAGTTTGCAAAATCTGAATTGTGAACAAAGGGAAACTGAAAGAGCTTTCCAACCCAGGACTGTTCAATGAAAACAAAATGAGCTGCCAACCCAATCCAGTCATAAGTGGGGACTCTAGCTGTGACATCTATGTTCGGGTGGAAAAGGACCATTTCCCCATCTAAAAGGGGGTAAAAAAATGTGAGAACCCAGCTTCGTGACAACGTTTTTACATTCTGAAAAGCTCTCATTTTAAAACAAACAGAACAACATTTTCAGCCCTTCCTCACCTGTGGAAAGATTGTGCTCTCTCATTTTGAGGCCAGGGTTGTTCTGAGCCACCCTAACCGGGTTTCTGAGGCATGTGTGCTATTAAAGGAATGGCACCTCATTGCCAGTCTCCAGGGAGTCTCCCTAGCTGAGGAGAGATCTGAACCCAGGTCTTGTAAACCCTCGTTTGACTCCATATGTGCTCTCCCACACTGGCTCTTCATCCTATACCGCTCAGGATAGCCATTATTTTTAAACTGCGGAGAAGGCCGGATTAAAAGTTCTTCGCGGAAACATCTTTTGCCCTACCATAATTCCCAGACCTTGCTCCTTCCGAAAGGCAGCTTCCATCAGGAAGGAATAAACAACATGTGCTAATGGAGAGTGGGAAGTCAAAGGCAAGAGAAAGAGAGAGAGAGAGAGAGAGAGAGAAGAGAGAAAATTAAAGACAGTCTCTTCCGCATCGGATTGGTGCAATTGTCAGTTTTGAAAAGCTCCTAACCCAACCCTCATGCTGTTTTGTTGGCTGTTATCATCAGCCATCCATCTTTTCTTAGTAAACAGTCGTAGAGTCATAAAATTGAGCAGCACGGCTGACTTTAACCTGGCAAATTTCCCTGCACTTCATGTTTATGTCTCCTTAAGTATATCTTTCTCATATGGCTGGAAGGCTATTTTACAATCTCCGGTTTAATTCTTTGGCAGAGCAACAGAGAGTTTCCCCATCGGCGCTGGCAAATAAGCAACCCCCTTGCTGTCATTCTTCTTAACTCCCAGTAGAAGGAAATAACCCTTGATACAACACACAGATACAACTTTTGCTCTCCCTCTCCCTCTCTCTCTCTTTCCCTCCCTCCCCTCCCACAAATTCTCCGAAATATTCTCAAGAAGAAATGCTGAAAAGAGGAACCTTTCTCAAGTTAAACTCCTGTGGTCATTTCTGTGGCTGTCAAGCATCTGTTGCAGACATGTGGAGGATAACTGTTCAGTTTGACCCTCGATTGTTTTTTTTTAAAAAAAAAAACAACTAGACCAATCCACACTTCTAAAATTGGTGCTTGAGCGAGGACACCCATATATTTTTTCTGTCTGCACTTCTCAGAATTTACCGAGGCAAAGCAAAGCAGAAATGTGCATGTAAAAACATGTTTATTAAAGTTTGTCTCAGTGCATTAATGGGAGGTGCACAGAAACCGTGATTTAAGGGAAATCTTTGGGAGGAAGTGTACATAAGGCAAAAATGATGGGATTTCAAGCAAAATAGTCTTGAAGCATTTTGCAAGTTTCCCCTTCAAATTTTCCATTTTTCAAAGGGTTCCAGACTGTTCCAGAAAGAGTGTCCGAATGAGGGAAAGGCCGGCAAATGAGAAGGTGAGAGGAACCGAGAATAGAGCTTCATCTGTCTTTAGTGTATGTTTGTGTGTGAGCTTCAGGGAATGGGTGAGTGCCTCACACATCTTCTGTGGAAGAGAGAAAGAGAAAAGTGAGGTGTGGGGTTTCTTCTTCTTCTTCTTCTTCTTCTTCTTCTTCTTCTTCTTCTTCTT
>JAHTLZ010000102.1:2615207-2625820 GCA_023846285.1 Phrynocephalus versicolor
ATTATTATTATTATTATTATTATTATTATTATTATTATTATTATTATTATTATTATTATTATTATTATTATTATATTCTCAAACTGTCTCAAGCACATTCTCAAGCACATTCAGGCCCTACTTAAAACAGTACAATATCAGGGTCCAATAAAGGTCTGTTCACAAAACTGTCCACCAGGTGGGTGGACCCATTAGGAACATGGCCAAGGATTTATTTATTTATTTTAATTAGGACATGGATGTTGGTCTCTTTGGCATTGTCTTGCACTCTTTTGAAATCATTTTCATTCTGAATGTTTCATCTCCTATGTGGGATTAACTTTTCTTAAAACAAGCTGAAACAAAGCAAATGAGTTTTAGAATACTGTACTCAAGAATTGTGACTGTTCCCAGAATGGAGAAAAGGATTGTGTCTGCATGTGGAAGGGGTTCAAAGGTGAGAAACTTTTCAGGGGGGGGGGGAATCAGTCTGATCATCACCAGGCCCCTGTCACCACCTTAACCCTATATCATTTGATCCCTGTCCATCCAATATATGCTGTTATGTGTCATCAACTGATTTATGGTGACCCTAAAAGCATTAAAAGGAAGTGAGATGTTTATGGAGTGGCTTCACCATTTCCACCCCTACCCTCCACTCAGCTTCCGTGGCTGAGCAGAGATTCAAACTCAGGCCTCCTGGATCCTTGTCTGTTACTTTGTCCACTGCACCACACTGGATTACACTCTGTATATGAAGCTGTGCATGTATTATGAATTGCAAGTTTCCTATATCCCACCAGCTGGCTGGCTGATGATGTCATCTGGCTTGCACAGCGCAACATCATAGCAACAGGATTTGGGGCAAGGGTTAAAGGAGAACGGTGGCACAGATGTGCAAAAACTAAATGAAATAATACGAAACAAAAGGAAATGGAATGGAACACCACTGAACTGAACCAAACCTTAACAAAAAGAAAGGCAAGATATTAAACAAAGAAACAAACCCATCCTACTTGCCTCCTCAAGAATGACCAATGGCTAGGGAGAATGTGAGTTATAGTCCAGTTCAGGAGGGCAACAGGTCACTTACTTAAATTGGTATGGGGCGGTATATAAGCAGAACACTTTGCTTTTTTTTTTTTACTCTGACATTAGCATTAAAAAAGATACCCTTTATTCCATGATCCATTGCAATACCAAAATACTAAGAGATAGTGTCCTTCTATCTAAAAGATGTGCAGAAGGGGAATTGCACAAATGACCATCTCTTCTCTCTTATCCTCTTTCCCCCCAGGGCAGAGGGGCCCCCCCCCGACTACTAGGTGCGTACTTGATCTCAAGATCAGTATGAGAATGGCCACACAGCAAGAAGCTTACAGGAGCGGATGGAAATGCTTAAAACTATTTCCTTTCAGCTCCACATATAACCCACAGCTAGAGACGCTAACAACGGTTGTTCAGCATGAAGTATGATGAGTAGATCAACTCGTAGCCTTTCCTTCCTTGTTTATATGTCCAAGGCTAAAAAAGTTGAATTGACGGTTCAATAAATTATCACTTTACAGACTTGGGGGGCTTGTGAACAATCCACCACTCACTCTCTTAATACCGAGCTATAAATAGGCCTTCCTCAACAGAGTAAACACAGTCCCCACTGTACAGTAGGTGTGGCAATTAGGCTATTGATTTTAGGTAAATGTCTCATTAATTATGCAATAGACTTCACTCTTGTGTTAATTAACTTACTGCTTCATTGAATCAATAGGGAATGGCCCATAGGAAGAAATGGTGTTTTCTCCATGGAAAGAGGATCGGGAAGGGTAAAGGTCTTAGGCCAGTGGTTCCCAACCTGGGGGTCGGGACCCCTTTGGGGCTCGAACCACCATTTCACAGGGGTCGCCATGAGCCAGTGAAGAAAAAGGCACAAAGGGCTTGGGTCTGGAGGAGGAAGGGGGAAGGCGGGGGAAGAGTGAGTTAACAGCTTGATAGGTTGGAGGGGATGCCAGTCAATGGCACTGGAGGCTGCGATTGGCTGAGGGTGCCTGTAGAGGGAAGTTCTCTAGGGCACTTGCAGCAGTGGCCTGCCAAAGGGGGCTTGTGGCCTCTTCCAAGCAGGGCAAGGGGGTCACCACAACATTAGGAACTGTATTAAAGGGTCGTGGCACTAGGAAGGTTGAGAACCACTGTCTTAGGCCATCCTTTTCCTAGGTTAGGCAGTTGCTCTCAGAAAAGGAATTCATAATAGCCAACCTGAAAACTTTGACAAAGTAACCTGAAGTCAAGTCCAGTGAAAGTTGAGCAATGTTAGAAAAGTTGAACCTCATCTGTTTGAGTTGTGAAGCAGTAGAGATCTTTGATTGGAGTCTCAAATAGTTGTAAAATGGTTCCCTTGTTATGCAGTAAAGGAATATTGATTCACTGATGACCCTCTACAATAGAGCAGGAGCTCCAAACTTTAGGTCAGTAGATATTTTTTGAACTACCATTCCCAGAAGTCTTTGCCAGCACAGCTAGTGGTTAAGGCTTCTGGGAGTTGTAGTCTAGGAATATCTAGGCACTCGGTTGGAAACTGCTGTAAAATATCTGATCCAACACACTGAGTGCTAGTACAAGCCACAGTTTCAGGAATCTGTTGGTTTCTCCCCTCATGTTACTGCTCTTATCTTCATTCCATCAGGATACAGTCAAACATCTACTGAAAGAAATAAAATGCCAATTTTGAAAGAACTCAAAATCACAATTGAAATGAAATTTAAATGGACTGGGGTTTCTTACCCAAGAAATCAGAAGAAATTCAAGGGAGACCAACAAAATGGTATTAAGACTGGCAGAATATATTTGCATGAATGTGTGTGCTTCCATGTATAAATCTGCTCATCCCGAAAGTGAGATGAACGTATAGATGCCTACTTCTGAAAGCATCCAAGGCGTTTTAATTTGTGACATGTTTGCAGGAGACCAACAAACAAACAATGGAGGATGGGTGGGAGAGATCTGCACATCTGCCGTAGAAAGCTGGAAAAATTGTGCTTGGTCATCAAAACATTGACTATGGAAATCGCTTACCTTTCTGTTGTCCCAAGTCCAAACATCCTTGACAACTCAGAATGTAATTGATACCCTTTGTGTCACCATGATTTGGGGCAACTGCAGGTACGTAATGATGGCAATGAGTATTATTACCCTAATAGTTCCGATTTGGGGATATTGAGGGCTCCCCCACCCCATCCTCAACCATCCTGTGGCTCCCAAAAGACTCCTCAGTTTGAAAAGGATCCCTTGGGATTGGAACCTTTTATTAAAGATCAATATCCATGTCTGATGAAATCATCAACATTACACACAGAGAATTGCACAAACAGGATCCTTGTCATTGTTTAAACTCAAACTCCAAAATACAGTGGTCCCCTACCATTTTGCGGGTTAATATACTGCGGTCCCGGTATATCGCAGGTTCGCTGTATATAAAAGGCAAGGCCCCCTGGGGTAAGCTGTGTGGGCCTGTTTGAGGCCTCCTGCACTTACTCCAGGCCTGGTGCTGTCCCGAACAGGCCTCCAACAGGCTTCTTGGGTTTCCAGAAATCCAGAAGGCACTTCCAGTTCGCCAGAAACCACTTGTGAGGCTTCTGACAGGCCTGGGAAGCCTGTTGGAGGCCCGTTTGGGGCAGTGCCAGGAGTAGGTAAGTCTAGGAGGAACAAGCCCCCAAGTCCTGACCTGACCCAGCATCCACATATCACAAATTGTCGATTATCGTGGGTTGGGTCGGGACCCTAACCCCCACAATAAGTGGGGGCGGGGTGTTATTCTAACAACTATACAGCAGCTTAAGTCCTATGTTAAAAACAGCTGGAAGTGCACACCAGCTGTGCCAAGACAGCATGTAAGGCTTTTTAGATGGCTGTAGTTTTCAAATATACTGGTTCTAAGTCATTTAGATGAGGAGAACAACGCACTATGTTCTGAAGGAATCTGCTATGTTGCATCATTAGCCATTAAATCATAGAAAGAGGACTGGCTAAACATTAGAGATGGGCATGAACCACCAGTTCAGCAGTTTGTGCTGGATTGTTTAGCAGACAAATGGGTGTTCAGTCATTCAAAGCCTTCCCGCCTCCAGTGGGTGTCCACTCAGGGGCAGCACCTCAGATGATAGGCAGGGAATCTAGGTTACTGCCTCCATATGGGCACCCGCCAGCAAAGGCAGGGCTTTGAAGTGCCAAACACCTTTTTGCCTGATAAACAAACCAGCACAAAGTGACAAACTGTTGGTTTGTGCCCATCTCTACTAAACATGTATAAATAGACCAAATTGGGTCCATTTGTGATTTTCCAGGGAGACCCCAGGGAAGAGCAATGAGCCCAGAGGTATTGACAGGGTGGAGCAGCAGCCCCCATGGATTTTTTATATGAAGTCCAACACCCATGGGTAACACAATGATGCGGGGAGAGAGAGAGATCGAAGGAGCAAGGCATGACTACATCAATAGAAGGTAAATTCAGATCCAATAAAGAGGAAGAAATGGTAGAGAAAAAGACAATTGCTAAAATAGGTTACAGGCGATACCTTCATAGGCCACTATTAAAAATAATAAAATAACACTGCAAGCTTTCGAGTGCAGTCAATCACCCTTCTTCAAAGCAGGTCCCAGAAGTTCAGACATGGTGAAAGATGTTCTTCACCAGGAGGTTACTTTTAAAGTCCTTGGCTTGATGATGTTCTTAAAAGCTATGGCTAGGTGGTGTTGTAGCGAGGACAGGGGTCTTGTTGGATGCAAGAAGGGCAGTTGCAAAAGGCTGTTTCTTAAGTCACACCCCCATTCTTCAAACAAAGAAACACGGGTCATATACCACCCCCCTCCCTTACCCAGCCCCATTTGGCACTATGAGACATACAAATCCTTTTTGGCCTGGGCGGGGGGTGGGGTGGGGGGGGGAGAGAAAAGGGTTGATACAAAGGACCCATGTGCTTCATTCTGGGTTTGGGGTAAAAAAAAATTGTAAGTCCACTAGGTTTGCCAATTGGAAAAAGAATGAGTAGTACAGAGGTGGAACTGGATGTTATATTTGGGAGTTATAAGTGTTATGTTACAGTAACCCAAACTAATAATTGACTGTTAGATGTTCCTTCCAAGTCTCAGTGATTCTACAGTAAAAGCCTTAATCCATCAGTTGAAAGCCCATTGGTTGACCTTGGTCATTACGGACACTTCATGTCTTTGTTATTAGAAAATAATATCCATGTTAGCCACGATCATGGAGGAAGACACAGTTTCAAAGGAGGACAGACAACACTTTAATTTTTGTTCTTTCAAACTGGCCTTTTTTAAAGAAAAGAAAAGAAAAGACAGCCCCCTATAATAAAACGGTACAAGTTTGAGAGCAGTTCACATTGATGTTTACATGAAAGCCTGTTATACATAATTTTCCAAAGCTGTTTTCAATCATGCAAATGATTTTTTTCCTTTTGCAATATGCTAATGCAATCTGATTTATTTCAGTTGTAAAAGTTAATTACAATGTGTTTGTGAGTCCCTAAAGATGATGTATTAAATGTTTATAACCAGGATTATTAAAATGTCCTGTCTCGATTACAGTGCTTCTCTTTCAAACACTAGAACTAATTGTAGCCTTAAATCACAACAACCTCACCATTAAAATTAACACAAGGGCAACATTGCATAAGTTTAATTAATTTTAATTTGGCCAAAGCAAATTAATTTTTGTTTTCTGGAAGGACAGCTCAACTATTCCACAGCCTTTTCTCGGTGAACAAGGAGTTCAAAAAGTTCCTCCCACCTCCCTACACAGCAACATTTTTATCTCTTTAATTGTTCCATGGCATCGTATTTATATGTTGGTGTCTTACACAGAGTCTAGTTTGGCTGCAACAATCATATTCATATTTAGAACCACTGTACATGTTATCCAACGAAAGATGACATACCAACAGAGGAAAGGTATCGTAATGGGTCTAAAATGAGATGAATTTGTATGAGCCTATTATGGAAAGGTCAACTTCAGTGAGTCTGTCTTCTGCATTATTCTGGGTGAACGTATTGGAAATTCTCTCTGATAGTGGCCCTGTGATTGTTGAATACAGTGGTCTCCTGCCTATTGCGGGGGTTCGGGACCCGACACAACCCATGATAATTGAAAATCCGTGATATGCAGGTGCAGGTCAGGTCGGGCCTGGGGGGGGGCTAGCTAGGGGCTCTTGTACTGACCCCCAGCCTGGTGCTGCCCTGAATGGGCCTGCAAGGGCCTTCCCAGGCCTTCTGGAGCCCCCAAAAGGGCTCCCTGTGAACTGGAAGTGACTTCTGGATCACCAAAAATCATTTTCGAGGCCTCCGACAGGCCTAGAAAGGCCCTCGGAGGCCTCAGAAATGATTTTCAATGATCCAGAAGTCACTTCTGGTTTACCGGAAGTCACTTCCGGTTCACACAGGGGCCCTTTTGGGGCCTCCATATGGCCCGGGAAGGCCCTCACAGGCCTGCTTGGGGCAGCGCCAGACCTGAGGTAAGTATGGGAGGCCTGAAACAGGCCTTTTCCCCCTTATCCCAGGGTTTTTTTTTTATATACTGCGGTCCCGCAATATACTGTAGTGGGACCACAGTATATAGTATGAACCGTGAAAGGGCGGGGGGCCACTGTATCCCTGTGTAAATGGAATTGCACAGTCCTTACAGATTTTTTTTTAAAGTTTCTGCAATATATTTGTAAATTTAATATTGTGCAATATTGTGTTAGGCTGCCTAGGACGTTTTCTATGCTTGTATCTTTAAATATATCTACTACTATATCTAATGCCTGACCCATTATGGAGCTTGACATTAGGCAATTTTTACAACCACATCAACAAGTCAAAACCCATTATGAGGGCACTTTTACACAACCCCTAAAATCTGAGGCAAATGGCTCCCAGATCTGGAGCTTAAAATTGTTTTCCCACCAGCTCCGGAGTTTACAGAAAATTAAGTGTGACCACGCCCACCTAAGCGTGTCCCAGCGCACTTTTCAAGTACCTGCTCTCCGGAGGTGAAAAATTTCTGATGTGAATGTAAAGGAGTGAGTGCCGGGTTCTCCTCGCCTTTTGTTTGTTGTTGTTGTTGGTTGTTGTTGTTGTTGTTGTTGTTTGTTTGTTTGTTTGTTTGTTTTTGCCCCCTGCCCCTTTAAGAGATGTTAAGAGACTGGAATGGTTCCCGGAGCAGAGTGAGACAGCAGAACGGGGGTGAGCCAGCATTCTTTTCCTTTTTTTTCCTCCCTCCCCTCACGCAGGCAGGAGCAAGGAAGTGCGGAGGGGTGGGGACACAGGAAGAGTGACAAACCCCCAAGATCTCTGGTCCAAATTTAAGTGGCCAGTGGATCTTAGGGGTTGTGTAAAAGTTCCCTGAATTGTCAGAGGGAGCTGTGGGAACTGCTCATTTCAAATATGTCATTGTAGCTGCTTTTCATGCAACTTCATCAAACCTGCGCTTCTTGTAAACGTCGTCTTCCAGGAACTTTCCCATAGAATTAAAGGGAATATTTGTGATCATTCCATAGTCTCATAGCAACTTGAGCCATGCCTGCTCAGAAATGGAAGGCAATGATGACAACAGTGATAGAACAGGAAATATTAAGACAACAAGGATGCAATCATTGAAAGCTACCACTCACTGTTAGAAGGGCAGGGCAACTTCAACAATGTTCTTGTTCGTACCTACTAAAAAAAACCTCACAAAAACCTCACAAAAATAGCACCACAACTTAAATAGCACAAAGACCCCTAAGTGAGACTGCAATTTGTCCTTCACTGATTAAACAAGTCCTCATCAATCAATCAACAAATATTTTAGTTGATTAAACTTCCAATTACATTCACTACAGTTTTGAGCCCATCGTGTAAATACTTTGACTATGCATGCCAATAAGGAGAGCAGCGTCTCCCAATACTGTTGGCTTCTGGAGATCCCCTCACACCCAGCCATTGAAGGACTGCATTGCTATTGTTTGGGGGAGCCAAGGGGGAGTAGCTCACCACCACCACCACGACAAACACAACTGTAATGACAACGTGGCAGGAGTGATTCTCCCACTGCCTGAGCTCTGTGGAAATGGAACCACTTACACCTCCCATATATCTGTGGATTCTGTCTGCTACCATAGTGAACCTGGTGTGTTGAAGGCTTTCAATCTGGGGTGTATTTTATTCATTTTCCTTGTTATTAGTTATTGGTGAGAAATTCATTTCCTCTCCTAACATTTAAAACAAAGTGTTCTGCTTATATACCACCCCATACCACTTCAAGTAGTCTCTGGGCGGTTTACAGTTTTTAATTACAATATGCAGGCTGCACATTGCCCCTCCCCCCCTGCAAGCTGGGTACTCATTTTACCGACCTCGGAGGGATGGAAGGCTGAGTGAACCTTGAGCCTGCTACCTGGGATTGAACCCCAGATCATGAGCACAGTTTTACCTGCAGTACAGGCATTTAACCACTGTGCTCAGGGCTCACTAGTTAAAATTCCTAAATTATAGGTATTTTAGTTCTTGGAGTAATATTTTAGTTCTTACTTCGCTACAGTAATGAGAGATGAAAATATCACAGGAGGGAAATGTCTGATGGTACATTGGCCAAATCTTCGACTTGCCAACTAATATCACAGAAAAGCATCATCATCATCATCATCACCGGCTTGGCTGTGGACGATTTATCCAACTATCGTCCCATAGCCAATGTTCCCTTTTTGGGCAAGGTGATTGAGCGAGTCGCCGCCCTGCGTCTCCAGTCGTTCCTGGAGGAGAACCATGTCCTGGATCCCTTCCAGTCCGGGTTCAGGTCGCATCATGGGACCGAGACGGCTCTGGTCGTGCTGCATGATGATCTGTTGAGGAGGGCCAACAGGGGTTGCTCTATCCTGCTGGTCCTTCTCGACCTGTCAGCGGCTTTTGATACCGTCGACCACGGTATCCTGCTGGAGCGGCTCTCGGAGGTAGGGATTGGGGGCCAGGCCTTGTGCTGGCTCTGGTCCTTCCTTGAGGGCCGCACCCAGCGAGTGAGCTTGGGGGGGGGTGAGCTGTCGGCTCCCTGGACACTCTCTTGTGGGGTGCCTCAGGGGTCGTCACTCTCCCCAATGCTCTTTAACATCTATATGAAGCCGCTGGCTGAGATCATCCGGAGTTATGGAGTCTGCTGTCATCAGTACGCTGATGACACGCAGCTCTATCTCTCCTTTTCCACCTGTGCAGTGGAGGCCGTCCAGACCCTTGATCGTTGCCTGGCTGCGGTTCTGGACTGGACCAGGACTCACAGACTCAGGCTCAACCCTGGCAAGACCGAGGTTATGTTCTTCGGGGATACCTCAGAGGGGTATTGTGGCCCTCTTCCCAGTCTGGGTGGGTCCGCCCTCCAGCTGGCGCAAAGAGTGAGGAATCTGGGCGTCGTCCTGGACCCGGATCTGACCCTGGAATCTCAGGTGTCAGCCGTGGTCAGGTCGGCCTTCTACCATCTAAGGCTTATCGCCCAGATTCGCCCGTACCTCGAGGAGGGCTCCTTGAGGACTGTGGTACAGGCACTGGTCATGTCGAGGCTAGATTATTGCAACACTCTCTACATGGGGCTCCCCTTGAACCTTGTTCGGCGATTGCAGCGGGTCCAAAATACAGCGGCCAGGCTGGTGGTTGGTGCGCGCCGTTACGACCGCGCCACCCCTATCCTGGCTCGCCTACACTGGTTGCCCGTTGCCTCCCGAATAAGGTTCAAGGTGTTGGTTTTGGTATACAAAACCCTCCATGGCTTGGCCCCTGCTTATTTGGTGGAGCATCTCCCCCGACAACTAGATCTAGCCCGACCCACCCTCTCTTCGATGTCCCTTTCACTGCGGACCGTCACTCCGAGGGAGGCCTGTAAAACGAGTACTCGTGGACGGGCCTTCTCGGTAGTGGCACCAACCATCTGGAATAAGCTTCCCAGTGAATTACGGCAGGCTCCGTCGCTGGCAACATTCAAGAAAAATCTTAAGACCTTTCTCTTCCGGGACGCCTTCGGCGACGTCTAGGGACCCAGTTTGGCTTTTTTTTTTTTTTTTTACCCGCCAACTTAGTCTTGGATATTATTGTTTCAGCTGTCTTATTGATTTTATTTGTTTTACTCTTACTGTTGTAAACCGCCCTGAGTCCCCTTTGTGGGAAATAGGGCGGTATATAAGTGCGAAAAATAAAAAAACAAATCATCATCATCATCATCATCATCATCATCATCATCATCATCATCATCATCATCATCATCATCATCATTATTATTAACAACACAGCTAACTACGCTGGGTTTTGTAATACAAATCTCTAGTTGAATGCTTCCCAAGCGTTTAGGACTACGTGATGTACCAGAGAATTATGCGAGCAGATCCCAGTAAGGCGGCTTTCTGCATCTGAGTGATGGTGACTTTGTCAACTCCAATTTCTTCTAAATACTTGCTTAGCTCTTTAGGCACCGCACCCAGCGTGCCGATTACCATTGGGACCACCTGTACTGGTTTATGCCAGAGTCTCTGAAGTTCAGTTTTCAGATCCTGATATCGGGTAATTATTTCAAGTTGTTCCCTACTACTACTACTACTACTACTACTACTACTACTACTACTACTACT
>JAHTLZ010000102.1:2625830-2639751 GCA_023846285.1 Phrynocephalus versicolor
TGGACAGCACACAGAATTCTTAGTTGCTGATTATACTGTCTTGTGGATTATGAAAACCAACAAGATTCCCCACATAACAGGGCAGGACCTAATGATCCATTGGCCCCCTTCCAGCTCTTCAGTTCTATTGTCATAACTGAAAGTTACTTAAAGTTACAGTTGCTTTCTCTGGAAGTGATTGCTTTTTATTTTTCTTTTGTTTCACGGTAGTACCCGAGTTTGTCTGGCAAGTGAAACATTTTATCACAATAGATGGTGATACCTTGCTCTCCACATAAGCAGGATGGGGCGGTGGGAGTAAATGCATATTTGAAATACACATTGTTCTTGGATGCGCATTCATGTTGAAGGGGGAAAAATTTTCAGATTTTTTTTGTAGTCAAAGGTGCGTGCGACTAGGGAGACCTTTCCATATGGGGTTGTAAAAAGAACCGTGCAGTTCTAAGATTATTGTTCTTAGCATTATTAGATAAGCCCTATTCTCCATTGACAGAGATAAGCACAATAATGAGATGATAGACATCTGGCCACCGAGGCGAAAGTTTCTAGACAAACATATCTGTTGGTCGTTTTGCTTTTGGATCAGTTACTTGTTTTCCTGTATTTCTTTAATTGTGAGTTATGTTATTGTAATCAGTAAAAAACTAAACTTGGAACTCCATCCCCAAGGACTGACCCTTTTTTCCTTATTGGTGCCTGGCCTCTAAGGGTTATCACAGATATAAATGTAATTTTCCCCTCTCTTCCCGACATCTTCATTGTGGCGGTAATCTCAAAAGGGGGCTCTGAATGGTGAGAAGACACTCGAGCAGAAGGAAATATTTGCTGAAAATCCTTGAATTGTTCTGTCAGAGCTGGGGAAAGAGCAGTTTCTCATAGGAAAATCTGTTTCTGAACTATGCAGGATGAGAGAGGAAAATAAATATCGCCACAGAGTTGAAATGGAATGGACTTTCTCTCACACATCCAGCAAAGAGAACATTTGGCAGTGGGAAGAGTTGGACTCCCATCTCAGGGTGAATCATGCCCTTGGAATTCTCCACACAACAAGGGCTGAAGGAGGCAGCCCCCCTGCAAGGAGGAGGAGGAGAGGAGGAGGAGGAGGAGGAGGAAAGAAAAGAAAGAGAAAGAAATAAAAGTAAGCCAACTGTGTGTACATAAAATTAGAGAAAGCTGAATTCAAAGACCGTCCTTCATGGCAAATCAACCCCTCCCCCCCCCACTCCTCCACTCCATCCTTCCCATTTCTGGTTTGTGTCTTGTCACCTAAAATATAAACAAATCTGGAGAGTTCATGGGAGTCATGGGGGGGCATGGACTTGAGAGGGAGGATGAGATGCCATTTCCTGCTGTTCCTTCCCACTGTCCATGGAGAAGAGGAATGTTCCCGTCACACAGACTTTCATGTGGATGGATTCCATGTCTCTTGGCATTGCTCAAAAGAGGATGGAGATGTAAATAAAGGGTCACTTCCTCCTTCCTTACCCCCCATCCAATGGCTGGCTCGTTTGATGTCCCCTTCCACCCTTGAGTGGTCTTGCTGTTTGTGCTAAAGCATTGCACAAAGCTATAACCTGCAACTGTGGAAGAACTAGGAGCAACTGGAAAACTGCTATGCATGCTCTCTTCCTATAGCCTGTTCTTGCATTTGTATTTAGTATTTTGCATTTTATAATAGCCACAAAGGTCCCCCTTTTAATTTTTTTTTTTAAAGCATTCATGTTCGAACACTACTTTATAGACTATCAGGCAAAGTCCAAAAGAAAAATAAAAGAAAACAAAAAAATAAATAATCAAAAGTCAAAACCAGAATTATTTGCTTCAGCCCCAGCGTTATGTGTTTTCGCATACCCCGAAGTTGGTTTACAATCTGCGGAATGTCGTTTCAGGACTACACTTGCAGTGCAGCACTCCGTTCACTGTCATGGCTGCATTATGTAAAATAATAATTTTACAGAGCCTTATATCAGGTGTACAATCTGATGAACAACCAGTAACCAAAAAAAAACAAAACCCTACTGTCATGAGGGTGAACATGGACCTCCTGGTGATGGGAAACAGGGAACAAGGAACAACAGGGACAGACTGCCAACCAGTGCATCTAACTTGGTTGGAGGACTCTAAGCATTTTATAAATCCATTGACAGTTTCACCTCTCACAGCTGCTTCTTGTCCAGAGCAAAATATGGAAGAAGGACGCCCCACCCAACCAGCCACAAATGTAGGGGCTCATGGCACCTTCTAAAAGGAGTGAGAATGGAAAGTGATATTGGCTGTAAGGAGAAAACCCCCTCCCGAGTGCATGCCAAGGGGACCTTTGCAGCTGTCAGCATTCACAAGAACACCAACCTGAACATCTGGACCAGTTCTCTGCAAGGCAGGCAGTCCCTTTGGAGGCCAGGCCCCAAAGAAGTCTGAAATCTGAAGTAGTACCCCATGTTCTCAATACAAGGCATGGGCAGATGCTATGAGGATTCTACCACAATAATTTTGCTGCCTTGAAAAGGTGTACGGCTGTGTGGCCCCGAGCCAAAAACTGAGAAATATTTGGTTGGGGAAGGGGTTTCATTAACTCGTTAAACTGGTCCCAATTCTTTGGCACTGGATTCTTGATAAGGTTGCCTGAGGGCATTCTAAAACCATGTGTAGATATTAAAGGGTAAACCCCCTTTGCATTCCAGAGGCAAGCTGTACATTTTGGATGCCATATGGCCCAGTTCATTTCTTTTTAAACATGTTATTAATGATGAAATGTGAAGACTTGAGGCCTTGCTAAGTCATTCTCAACATTAACTCCATATCCGTTTCTTTTAAAAGCAGGAAAGAATGAAATCATATGGTTCCAATCATATTTTACAGTACTTATGACTGCAGGTTGAGAACATGTGTGCATCACAGTTGCTCATTGGGAAATATCAGCTATAGATGTGCAAGATAACTAGTGACACTGAACCCTGTTAAAACCCAATGTTTTAAACAAAAGGGCCATCCCATCTTAGCATGCAGGGTTATTTGGCAATCTTGCTTAGGTCCAATGCTTTCCAGAACCTACTCAAAAGTACAGGGAATTCCAAGGTCCCTTGACCGAATTTGGAAACCAATTCAGAAATTGGGATCAAATCTGGATCAAGTTTTCTCCCCCATCCAATCCACTAAGTGCTCTCGCACCAACTCAATATATAATGTACAGCTTTTTTTGTTTGTTTTAAAGAATGGCTAACAAGCTAAGTAACTGGTAAACATAATTACCCATTTCTTAAAGTTAGTTCAGATCAGCAATATGATGCTAACTGTTGAGTAATTTACCTGTCTGCTTCTTGCTTCACTGGTTGAACAGCTATTTGTTACATTCTCTAGACCCTCTTCCTCTGCATCTATCAAATAGTATTACATTACATCCCCTTAGGATTAAATAGCAGGTTACAGGAAACCTGGTTTAACCTTATTGCCCCATTATATCTAACAGAAAATGCCAAATAAAAGACCCATTGAACATAAGTGTTGACTTACCAGTCAGCCATTGGTTCACTAGTTTTACTCTTCTCATGTCTAATGGTTGAATTTTAAATGCTATCTTTTTAACGCCCGGATATTTTTTGAAAGAAATGTCATTTGACACCAGAAGAGTTTCCTTACTATTATTCTTGTTGATCCAGAATGACATTTAAGGGAGGGGTAACAGGCTGGGGTTCAGATGGGCCTGATCCAGATGGGGCACCCAAATGTACATATGAGGAGAAAGTTATGGCAGTTGTAACTGTGGGTAAGAGTAGCAGGCCACAAGGATGGTCTAATAGTAGGCATATGCCATTGGCCTCTGACCCACGCCCCTGAGAGAGACTGGCAATTGGAGAATGTTGTAAAGGAGGCATCCAAGAAGGGAAGCCTGGTTATAATGGGGGACTTCAATTACCCTCACATAGACTGGGTGAACTCTTGTTCAGCATATGAGAAAGAGATCAAGTTCCTAGATAAGCTATGATTGTTCCCTGCAACAGATGGTTGAAGACCCAACAAGAGGTATAAGAATCCTTGACCTGGTCCTGAGTAATACACAGCATCTGGTGCAAAATGTCAATGTGACTGACCCAATAGGGAACAGTGACCACAACACAAATACTTTTAACTTAATCATAGACTGCCAATCACTGATAAAATCTAACACAGAGATCTTAAATTTTCAAAAAGGAAATTTCCCAAAGATGATGAATAGTAAAAAAAGAAGCTGAAAGGGAAAACTGAGAGAGCCCAAACACTCCAAGAGGCATGGAAGCTGCTCACAAAAACAATAACAATTGGATTGCATACCCAAAAGGAAAAAGGGCACTGCCAGGTCCAAGAGGACTCTGATGTGGCTTACAGGAGCTGTTCGGGAAGTGATCAAAGTAGAGATGGGCACGAAATAGTGTTTTGTTTCATTTTTCATTTTGTTTTATTTCATTTGAAACTATTATTTTTAAAAAAAATCATTTTGTTTTTTGTTTTGCTTCATGTTTTGTTGATGTACTCTCTCTCTCTCTCTCTCTCTCTCTTACCCTCTGTCTCCTCTCTCTTTCTGTGTGTGTGTGTTTCTCTGTGTGTGTGTGTTGCTTGTGTAACTTCCTACAACTGATCAGGTGCAGGAAACGGCAGGTATTTGTAAACTTTATTTTGCCATCCGAGCACCGACCGGCTGTACCTATGGGGTGGGGGGAAAGGAGCAATTTTAAACCTTTTTTGCCAGCCCCAAGCCTGTGCTACAGCAAATAAATAAATAGACAAATAAATAATAATAAGAAATTAAAAAATTAAAAATCCCACCTTTTAAATTTTTTTACCCCAAACCCTGGGGTAAAAGGGTGCTTTTTTAAAAAAAAGTGGGGGATGGGCAGCGGCAGCTATGTCGTAGAGCAGCCTGGAGGCCTCCCCGACGTTAGGTAGGGTAGAACAAAAAATGAAACAGAACGAAATGTAAATTTTCATTTTGTTTTGTTTCATTTTACTTTGATGGGCGATTCATTATTTGTTTTGTTATGTAACAAAATGAATAAAAATTTGTTTTGTGCCCATCTCTAATCAAAAGCAAGAAAAGCTCATTTAGAAGATGGAAGGCTTGTCCAAACAAGGACAACAGGCAAAAACATAGATTCTGGCAGAAGAAATGCAAGGCAAAAATCAGGACAGCAAAGCAAGACCTGGAGGAGTCTAGCTAAAAACACTCAAAGAAATAACAAGAAGTTATTTAAGTACATTAGAACTAAGAACCCAACTAGGAAAGTTATTGGACCATTAGACGACAATGGAAGGCAAGGGATTATTAAATAGGAAACAGAGATTGCAGAGAGACTCAATGAATTCTTTGCTTCAGTATTTACTGAAGAAGATAGAGACCACATGCCTCAAAAATAGCCTATCTTTGTAGGGAGGGAAACTGAAGAACTAAGCCAGATAGAAATAACCAGGGAGGAGGTCCTTGCATGTCTTTTTAAACTAAATGCTAACAAATCACCCCAAGACCAGACAGCATCCATCCACGAATTCTCAAGGAACTTAAAGATGAATTTGCTGAGGTCCAAAATACATATTTCTGTCAAATCAGGCATTGTGCCTGATGACGGGAAGTAGAGATGGGCACGACTCAGTGAAATTTTCGTTTTCATTTTCATTTTTCGTTTCCATTACGCAACGAAAACAAAAACAAAAATTTTCCAGAAAACAAAACAAAAACGAAAACAAAATGAAAAATTTTGCCCTGTTTTTCGTTTTCGTTATGGCAGACACATCCCAACGAAAAGAATGCTAACGAAAACGAAAAATTTTTGTTTTTGTTTTGGTTTTTCGTTTCATTTCGTAACGAAAATGAAAACGAAAAATGCGCAACCCCCCCGAAAAATGAAAACAAACCGAAACTGACCCCAAAACGACAAACGAAAAACAAAAAATTATTTTTTTGAGTCGTGCCAATCTCTAACGGGAAGGTTCAAAATGGGATCCAGAGGTGATCCAGGAAATTACCAACCGGTCAGTTTGACATGTATCCTAGGTAAAGTGATGGAAACCATCCAAAAAATCAAATGAATAGGCACATAGAAAAGAAGGCACTGCTGAAGGAGAGCCAACATGGCTTCTGCAAGGGCAATTCACGCCTCAATAATCTGTTGGAATTTTTTTGAGAGTGTTAACAAGCATGTGGATAAGGGATATCCAATTGACATTGTTTATCTAGACTTTCAGGAGGTTTTTGCCAAGGTCCCACACTAAAGGCTCTTGAATAAACTTGCCAGTCATGGAATCAAGGGATAGGTCTTATCCTGGATCAGCAACTGGCTAAGGAACAGGAAACAGAGCGTAGCACTAAATGGACACTTCTCCAACTGGAGGAAGGTAAGGAGTGGAGTCCCCCAAGGATCATTACTGGGACTGCTGCTTTTCAAACTCTTCATAAATAATCTAAAAGTAGGACTAAATAGCAAGATAGCCAAATTTGCCAACGATACTAAATTATACAGGGTAGTAAAAACTGAGTGAGATTGTGAAGCGCACCAGAGGGATCTCTTGACACTGGGGGAGTGGGAAAAGCAGCGGAAAATGAGCTTCACCATTAGTAAGTGCAGAATGATGCACGTTGGGTCCGAACTCTCTGCAACAAACCAGGAAAGGGACCTTGATGTCCTGGTGGGCAGCTCAATGAAGTTGTCAACTCAGTGTGCCGAAGCAGTGAAAAAGCAAACTCAATGCTAGGGATCATTAGGAAGGGTATAGAAAATAAGTCAACAAGAATCATTTTGCCTCTTTACAAATCTATGGTTAGGCCCCATCTGGAGTACTGTGCACAGTTCTGGTCACCATTCCTCCAGAAGGATGTTATGGAAATGGAAAAAGTGTAGAGGAGGGCAACCAGAATGATTAGGAACACCTTACTCACCATCTGAGGCTGCAAAGGCTGGGCCTCTTCATTCTTGAACGATGGTGCTTAAGAGGTGACCTGATTGAAATTTATAAAATCATGCACGGTGTGGACAAAGTTGATAAGGAAGAAATGTTTTCCCTATCGCACAACACTAGAACTAGGGGGCACTCCATGAAACTTTTGGGTGCTGGATCTCAAACAAATAAGAGAATACCTTTTCACCCAGAGGATCACTGGTCTGTGGAACTCCCTGCCAGAAGAAGTGGTGACAGCTGTCAGCTTTGACACGTTTAAGAAAGGATTAGACAAGTTCATGGAGAACAAGAATATCAATGGCTATCATTATGGATGCCTAAGGACAACCTCCAGGTTGGAGAGACGTGCAGGATCTCTCTCAATGTCATTTGCAGGGAATCGAAAGCAGGCGAAGACAAGACATCTGCTTGGGAATACCCTGCAGCAGATGGTGAGCTGCTGTGTGAGTCAGAATGCTGGACTAGATGGGCTGTGGCCTGTTACAGCAAGGCTGTTCTTATGTTCTTATGTAAGCAACATACTAGCTGCCTAACATAGTATGTTATGTTAAACTTAATTAGCTTGGTTCCTATACCACTGTGGGTTTTTTTCTGTTGAAGGTTTTAGCTCATTTATCATTTGAAGTCAGGCCAACATGCTGGGCTTTTTTTTTTCTCCCTTGGTCGTCGCTGCCTTTTAGATCCCCCTGAACTTCGGTTTTGACTTAGCAAATGGCCTGGGAATCCCTGTCTTCCTTTTGTGAAACAAAACAAGGGAACAATCATCCCCCAAATTAGCTAGGCAATCAGCATGCAAGGGAATCCTCATTTAATAAGTGCTAACTTTTATTTTGCTAATAGGCTTGGGAAACAATAACACCATGTCCATGATACAATTTGATTAAATTGGCATGAACGGCTTGGGGAGCAGTAATATGATTAAATATCTAAGAGCTCGTTTTTCTGCAGCTGATGGGCAGTTTGCTTCCTTCTTTGTCCCTGCAGAGAGGAAGATTTTGCAATTGTGTTAACCATTTCTGAGACTAATTTTTTTCAGACTCTCCCTGTGAGAGCGGGTAATCTGATAAAACAGGACAAATTTCTTTGGCAAAGTGGTTTTTTCTTTCTTATTACTTTCGCATAAAGCTTTTGAACTGAATTGCTTAAACAGTAATAGCACTAATAATGTCATTGCTTAATATTTATTTATTTATTTATTTATTTATTTATTTAAAATACTTTTACCCCACCCTTCTCCTTGGAAAAGGACCTAAGGTCTTACAATAATGAGGAGCAATATAGAGCCCAGAACATTTAAGACATATTCAAATTGAAAAGAGGGAATTTGAAGAGGCATCTTAGAACATTAAAAAGGGTAACATTAGAGCTACAAAGAGTATGCAAGTAGAAAAGAAAACTCCATTATGAGGTGTGAAAAGCAACATGGAGAACAGTGATGTTTAGAGATGGGCACGACTTAGCGGTATTTTCGTTTTTGTTTTCGTTTTCGTTTTTCGTTTCCATTACATAACGAAACGAAAAATGAAAAACGGCTCAGAACTGGAACGAAAACGGAAACGAAATGACTAATTTCGAGCCAATTTTCGTTTTTCGTTACTGGAAAAACACATAATGGAGCTAAATGGGAAGAAACGAAAAAATTTTCGTTTTCGTTTTTGTTTTTTCGTTTTCGTTACGTAACGAAACGAAAACGAAAAATTTTGAAATTAGCTCACGAAAACGGAAACGAGCCGAAACGGACCCCTAGCCGAAAACGAAAACGAAAACGAACAATTTTTCTGAGTCGTGCCCATCTCTAGTGATGTTCTTATGAAATCAGTCAATGCAATCATGTATGGTATTTCATATAAAGTTACATAGTAGGAAGTCCCTCATTCAGAGAAAGCTTGCCTGAAGAGGAAGGTCTTTGCCTGCTTCCAGAAAGACATGGAGGTGGGATGAGGCATTTCCCTGCACAGCTCCTGATTGGCCAGCGCCAGGGAGAAGGAGTGATGACATTGGAGGCTTCTTCCTTGTTGGAACTCAGCCCCACATGGGCACAGAGCAAGGTAAGGGATTGGCTGATTGCATTTTGGAGGTTTCTGAACACCAGCAGGGCTCGCACATGTCATTTCAGCACTGGTGGCTTCTGAAACAAATAGCCCATCCCTAGTTGCCACAAGTCCAAATTGACTGGATGGTGCACAATTACAATCTTTGCAGGCATGGCATTATTTGAATTCAGGGTTTGGCCTCTGGGTTTATTGCTCAGTTTCCTATTAGTGCAAGGAGCACAGCCCATCTGCATCTGGAAGTGAGCGCTGTGTTTTTCCCAAAGCACTTACATGTAGCTTTTGAAGAGGAATTAAAAGGAACCTGCAGTTCTAGGAAGTGAAGTGAAAGCTGCTGTGAAACCACTAGGAAGAAACCAGTCACCAGGGGTCTAATTTTCTCCATCTACTTACACTTTTTATTCTTTTCTTGTACAAGGGACAGACACATTCTGAACAGTTCAAAGCCCTGTCTTGCAAATCATACACAGGCAATTACATATACAATTTTATAATGTGCATACTGGCATTTCTTCCAGGAAAAAGGGGCCAGAAAACTTTCAACAAATCTCACAAGTGATTTATTTGCTTGGGAAGGAATAGCCTGGCAGATGAAAATAGGGGGCTTGTTCAATAATGGTCCCATGGGTTTTATTTTAGGTGGAATATTTCTGTTTCCTTTTCCCTTTTAATTAAGGTTAAGGTGTTCCCACCCTTTGCTTTCAACAAAAAATAAGTTAATATTTTTGCAGCCATGTATTTGTTTATTTTAGTGGCTGTATGAAAGGTTTACACGTGTATTTTTTTTTAAAAAAAATACACATTATTTTATACAGTACTTTGACTTAAAGCTAATTCACACTATTTATACTCTACCTTAAAGGGGGAAATGTATTTTTGAAACCAGCCGCAATGCTCCTTAAATGAACATCAGTATGTACACCTGTCCATGCCAAAAGATTTTTGGAAGCCACTACTGAAAGTCTGTACTAAGAGCCCATCTACTCCCCATGCAGACCTTTAGATTATGTTACAGCTTAAATATCAGTGTCAGTCAGGAAGCCGGGTTCAAAAAAAAAAAAAAAGTGAACTTAATTTTGGCAGCCACCTTACAATAACTCCCAAGACACCAGCACACAGAAACACACACTCAGTGTCTGATAAACTGTTGCATGTGTCCAAACTGAATTCTCAGGGTCTAAATATTGTCTTCTACATTTGGAAGTATTGAGTAGGCAAGAAGATACATCTTCAGATATTTTAGCCACCCTTACACTATGGAACAAACACCATGTCAACAATTCCAAGCAGCTCAGGCTCCTTGACTTGTTAATTCTCTTAGGCCGGGGGTCGGCAACCCGCGGCTCCGGAGCCGCATGCGGCTCTTTGGAAACTTTGCTGCGGCTCCGGGAGGTGTGTATGTCGGGAGGTGGGAGGGAGGGAAGGAAGGAAGGAAGCGGGAGGGAAGGAGCCATGCAAGAAGGATGGCTTTAGGCCGCTGTGTGGCCCAAAGAAGTGGCTTTAAAATAAAAAATACTGTCCGCGCCCAGCGAGGAAGCGGTTAATTTTTTTCACCCGCCAACATGTTTCCCCCCCCCGCTGCCGCTGAGAAAGGATGGCGGGGCAGAGAGAGCGAGAGAGGGAGGGAGGAGAGTGCTAGCGCGCGCTCCCGCCTTCCCGCCGCTGCCTGGACTCCGGCGGGTGATCCAGGATTCCTCCTCTTTGAGGAAGCGGCCAAAGAGCGGGGGGGGAGGAGGGAGGAGGAGGAATACAGCCTGGCGCGCGGCGGTTCCTGGGAACGTTCTGCCGGCTTCCTAGAAGCGCCCGCCTCTCTCTCCCTCCCCCCACCCCGTTTTGTCTTTGCCTTTAAGTTTTTTTTTCCTCCGCGGTTTGTGCGCCTAGAAGGGTTAAAAGCCAAGCCACGCTGCCAGATGAGGCATTCAAAAGCACAGGCGCAGCCCCCCCACCCCCACCCCTTTGCTCCTTCCTTGGCTGGCGGGGGTCGGGAGAGGCGGGGGGGAGTCGTGGTGGTTGGTGGCCGTTTCACCCCCGGTCCAGGATTGGGGGAGCGATGGAAGGCGTCGGCAGCAGTGAGTAGGTTGGGTGGAAGGCGGGCATGCGGGGCTGTTTGGCGGGAGGCTGCTTCTGGCTGTCGCTGCTGCTGCTGTTGTTGTAGGGCAGGCAGCTTGGGAATTTAAGGCGTCCCAGGGCTACGGGCTTCCTGCCGCCTCGGCGCTCCAAGACAGGGATGCCCCATTCGGGCCCTGCCCTTACCCCTTCTCCCTGTTGCCGTGGGATGAAAACTTTCCTGCAGCCTCTCTGGCTGGAGGGAAAGTGAAAAAAAAAGTAAAGCTCAAGATGGGGGAAAAATTAAAAGGTGAGTGAAAAGGCTGAGTGCGCGGGCGCCGGGGCTGTCACGCGAACCGGGCCGGGGGAGGAGAGAACACGCGCACCAATGAGCCCCCCGGCAGCCCAACCACCAACCACCAACCAGGCCGGCAGCTGAGAAGAGTCCTGCCGCGCGCGAGAGGCGCGAAACAGCTCCCCGCCCACCCGCCCGCTTGAGAGCGGCTCGCGACCGAAAGGGCCGTCAGCGCCGACGACCGTTACCTGGGCCCGTTGGCTGGCCGCCCGTGCGCTGAGAGCGGGAAAGAAAATGAGGGGTGGGGGGTCGTGGCGTGGGCGGGAGAGCCGGCGGGCCTGGTTGTGGAAGAGAGTCGGATCCTGAGGGACCGCAGCGGAGAGTGCGGGGCGGGGAACGGGGAGGGGGGAGAGAGAGAGAGAAACGCCCGATAAGCCGCTCCTCAAGTGGAGTCCATAAGAAAGCTCTCGGTCGGCCCGCCAAGCAGAGGACGCGGCGGCGGTAGCCACCTCCTCGCCCCTGGAGCCGAGGCTGAAGCCAAGGGGGGAGGGGGGAGGCCTGCCCCCCCTCACGCTGTCAAGGGGAGCAAGGCGTGCCTTCCCCGGCTTCCCTCCGGCAGACCCTCTTGATTTGATGTCTTCTTCTTCTCCTTCTTCTTCTCCTCCTCCTCCTCCTCCTCCTCCTCCTCCTCTCCCTATTTCTCCCTTCCCCCCAAGTCCTCTCCTTCCTCCTCCTCCTCCTCCGTGTGCATGTCCCCCCCTCACACTGTCAAGGGGAGCGGGGCGCGCCTTCCCCGGCTTCCCTCCCCCCGGCTTCCCTCCGGCAGACCCTCTTGATTTGATGTCTTCTTCTTCTTCTTCTTCTTCTTCTTCTTCTTCTTCTTCTTCTTCTTCTTCTTCTTCTTCTTCTTCTTCTTCTTCTTCTCCTCCTCCTCCTCCTCCTCCTCCTCCTCCTCCTCCTCTTCTTCTTCTTCTTCTTCTTCTTCTTCTTCTTCTTCTTCTTCTTCTTCTTCTCCTCCTCCTCCTCCTCCTCCTCTCCTCCCTTTTTCTCCCTTCCCCCCAAGCCCTCTCCTTCCTCCTCCTCCTCCTCTTCCTCCGTGTGCATGTCCCCCCCTCACGCCGTCAAGGGGAGCAGGGCGCGCCTTCCCCGGCTTCCCTCCGGCAGACCCTCTTCGCCGCCTGTCTCTCGCGCTGTGCCCTCTCCTCCTGCCCTTTGGAGGCACCTCTCCCGCCCGGTCTCCGTAACTCCCTGGCCTTTCTTCTTCTCCCTCCCCCCAAAGCCCTCTCCTTCCTCCTCCTCCTCAGTGCACACCCAAGGAAGCGCCAGAGAGCGGCGCTTGCTGTGCTGGCCGTGCGTGCCGGTGCCGTGTCCGCCTGCTGTGCCCCGCGCCTCCTCCGCCTCTCCTCGCACGCAACGGCAGCAGCAGCAGCAGCAGCATGTCAAACCCGGGCAGGAAGGACTTTGACGTGAAGCACATCCTGCGCCTTCGCTGGAAACTGTTCACCCTCCCCGGTTCGCCCCCCTCCGTGCCTGCCGCCCCTCCCCTCCCACCCCGTCCTCTTCCCAGGCGGCTGCAGGTGGTGGGCGGAGGGGGAGGGGGAGGATTTTTTTCCATTGTAGGATTTTTCATTAAACAAACCCTCCCTTATACGAGGGTCTACTGGTGCTAAGGCAAAAGTGCTGGTCAGTGTCAAGATCTGTCACTTCAGATAAATTTGTCAGGATTGCATAGTCTTATATATGCAGTCTACTTGAACTTGAACTTGAACTATATGCAGTGTTATATTTGTTTTAAATGTCGCAATGGTTTTGCGGCTCCCAGTTGTTTTTTTTTCCGTCGGAAACGGGTCCAAGTGGCTCTTTATGTCTTAAAGGTTGCAGACCCCTGTCTTAGGCAGATAAAGCAACTAAATATGACCTTGGGCAGGCTGGCATGGCTCCATCTTGTGCATTTTGGCTTTGGCTTTGGGCGGTCTTCTGGCTCTTGCAAGCCCCTTACCATAATTCTTCCCTAGACACTCAGACCAAGGCACGGACAGGTGTGCCGGAAGCCGATATTTCTACTGTACAAGGTAGGGTCCCTGAGATCAAGCCGTGGTGTCTGGAACTCAACCAGTGGGAAATCTTTTTCTTCTGTAGGCCAAGGGCAGGCAGAAGGCCAGGCTGACAATATTTGTGTTCATCCCACAGAGGCGTCCTGCAGACTGATAATGGCAAGGGAAGTGGTATTTTTAGGGCTGCCTTGTGTGTGAACATGGAGTGAAAAGAAAGGAAAAGAAATTGCCAATTTCAAATAAATTGCTGTATGCTAATTTATGCAGAGGTGTAATGTCAGAATTTAATTTTTTTTTGGTAACTTGAGGAGAGTTATGGGTATCCCAGAATTAAAACAGAGTAGGGAAATCTGTAACTCAGGGAGAAGAGTGCCTCTTGGATTTGCCATCCAGGTGCTGCTCACTGGGAATGAGTGAATTCACTGTCCTTTAGGGTTCTTGCTCTTTACATCAAACTAGTATAGGACCTCCCTTAGAACAGAAGTCCCTTTGCAAAAGACAAAAAAGAAGAAGAAGAAGAAGAAGAAGAAGAAGAAGAAGAAGAAGAAGAA
>JAHTLZ010000102.1:2639761-2649901 GCA_023846285.1 Phrynocephalus versicolor
AAGAAGAAGAAGAAGAAGAAGAAGAAGAAGAAGAAGAAGAAGAAGAAAACTTTTGTTCTAGGGATGGGCAGGAAACAAAAAACAAAATGCTGTTTCATCATTTTGTTATGTAACAAAATTAAACAAAATGAAACAAAATGAGGAAAACTTGTGAGATTTCTTGAAAGTTTTCTGGCAGCATTTCGTTATAGACAAAATGAAACAGTTATTTTTCCATTGAAACAAACTGTTTTGTTCTGTCATTTTTGGGCTCCTGCTGAGCTGTCAATGGCAGAAGCCCTTTAAACCTGGCCCAGTCACTGGGAATACCCTGACAGCTGGGCAGGAGCCCTCAGAATACTATTCGGCGCGCAATCCCACAGAACTGCCTACCTGACCATTTTCTGAGGGCTCCTGCAGAGCTGTCAATGGCTGGAGCCCTTTAAACCTGGCCCAGTCAGTACAAAATGAAACAAAAGGGGGGGGTAGCACAAAACAAAATGAAACAGAACATTATTTTTCCATTTCGTGCCCATCCCTATTTTGTGCAGCTCTTGAGACAGAAAACCATCCACTCTAAAAGAGGGCACATACAAGGGCTAGTGCCACACACCCCTGTCAAACTTTTAGCTTCCTCTTTACCTGATATATTTACTTGAGGGTGGAGAAATAAGAATGGCAGACACTTTTGAAGAGGAGTCCTATGATGCAGAACCTGCCCTTCCTAGAACTCACATTTCAAGGAACTGAAGTGAAGGGAGCGATGAAAGCACTCTGAAGAAATAAATCACCATGGGGACATGGAATACCAGCAAAGCCATTTCCACTCATAGAGGTAAAGTCTTCCAGAATCCTAACAAGAATATTCCAACAAATAAGTAGGAGGTAGGAGGGTATTGCTCATAGACTGGAAATATTCAATATACTTCCCCTGGAGGTAAAAATGATGGAGTAAAAGATAACATAAAGGCCATAGATGTCAATGGGCATCTCCCTGGGATGTGGAAAACATCTTAATTACATTAGCATTCTATACCTGTATATTCAAGTGGGATTAAAACAAAAGTATAAAAAGAAATTGGGAATTGAATTTGAAATGACATTTAAACATGAAACTCTTCCATTAAATCAAAACAGCTGCCCTTTGGGGGTTTTGATTGACCTGAAATGCAAATCAACAGTTCAGTACCCTTGATCTTACAAATTTAATTGAAATATACCCTTTGTTTTTTAATCATCATTGAGATTGAAAGGCTTTTGTTTCAGATTGCTACACTTTGCTTTGCAAAAATACAATACATTCCACCAGCTTACTTATTTCTAGGTGTCAAGAACTTTTTTAAAGTGCATATTATTATGTGGCCAACATTTCTATAATAAAGTGCTCTTAGTTGACTCCCAGGTGCAGTCTTCTTACATCTAAATGGATGTAATGTGCACATATTATGAGTCCAATTTATACTAGAAACTTAATCATAAAAGGAATAGACTAGTTCCATTGATATAATTTCTTAGTTAATCCACAATGAACAACACATGGATTCAACTCAATAAATCTACCAACAAACATAAAAGTTGAATTCTGGAAACTAGAAATATCTCTACCACACTGGTGAGGGCTGTCATGGCATGCAATGGGTCATCTCTCAGTTAACCGACTATAAACCTAAACCTTATGCTTCAGTTTTGGCAATTTTTAACTGTTATGCCTATATATATTTTTTTGGGGGGGGCGTAGTTTGATTGAAAATAATCAAACCATTACAGATTAAGTTGCAAATGGGCACTAAAGCTATAAGAAGTCTTACATAGTGGCTAGGATATCAAAGAGATCTATCTTCTAAGTAGAGATGGGCATGACTTAGCGGAATTCCCGTTTCCGTTTCCGTTACTCGTTTCCGTTACGCAACGGAAACGGTAACAGGAATTACTCCGCCAGAACTCAAACTCGAACCGACGAACGAATAAATGGGTCTGATTTGTCGTGGTCGTTCCTGGCATCACGGCGATCCCGCAATGCCAAGCGGCACAGAAAAAAGTTTTTAAAAGAAAAAAACCTCATTCCCGGCCAAAAAGCAGGCGGAAATATGCCTGCCGTGCCTGAGTAAGGGCTCAGGGCACCTACCAGAGGGGTGGTTTCTGGAGGGGGGTCCCCGGCCTCCCCCCCTCTCCTCCTGTCCCTCTGGCCCTGGGCTGCGCTGGGGGCGGGCATCCTCGTTGTCCCGCCAAAGTCGCAGCCTTGCCGGCTTGCTTGCCGCAATTAAAGTGGAAGCGGCACAGAAAAAAAGTTTTAAAACTCCCCCCCCCATCACGGGCCAAAAAGCCGGCGAAAATATGCCTGCCTGAGTGAGGGCTCAGGGCACCTACCGGAGGGGTGGTTTCTGGAGGGGGGGTCCCCGGCCTCCCCCCCTCTCCTGTCCTGGGCAGCCGGACTCGAGTCGCCATGCCATGCGGTGCAGGCGGGGGATCCAAAATGGGGCAGAGACCGCAATATTTTTTTTTGAAATCGTGGTCCAAAAACACACAACAAGCACTACAGAAACATGCGAAAATTGCTATTAACTGCCAGAATTTTTACAGTAGCAGTGGGTTTTTCTTGCAACAAAATGTCTCCTCTGTCCTCTCTCCATTGATTATTTTATTTTATTTTATTTTATTTTATTTTATTTTATTTTATTTTATTTACACCTGCGCAATGATGGGCTGGCCAAGTGGCCATGTGGGAGTGACCATGCAAATTTTTGGAGCCATCATGGCCACTTGGCCACTGAGACTTCTGGAATGTGCCAAAAAGCCCACTAAACCCTGCCCTAGCCCCCTAACCCTAACCCTAATCCTTGATTCCTTACCCATACGCCACAGTACACTGTCCTCTTAATGGGTCAGAGAGGCACCCAGAGGTGCACCCCACTACCCCACCCTAACCTCACCCGTAACTAGCCTAACCCTAGCCCTTGCGCTAAGCTGCTGTCCCCTAAGCCAGATCTACTTGCATTGCACTACACGCAAGTACGATTCCCTTCTTTGTGAGACACAGCGGGTGCGACCCAGTCTTGACTCAAGGTTCTCCTGGACGGACGGTCATGCACCAGTGCACTGGTCTCACTAGTCTGCAACTGGTATGCATATCCATATGGCTATGCATGCCCTTTTGCAGCAGCAGGTGAGGAGAGGAGACCCCCATGCCATGAGGGGTCTCCAGGAGCCTGCTTTCCCTTCCTAGCGGGTGAGGATAGGAGGCACCCACCCCCCAAAAAAGAGGTGCCTCCAGGAGCCCGCTACCCCCCCAAACCAGTTTAACGACAGACGAAAAAACAAAAAAATGAAACGACTGTTTTTTGCGAAGTTTTGCGAAAAACGGAAACGAGCCGACACGGGCCGCCTCCGACACACGACAACTCGAAAACGTCATTTTCCCTAGTCATGCCCATCTCTACTTCTAAGCACAAATGAGCTGGGAATGCATCTAACCCTGGAATATTAAAAGGAATGAAAGACTGGAATAGGACTGCATATAGAGACTCCACATTGGCATATACCTCTTATTTTGGTCAAGGAGATGTGCCATTACACACCACATAATCACAATGTTCTAGGGCAGGGGAAGTTCTCAGGTGAGATCGAGCACTGTTCTAATAACAGCCCACATGGTGATAAAAACAGAGGTTAGAGGACTTGAGGAATGCCTCTGCATCATCATCACCACCTCCTGGGAAATTGAAGCCTAACTTCCCTCCAATCTATACAAGAAATCTTGCTACCGACTCATATGGAATGGATGAGTGGAGGCCACATCCTTGACACCAGGAAAGGAAGGGAGGAACGGTTGAATGGAAGGAGGGGGGGGGGGAGAGAGAGAGAGAGAGAGAGAGAGAAGAGGCAAAATTGGAGAGGAGAAACAAATGCCATTCAAACCATTTTATGGGAAGCCAACTTCAAAACAAGATGCTGGACATTAAATGCAGTTATTTACAAAGGGAAAAACCTCGTCCTTCCTCAATGCTTCCCAAACTGTGTGCCACTGCTCCCTGGGTGCAGTACAAGACCCAGGCAGGGTTGTTGCCACAGAATCCTTAGAGGCTCTTCCATGGAATCCCAAGAAGTCCTACTCAGGCTAGGCATCCTCTTCCCTTCTCCCCACTCACCCCAATATTGTCTTGGTAGAGCTGCAGCCAGTGGCCAGCAAATCAGGAGAGAGACAAGTCAAAAAGTTGGGGAACCACTCTCACTGCTGAATTCTAGCTAAGGCTGACTCCTGCAGCCCCCGGGGGATTCCCCATCACTGTCCAGTGCAAAACCGAGGCACTGAATGGTCTTGTTATGGTCATTGTAGTGGTCACATCTATGAAAAATGATTGTCTGTTCCTCATTGGGTACTAAGTGTGCACACACACAAATCAAGGACATTCTGATTGCCAAGAAAGACACAAACAACCTAGTGACACTACTCATCTTAATTCATGCCTAAAGGCAGCAGTTGTCAGAGTTCCCATTACAGATCAATCGTCAGAAACATACCCCCCCCCCAAATATTTTAAGGAATTGTATGCAAAAGAGTTCTAGATGGTAAAACCTGAACTAATGGTCTCACATTATAAGAGACCAATTTCTGACTAAACTCTCTCTCTCTCTCTCTCTCTCTCTCTGACTAATATCCTGGTGGTACTCTGATTGGCACTGAATACATAAAAGAGAAACCTAAAACATCCTACTCTGCCACCAACCAGGCCTCTCATCATGGTATGAAAACACCAAAAGGAAAACCCCACAGTGGACAGAAAATATATTAAATTTAACAATCTAATCAAGCATCAATCAGGGAGAGTTTATTGAAAAGTTTCTCTGAAGATCAGAGTTTTGACAGGATGTTAACAGGATTTCTAAATGCTAGGAGGGCAAGACATCATCTGGGGTGGCAGGGCATGCCATACCATGATAGCCACCACCAAGAAGGCTCAGTTCCTGAGGAGCCTGCTGGCGCAGTGGTTAAACTGATGCACTGCAGCCTAAATTGTGCTCATGACCTGGGGTTCAATCTCAGATAGGAGGCTCAAGGTTTACCCAGGCTTCTGTCCTTCCAAGCTTGGTAAAATGAACACTCAGTTTAGGGTGGGGAGGCAATGTGTAATATGCATCATTTAATGGTAAACTGCCCAGCGTCTGCTTGAAGCACTATGGGGTAGCAGAGAAGCAGAGCGCTTTGCTTTGGTTGCTAGTTTGGGTGGCATGGGTGGCATGGGCAGATGATCTCAGACACAAGTACTGCAACATGAGGAAGAACTTCCTGACCTTACGTTTTGAGCAATTGTGGCATTGACCAGTTTGGAAACTAATGGACTCACTTACAGCAGATATTTTATTCACCAGTATTTGACTAGCTATCTGTGAAATACATTTTTGTCGTAGCTTGGATTTGCCTGGGGACTTGATGACATTTGGAATTCCTAAGCTTATAGGCTTCTATACATAAGTATTACTATTGCTAGTTGTCAGTAAACCTCCCCTGACACAGTGTCTTCTGGAGATGTTGGGGTATTGTGCTGTAATCCCGCACATCTGAAGGTCGTTAAATTAGGAAAGGATAAACCACTCCTCCACTCCTATGAATGAACCTTAAGATGATTAGGAGTCATGATCACCCTACATGAAAGAAGTTCAGAATTCTGAACCTCCAGTTAAAATGGGTAGCAGCGAATGATAAGAAGATCCTTCTCTGGCAGCCACACTGGAGCAAGGATTCAAGAAGGCCTGCTAAATGCTCCATTCATGTTCACCCAGGAACATCCATCCCCTTGGAGAGTCCTCACCTCCAGGTGAAGATGAGACACGAGACACTATTTTGCATCAGTGCCTCTTTAATTTTTGTGAGGAGCCTCTGCTAGAGATGGGCAGGCCCTACCATTACTTCAACAATAGCTGAAGTGGTTAAACTCTAAAAGGTGTGATGTTTTGCCCTCCTTAAGTTACAACTAGGGATGGGCACAAAGCAAAAAACAAAATGCTGTTTCATCATTTTGTTACATAACGAAATGAAACAACACAAAACGATGAAGCAGCATTTCGTTACAGAAAAAATGAACCATTAAAATGAACTGTTTTGTTTCCTCTGTAAAATGCCACCAGCCTGCCATGGGTAAAAAAAACAAGTGCTGACCAAAAAGCGCTGGTCCAGCTGGTTGGCACAAGAAAAAAGAAAGCACTGCCCCAGCCAGCAGGCCAGCTGGTTGGCGTGAGATAAGAAAAATTAAAAATTAAATAAAATAAATGTGCCAGCCCACTGCCAGCTGGTCGGCATGAGAAAAAAAAACACATCAACCCAGCTTGCGGGTGAGTTGGTAGGCACAACAAGAAGAAAAGTTTTAAAAATGTATAAAAACCCTGCTGACCCAGCCTGTGGTCCAGCTAGTCATCAAGAGAAGAAATTTTAAAAAATAAAAAAATAAAAAATGTGTCGACCTGGCCTGCAGGCCAGCTGGTCAGCATGAGAAGAAATAAAAATAATTTTAAAAACATGCTGGTCGGTGCTAGAGATAAAAGCAAAATGAAACAAATGAAATACAAAACTTTTTTTAAAGAAAAAACATTTTGTAATAAACGAAACAAAACGGGAGGTGGAGAAACAAAGAACAAAACGAAACAGCATTTTGGCGTTTCATGCCCATCCCTCGTTACAACCATGGAAGTGCAATGTACCTGTCATTTTGTTACTGGGAAAAGGTCGCCTTAACAGAACTAGCTTCAAAGGTAAACCCAGTGATTCTTAGTTCATTAGCACATGCTGTTTTTCTTCTTCTTCTTTGCTTTAGCCTAAGTTATTGGGTACGAAAAGCACCCAAAATCCAGTTTAGCCATGTTGCCTTTGCATTGTCACTCTGATGTCTGAAGACATGGGCATTTACCTCAAAAATTTCACATCCAATGGGAAGAGTAGGCAAGGCAGAAGACTAAAGAAATCATACAACCTGTTAGCTTTTGTGGGTCAGGAGACGCACTTCATTAGGCTCATATCGGTGTCTTGGCATTTCTGGAAAGAACTTGAGAGTCCCAATTATCAGTATCTCCAGTCAACAACTTCCTCACCTGTAACTTTATGGCCACCACTCCAATGGAGTTGCCACCTTTCCTAATTCACCTGCAAGGAACATGCTAGGCAAAATTCTTTGTATTAATGCAAGATACCAGTGCGAGCCTGAGGATGTGGACTTTCTGATCCACAAAATCTATCATTTCTCGTGATTTATTTAATGATCCACAGACCTGATCACCTACTCTTCCATGTGCATTGCACAATGACCACGTGGCTCTCCTTCCCTTCCCCACTGAAATGTAGTCCTTAGTCTTTATCAGTCCACGGTCTTCCTCTCCTTCTGCGTTCTACTTTTCTTTTGTATTTCTTGTACATATACACAGCACAATGTATGAACTGCATGCTGGTTTCATGACTAAACTCTTTTCTGAGTTTCACTTTTCCTTCCATAAATCCAAATGTTTTTCATCATTTGACAAATTCCATTCTACCTCCCCCCCCCGTTATTTACCCTCTCTTAGCCCTGCACTCACAATATGAAATATGAGCATAGAAGGAGAAGTGCTGTATGGGTCCTGTTGTATACACAAACAAATGAAGAAGAAAAACCCAAACAGTTGGCAGAGAGCAACTGTGCTGCAGAACAAGCTGTAGCCAGTGGCTCTTGGAAGTAGTTTCACGGCATAAGAATTCCTCATTTCTCACCAGCTGTCTGTGATAAAGGTTCATAGGCAGTTTTGTGCATAATTATATGGGGTTCTGCGAGCAAAACCAGGCAGCTGAGATGATGGGAGCATGCCATTCTCTGCACACTTGTTATGGTCCCAGGGGTTGGTTTTTTTTGGGGGGGGGTGAGAAAAGAAAAAGTAGACTGAAAAAGGTCTCTTTCATTAAAATGGGATTTATTTGTGGTCCAATAGCCCCGGGGCTGCAGAAAACAGGGTATTTTGCCATTGAGTCAAATGTATCTTTGAGCTCTTGCTATTTAATTATATAGTTTCTGACACCTAACCAGGCCTTTCTGTTTCTTCTTTTTTTTTTGGAAGAAAATACAGAAAGAAATGATGCAATTTCAACAACAAACCCCTCCTGCTTAAAAAAAAAAAAGAAATCTTATCCCAGATGGAAAAAGTATAAACATTCAGATGCAGAGGGATCTGGGTGGTGTTCTGGCTGCAGCAGTGTGATTTGAACCACACTTTTGCAAAGGTTTATTGGCACCTGAATTAGGAATTATTAATCCAAATGGAGATTTGGTCATGCACATAATTTTTTTGTGAAAAGCAGATGGATCATTAATGTGGAGAATGTGTTTCCCCTCCCCCGCTCCCAACTTCCAGAGAAAGATGGAGTCAAATCTCTATTCCCTCAGCTCTCCTCATCCGTTTGATTGTGTGGAAAAGAGGCAATTTCTGTGGAAAATAGCAATATAGCTCTGTCTGGAAGAAAGGGAAATGTGTTTAAATGAAAGTCTTGTGCAACTGAACATTATGAAATGGAATATGGAACATTGTAAATCTATAAAGATGGGATGGTCAGAAAATTGGTCCCATGAGGCATCTGAGTTCACCTTCAAGACCTTTGTGGGAAGCCTACTGTTTTGTTGTTTCATAAGGTAACAAATTGTTTCATTACAAAATGAAATGAAAGAAATCGTGTCAGCCCAAAATGAACCCAACTACTTTTTTCAGTTTGGAATCTGAACCGGAAAGCTGCCATATCTTGTTTCAGGCTAGGGGCTGCAGCGATATCTGACGGCTCCTGCTCTATTCACTGGTTCTCGCCACCACCACCCAGCTGGTTTTGACAACTTGAGCTGTCAAAATCAGGTGGGTGTTGGTGGCGAGAACTGAAGAGCAGAGCAGGGTTTCGAATTTTGTACCGTAGCAGCCCGCTCACTGCTCCAGTACAAATTGAAAACCCTGCTCTGCTGCCCCCTTCTCAGCTAGGCAAGGGGCAGGTGGATGGTGCACTCACTTGACCCTTGCCTGGCTGAAAGGGGACAGCATAGCAGGGTTTTGATTTCTGTGCCACAGCAGCACCTGAATTAGGAATTAGCACCCTTGCTGTTTTCTCATTTCATGCCCTATACTATATACCTATTTTCTACCACATTGACTTCAAGGTTTTGATATTCATATACAAAGCTCTAAACGGTTTGGGACCTCAGTATCCTCCGAAGAAGAACTGCCAGGATCACTGGTTCAAGCAAGGCTGGCTATCTGCTGGTACTGACCCCGAGGCCCCAAAAGTGACAACAAGGAACCAGGCCTTCTCAGTGGTCACACCCTTCTTGAGATTCCACAAGAGATTCACCTAGTATCCTCGCTACAAGCCTTTAAGAACTGAAAACCTGTGTAGTCTGCATACTGTAATTAAACTGTAAACAGCCCACAGACTGTTTGAAGTGGTATGGGGCATTATATAAGCAGAACATTTTGCTTTTTATAGGTTGGTCTTCCTCAAACTTTCTGTTCCAACTTCCTCATATAAATAGGACACTACTCTTCTTTTCAGCCTTAATTCTTTACCAGCCCCCTTTTTAAAATTGTGCTTTATTTTGAACTACCTGAATGGTTTTGATTTATTTGTGCTTACTTGTCCTTTTTATTATTATTGATGTCATGTTGGTTTTGATTGACTAGTTTATTTACTATTTTAAGTTGTATGATGTATTTTATTGTATTTTGTTTATGTTTGTAAACTGTGCAGAGTAGATTTCTGCTAGATGGTCGCAGTATATAAATCAAATAATAAATAAATAAATAAATAAATAAATAAATAAATAAATAAATAAATAAATTTAGCAACCCATTATAATCAAACAAAATAAATTCAGATGTGACACAAGTTCTTGTGGGCAGTTCAGAGAATTATGCACTGTTATCCAAGTCTCCAAGTCTTGTGTCATTGTTGGGACCACGTTGTCTTCCCGAGATGGATACCAATGCAGCCTCTGAAGGGCTTGTGGTGTGTGGGTGTGGTTTCCAACAACTCCTCAACCAGTAGATAATGAGGTGGGGTCCTCCTAAGGGGGGTGCGCTGTGTGACAATAATTACTTGCCTCCACTGCAAAGTAATGATGGACAGAACAGTAACCTTCTAAGCTAGGCATGTCCAAACTTCGGCCCTCC
>JAHTLZ010000102.1:2684571-2703238 GCA_023846285.1 Phrynocephalus versicolor
ACACACACACACACACACACACACACACACACGTCGCTTCTTCCCCCTCCCACCAAACACCCAAGGAAGAAAGGAAGGGGAAGGGGGGAACGAAGGAAGGAGGGTTTTCTCCTCCCGTCTTTTTTTCTGGGGGGGGGGGAGGCAACAATCCAGATCTGGGAGGTTTTCTTGAAGTTAAAAAAAAGAAAAAAGGCTGCGTTCGGCGGGCACTTTCCACCACGCCTCCCTCTCTCTCTCTCTTGCTCTGAAGAAGAGGGAGTGCGCTGAGAGTGTGGCCGCGCTTGGCTTCGTGCCGCCTTGTGGGACGGGCTGTCCTCGCGAGATTCGGCGCCTTTGTATTGAAATTTCTGAACCCTCCCGGAGCCGCGTCAAATGTTCCAAAGAGCCGCATGCGGCTCCGGAGCCGCGGGTTGCAGACCCCCATTATAGGCAAATTCAGCTAAAGGTAACAAATCTGCCCAGTTATCTTGTTGGTAGCATGTATAACAGCGTAAATATTGTTCTAAGGTGGCATTAGTGCGTTCAGTCTGACCATCTGACTGGGGGTGATAAGCTGATGACAGGTGAACTTGTGTTCCTAGTGCGTTATGCATTCCTTGCCAGAAGCGAGAGGTGAATTGTGGCCCACGATCCGAAATGAGATGTGCAGGTAAACTGTGAAGTCTGAGGAGGTGTTGCAAGTAGTGATGAGCTGTTTCTGATGCGGTAGGGGATTTAGGGCAAGGAACGAAGTGAGCCATTTTGGTGAATAAATCCACGAAGACCAGGATGCAGGTAACCCCTTTTGAACGAGGAAGATCTGTGATGAAATCTAAGGAGACAGCATTCCAGGGACCAGAGGGTGTTGGCAAAGGATGCAACAGACCCGAGGGTTTGGTCACAACATCCTTTGCCTGCCGACAAACTTCACAGGAACCCACGTATCGGGCAACATCAGCACGGACATGTGGCCACCAGAACTCCCTTGTGAGAAGATGCAAGGTTTTGTAAAGTCCAAAGTGTCCAGCAGGTAAAGAGTCATGTGAGAGATGCAACACCTGGTTACGAAGAGCACCAGCAGGAACATATAACCACCCTCGATGTAATAATAACCCTTGCTGTGCAGAAAACTCTCCATGATTCCCATTCTGGATTTCCTGAAGACGTTGTTGAGTCCATGAATCACGAGCTTGAGATTCACGGATTTCTTCTGCCAAGTTGAGACATGGATTCATGGCTGTGAACACAGAGGGAGGCAAGATGGGCACCACTAATGTCTCTTTCACAGGCGCTGCATACTCAGGTTTTCTGGATAAAGCATCAGCTTTTTTATTCTGAGCCTCAGGAATGTATTTGATCCGGAAATCAAACCGGGAAAAGAATAATGACCACTGGATTTGTTGCTGAGTCAATCGCCGGGCTGTTTGTAGATGTTCAAGGTTTCGATGATCAGTCAATACTTGAACAGGGTGTCAAGCTCCCTCGAGGTAATGCCTCCAATACGTCAAAAGCCGTCTTGATGGCTAGCAGTTCTCGCTCCCAGATATTATAATTCTTCTCTGCAGGTTTTAACTGCCGAGAGTAATAGGCACAGGGACGCAGGGTTTGGGAGGGATCATCCTGTTGAGATAGCACTGCTCCCAGAGTAACACTAGATGCGTCAGCCTCCACTATGAAGGGTAATTGTGCATCAGGATAACAGAGCAAGGGTTCTGAGGTGAAGCGAGTTTTCAAAGTACAGAAAGCCTCTTCTGCTTCTCGATTCCACCGGAAAAACTCTTTGGGCCGAAGGAGACGGTTTAAAGGTGCAACAATGTCGGCGTAGGCAGGAATAAACTGGCGATAGTAGTTAGCGAAACCGAGGAACCGTTGCAAATCCTTACGGTTTTGTGGTCACCACCAGGACAACACAGCTTCTACTTTCTTAGGGTCCATGTGGATTCCCTGGGGAGAAATAATATGCCCCAGGAATTCACCTTCCTTAATGTCGAACTCACATTTTTCCAGCTTAGCATATAGTCCATTTTCCCGAAGACGCTGCAAGACCTGACGAACATCTTGAACATGCTGAGCTGGGTCAGTGGAATAAATCAGGATATCATCTAAATAAATGACCACACAACGATCTAGTAGATCATGGAAAATGTCATTCATCATCTGCTGGAAGACACTGGGTGCGTTTGTCAGTCCAAAAGGCATTACTAAATGTTCAAATTGGCCATTCCCGGTTCGAAATGCAGTTTCCCACTCATCTCCTTTACGGATACGCACCAAATTATATGCCCCACGAAGGTCCATCTTGGTATAACACTTTGCCCCTCTTAACCGGTCCAAAGGTTCAGAGATTAGGGGTAAAGGGTACCGGTCCCAAATAGTGATCTTGTTTAATGCAAGATCATTACAATCATTTACAAAGATCACCGGTATGGACAATTGTTACAGACAGGAACATGCCTGCTGTCTTGAGCTGCAAGGCTCCTCCAGCAGCTCTTCACCATTTAACCCGTCAGAGTCAGGTTCTGTGACAGGCAGGGTCCTGGCACATAGAGTTGGAAGAGACCTCAAGGGCTATCTAGTGCAACCCCCTGCCATGCAGGAACCCCATCACAATATTTCCAACAGATGTCCATCCAGCCTCTGCTTAAAAACCTCCACAGAAGGAGACTCCACCACCCTTTGTGGCAGCATATTCCACTGCCGAACAGCTCTAACTGTCATGAAGTTCTTCCTAATGTTCAGATGGAATCTCTTTTCCTGTAGTTTGAAACCATTGCCCCAAGTCCCAGTCTCTGAAGCCATGGAAAACAAACCTGTTCCCTCTTCAATATGTCATCCTTTCAAATATTTAAACATAGCTATCATATCCCCCCTCAGCCTTCTTTTAGAGAAGCTAAACATTCCCAGTTCCCTAAGCCGTTCCTCATAAGACATTTTCTCCAGACCCTCAACCATCCTGGTCACCCTTCTCTGCACCTGCTCGAGGTTGTCAACATCCTTTTTAAACTGAGGCACACAGAACTGGACACAGTACTCCAGGTGGGGTCTGACCAGAGCAGAATAGAGTGGTACTATTACTTCCCTTGATCTAGACACTATGGTTCTGTTGATGCAACCAAGAATCGCATTTGCTTTCCTGGCCGCCGCATCACACTGCTGGCTCATGTTCAACTTGTGGCCCACCAAGACTCCCAGATCCCTTTCACAGGTACTATTCTCCAGCCAAGTATCCCCCATCCTATATCTGTGCAATTCATTCTTTTTACCTAGATGTAGCACCCTACATTTCCCTCTGTTGAAATCCATTCCATTAACTTTGGCCCAGCACTCTAATCTGTCAAGGTCCCTTTGGATTTTCATCCTATCCTCTTGGGAATTAGCAACCCCTCCCAATTTGGTATCATCTGCACATTTAATTAGCATACTCTATAGATATTGAACAGCACTGGACCCAGAAGAGAACACTGGGGCACCCCACTGGTCACGTCTCTCCAAATTGAACAGAGTCAATTTATGATCACCCTTTGGGTGCGATCAATCAACCAATTACAAATCCACCTAACAGTAGCACTATCTATCCCACTTTCTACTGACTTCTTAGCAAGAATACCATGGGGAACCTTATCGAAGGCCTTACTAAAGTCCAGATAAGCAATATCCACAGCATTCCCCTCATTGACCAGGCTTGTAATTCTATCAAAGAAAGAGATCAAATTAGTCTGGCATGACTTGTTTTTAAGAAACCCATGTTGACTTCTTGTAATGACAGCATTGTTTGTTAAATAATTGCATACTGACTGTTTAATAATCTGCTCTTTAATAATTCTTTCCAGGAATTGAAGTCAAGCCGACTGGGCGGTAATTATTTGGGTCCTCTTTCCCCCCCTTTTTGAAGATGGAGACAATGTTAGCCCTCCTCCAGTCGATGGGGACTTCTGTTCTCCAGGACTTCTCAAAGTTTATCGCCAATGATCTAAGATGTCTCTTCACATGCATGGTTCTTAGCTTTCAATATGTCTTTAATGTTGTTAATGTTGTTAACTACCATTGTATATTCGCTGTCTTCAACTAAATATTGTCCTTCAGTGTTGTAAGCCACCTGGGATTCTTTTCAAGAAGAAAGGCGGGGTAAAAATATTTTAAATTAATGAATAATAAACTCAACAGAATTGATAAATTTCAGTAAAGTTGCTGAAGGGATTTCATCTAATTCCTTACCTAGAGAAGCTAATAATAATACTATAGAACCTGAATATACATATCAGTGTTTTCCTTGGCTGACAAAATCACATATTTTTCTGCCTGGATGATTCGCAAAAGATCTACAGATGGAGTTTGCCTTTATGTTATTTCTAGGAGATCCTCTGATGTGGGGTGGGTGGAGTGGAGTGCTTAAGGAGATCTCCATGATGCCTAAGGAACGGCATAAATCTTCCTCATGAAAATCAATAGCTTTTCATTGTGGGCATGGCATGGGCAAAGTTAGGCACTCTGATGTCCTGGGAGAGATTTAAACTACTGCGTAATTCTTCCATGAAGATCAATTGGGCTTGGATGTGCTTAGGGATGCTGAACTGTGCCTTTGATTATGACTCTGATGCAACAGAGCATGCATGGGCATCCAGGGCCATGTACATGTAACCCTTTATTAAAAGGTGGAATCGTATCAAGCTGCTCTTTGCTGGGGGGGGGGGGTCTTTAGACAGAGCATGAGTCAATTTCCTCATTTCTCTCCTGATCACAAGAACATAAATTTTCTTTAAAGGGTCATATCCACAGACCGGGCTGAATTTGAATGGTTTGTGTTCATGCTTCCCCCTTCAGCTCAGGATATGCAGGAGAAAGCACCCAGATAGACCAGATAAGTCTAATGGTGGAAAACCAGGTGTGCATTTTAAAAAGATAACCATTTAAAAAGACCTACAATGGAAAATCCACAGATTTCTATGTTAGTTGATGTGGCTGAGCGTAGAAGAAAATGCAGACCGATGAAGCTGTTTGGATGAACAGCGAAACGTTTCTATCTCTCAAAAGAGAAGTCCAGTAGCCATGACTCAACTCCCAGATAAACGCACCTGGATGACTGAGAATCTTCACAGAAGAAAATGCATGGTAACGGAGAATAAGATAGGAGGACAGATGGGATTGACATGCATACTATAGAATTGAAAGAGTATGTTTTTCACATATTTAATTAGTTTGCATACCACCCCATTAGTACAGGTCCACTACCCTGGGATGTTTACAATGAGCTTAAAAAAAAGAATATCAAAACAAAAACACAAAATGACAATCACCATGTCAAGTGTTGCAAATATGAAATGAACACACACACACACACACACACACACACACACACACACACACACACAAAGAGCCTTCTTGTAAGCCCTGGATCCTTAGCAGGTTGCAGTCTAAATTTTTTTAGGCATGCATAGAACTATTTGGGGAGATAAAAGAATGTGTGTGGGGGTTTCCCTCCAGTCCTGAATATTGCACACTCATCATTGGCATCCTTCAGTCTCAAAAGACTATGGTATCATGCCTGGAGTAGAGATCCTAAAAACAGCACCTAGTGTGACTAAATAGACCAATTCGGGAATGGCAGTCTCTACCGCACTGGGGGCAGATGTATTCTGTTTCCTGCCTGGTCCTCGAGTTTCGTTCTTTCTGTGCCTGCCTGTTTTCCTCTGCCTGTTGGACAAATGCCTCTTCAAATTTATGTAGACCATGCTGTATCTCTTGCCTCCAGACAGTGCGATCGGAGGTCAGGGTTTCCCAGCTGTTGAGGTCCATTCCCAAGGCCTCCAGGTCCCTCTTACAGATATCCTTATACCGCAGCTGTGGTCTCCCTCTGGGGCACTTTCCCTTCATTAGTTCTCCATATAGAAGATTTTTTGGGATCTGACCGTCATCCATTCTCACAACGTGTCCAAGCCAGCGTAGGCGTCGCTGTTTCAATAAAGTGTACATGCTAGGGATTCCAGCTCGATTCAGGACTATGCTATTTGGAACTTTGTTGTGCCAGGTAATGTTGAATATTCGCCTAGGACAGCTTTCTTTCCTGTTGAGCATGGATGGTCCAAGACTCGCTGCAATACAAAAGTGTGCTCAGTACGCAAGCTTTATAGACCTGTATCTTTGTATGTTCTGTCAGCTTCTTATTGAGCCATACTCTCTTTGTTAGTCTGGAAAACATAGTTGCTGCTTTACCTATACGTTTATTCAGCTCAGACTCTAGTGAGAGTGTATCTGAGATAGTTGAGCCAAGATACACAAAGTCATGGACAACTTCCAGTTCTTTTGCAGAAATTGTAATGCGAGGAGGAGAGTCCACATTCTGGCCCATTATTTGTGTTTTTTTCAGGCTGATTTCTAGCCCAAAAACTTTGCAAGCTTTACTAAAATGGTCCATGAGTTGTTGGAGATCTTCAGCAGAGTGAGCAGTAATGGCGGCATCATCAGCGAAAAGGAGATCCCGCAAACACTTCACCTGTACGTTAGACTTTGCCCTCAATCTAGAGATGTTGAAGAGTTTTCCATCTGATCTGGTCCGGAGATAGATACCCTCTGTTGAAGTTCCAAAAGCATACTTCAGCATGGTAGCAAAGAAGATCCCAAACAAGGTTGGCACAAGGACACAGCCCTTCTTCACGCCGCTTCAGATGTTGAAGGGATCTGACACCAGGCCATCGAAAACTACATTGCCGTTCATATCCTCATGAAAAGACCTAATTATGTTAAGGAGCTTGGGTGGGCATCCAACCCGGAGGAGTATTTTAAAGAGTCCGTCCCTACTAACCATATCAAATGCCTTCATGAGATCTATGAAGGCTACAAAAGTGGCTGTCCTTGTTCCCTGCATTTCTCCTGCAACTGCCTGAGGGAAAATACCATATCAGTAGTGGACCTGTTGGTTCGAAAGCCACACTGTGATTCTGGGTAGACTCTCTCTGCAGGTATCTGGAGCCTCTTCAGTATAATACGTGCAAACAGCTTCCCGACAACACTAAGAAGAGAGATACCACAATAGTTGTAGTCGCTCCTGTCACCTTTGTTCTTATAAAGCGAAACAATATTAGCGTCCTTCATATCCTGTGGTACTCCCCCTTCCCTCCAGCAAAGGCACAGGATTTCATACAGTTCAGTGGCAATGATCTCTTTGCAGCACTTCAGAACTTCAGCAGGGATGTTATCTTTCCCAGGTGCCTTGCCAGAGGCAAGTGAATCCAGAGCTACATTTAGTTCTTTTAGTGTTGGTTCATTGTCAAGCTCCTCCAAGACAGACAAGCACTCAATATTATTTAAGACTTCGTCGGTTATTGTGTTTTCTCTGGAATATAGTTCAGAGTAGTGCTGCACCCAGCGTGCCATCTGCTGCTCACGATCCTGGATGATCTCACCTGAAACAGTCTTTAAGGGTGCAGTTTTCTTATGTATTGGCCCTAAGGCCTGTTTAATTCCATCATGCATCCCCTTGATGTTACCTGTATCAGCTGCCATCTGAATTCGAGAACACAGTTGCAGCCAGTAATCGTTAGCACATTTCCTGGCAGTCTGCTGGACTTTGTTACGAACAGCTCGCAGGGCCTGTAGGTTGTGCTCGCTGGGACAAGCTTTATATGCAGTCAAGGCTCTCCTCTTTTCCTCAATAGCTGGCATCAGCTCTTCTGAGTGGGCTTCAAACCAATCTGCTGTCTTTCGAGTCTCCTTGCCGAATACTGATAAAGCAGTGTTATAAACAACATTCTTAAAATGTTCCCAACGTTTAGATGCATTATCTTCAGCAGGGCCAGGAAGTGCTTCCTTGAGTACATGGGAGAATTCCTCCACTTTTCCTTGGTTATAGGTGTTATTGGTATCAATTTTTGATCTTCTTTCCTTCTTCAGGTGGTGCAATCTCTTTGTTTTCAGTTTTACTTTGCTGTACACCAGGGAGTGGTCTGTGTCACAGTCGGCACTCTGATAACTACGTGTGATTGTAACACTAGAAATCCTGGAGCGCCTGACGAGAATCAGGTCGAGCTGATGCCAGTGCTTCAATCTTGGATGTCTCCAAGAGACTTTGTGCTGGGGCTTTGTGTTAAAGAATGTATTGCTGACACAGAGACCATAATAGCAGCAAAACTCCAGCAGGCGTTGGCCATTTTCATTCATCTTTCCAATGCCGAACCGACCTAGGCAGGTGGGCCAGGAGTTATAATCAGCTCCAAACCTGGCATTAAAGTCACTGAGGATAGCTATTGGTCTTTTCTCAGGGATTTTCTTGATAGTGGCAGCTAGATCATCATAGAATTTGTCTTTAAGTTCTGTTGGAGATGATAATGTTGGTGCATATGCACTGATAAGTGTAACCAACCCTGCTGTAGAGTGTAGTTGCATGGACAGGATTCTCTCACTTCCTGCAGCAGGTGGGATAATGAGACCTAGTAAAGTATTTCTAACAGCAAAGCCAACCCCACATTCCCTGGTCTCGTTTGATGGTTTTCCCTGCCAGAAGAATGTAAAGTTCCTCTCCTTGACAGATCCAGAGTCAGGTAGCCTTGTCTCTTGGAGAGCAACAATGTCCATCCGCAGTCTGCACAGTTCCCTTTCGATGACAGCTGTCTTTCGTATAGGGTCCATTTCTTGGAGATAGTCTGAACAGCCAGGGTTCATTGTCCTAACATTCCATGTGCCCAACTTTAGGCTCGAGATTTTTTTATGTTTATTGCATGGTGCGGAGTCAACGATTTGTTTGCTGGTTTCCATCCTGATCCGCCTACACCTAGGTAGATGCCGCTTCCTGTGTTGTTCCCCCACTATTTGCTGTAAGTGGTCCTCTCCAGGGCACAAGGCCTGGGTAATTCAATATGGAGGTTAGGCTGTTACCCAGGCAGCGAAACCCCCCTCTCCACGTAGCTGGAGTGGTCCAATGGAATGGCAAAGCCGATACGATTAGTTCCAGCTGCGTCGCAGGAGTTGCCAGAACATGATTGTATACAGTCATGAACTGTCTCCAGGACTCCGGCTCCGGTTTTTTCCTCGAGGTTGACTCCTGAAGCCTTTTCTAATGATGGATATAGCCACAAGGCAGTGGAGGTTTGAAAGAGTTTCCTTCTCCTAAAGGTGGTTCTTCTGCTTTTTCTGCCGTTGGGGCAATGAGAGCCGTCTTCCGCCTTCAAAACCGTTGACCGTCCTCTCCTGTAACCCCAGATGGGGGCCCTTACAAGGTACTACCAGCCGGGCCAGCTGGACCAAGGTTTTTTAAGGAGGTATTACTCCTCCAGTTTTCTTCTTGTTCCTTGGAATCCTGCCCCAGGTTGCCCATTCCCCTAAGAGCAAGTTCTACAAAGTCCCTGTAAGTATAGAATATGCCCTTCTATTTGTTTTTCCGATTTTCCAAGTTCTGCTCAATTTAGGCAGTCTTCTCAAAGATCCCTGCTTGTTTATTCCTTCTGTTCCCCCTGTAGGAAAAGCTCCTGGCAGCCCCCTGTGCTGTTTCCCCTTGGACCCTGTGCTAAAAGAAAGCAAAAGGGAGGAGCAAAGGCTTGCCCAGGGCAGAGAATGGCCAAAGCATGCAGCTCCCAAGAACAAAGAAAGGCAGAAGTAAACGATCACCCAAGGCTGAAAAGTTCACCTCAATTTAGGCAGTCTTCTAAAAGATTCCTGCTTGTTTATTCCTTCTGTTCCCCCTGTAGGAAAAGCTCCTGGCAGCCCCCTGTGCTGTTTCCCCTTGGACCCTATGGGCTCGGTTACATGTCCCTTTAAAAACAGTTTAAATTACTAAATAAATCGTGCCCAAAAATGCCGTCCTCATGGCCTCTGGACTTTTTGAAAAAAAAAGAAAAAAGAAAACCCGGTAATGCTCCCTTAAGCAAGGTTTCTGTGACTCACCTTCCAGGCTGGGCATTTTTTGCCTCGCTTTGAAAATCCAGCTTTTAAGGAGGCAGACGCTGTGTGACCCCGCTGATGATCCGGGTTTCTTTTTCTTTCTTTTTACATAGCACCCACCGGCTGTTCCTGGGGCCGATCGGCGCTTTTTTTAAAAATTTGCCTGCATATCGGAGTAACAGGAAACTCTATCTGTGTGACAAACATTAATTCCCCCCAGAAAAGTCTTCCGTTTTTTTTAAATGCTAGCGCCACCTGCTGGCCAAGGGGACTGAACTGCACTTTAAAATTGAAAAAACAGATTTTGACGTGAGACCTCTTCTCCACATTTGACGTGAGACCCCACATTTAAATCACATGATGGGACGAAGAGGAAAAGCCGGACCTTCAGAAGATCAGGATCGAAGCCCAGGTGTGACCACAGCCCAAGTAACCATAAAATACCACCTGTAGACACACACCCTGTCTTTGCCAGAATATATCACAACAAACCACACAGAGAACATGTTTGAATCATTGTGGCTTCAAAAAATGAAAGCCCTTCAGCAGCATAGTGGGGGTGCTGCTTTGAAAGCAAATGGGTCTACACCAATTCAAATTAGCATTTTTGCGTCAAGTGGTCAGCAAAACACACACACACAAACCACCACCCACTGTGAATGTACCCATTTTATTTGTGGGGAAATTCCTTCCACATTTGACCAGGAAGTCCCAGCCTCCAATCTGTTAGTCTTTAAGGTGCTGCATTATTTTTGTATTTTGTTTTTGTGTTGTATCTTTGATTTTTGCCTAAAATTCTTGCCCAGGCTAACATAGCTACCTCTACCAAAACTTCACAGTGAATAAAGATGATAATGATAATCATCATCACCACCACTGAATAATGTTACCCATGTCTTTTCTTCTGGAATGTTCCCCAGAGACCCAAGAGAGTGAAGAAATAATTTATTTTTTTCTTTAAACCTCCCTGGGTCTATTTTCTACATGCTTTCCACATGTAGTCCTCTGTGTATGCACAAATACATATGTGCACATATACATATGTATCTATTACATACAAACACAAGCATATGCATGTCTAAGATACAAGTTTATATAGGTGTGTGTTTTATTACAGGTGAATGGACATGGGATTCATTTGTTCAAATGATTTTCAAAAGGCTCTTAAAGGGTATTAACTCAGCAGTCTTCTCCCCAAATTCTTTTTTTAACAAGGAACACTTGACTTGATTTTACAAACACACACAGAGATACATACACAGATATATTTGCTCAGAAAATCATGATTATTTAAAAAAACTGAAAGAAAGGGAAGGATGGAATGTAAATGCAGCACTAATTGAATTACACTTTGGCACTATGAGACAGTAATGTAAATATTCTTGCGAGTAGGCCTAAGACACTTGAAGCAATTACTTAAAGGCCTCCTTTCAAAGAATTCCACCCCCCTTTTTATTAAATGCCTTTTAACATTAGCACTTTCTTCCTGGCAAATTAAATGAAATTTCATTACTCGCCCTGACTTAATGGCATGAGGCTGACTGCTCCGTGTGTGCCTGTACGTGCGCATGTGTGCATGTCTTTGTATGTGCATGCTTGTGTTAACTCTCTGTGAGCAGAAGACATGATGCTCCTCCTATGGCCCCCACGGTCCCAGGTCCCACCAATATTTTTGCTATCAGAAAATGTCGCTCATACCTTTTTGTTCCTTGACAGTTATGTTTCTTTGAAGATGGACAATAAGAGTTTTTCTTTCTGTTGGAAATGTGTGAATCTGGAATGTGCAGACCCCACGTCTAATTCAACATTTTTGTCATAGGTTGAATTTACCACCTGACCCACTTCCAGGGAACCAAAACTTCAAATGTCATGTTGCTATTAAAGAATTGTATTGGGACTTAAAAAGATAACCAGGCTGTGGTTCCCATTAAGACATGAAACTCCGTAATTAGACTCATCTGCCTGTCTTAGCCTGGTCTACCTTGCAGAGTCATTGTTAAGAGAAAAGCTCTACATACAGCTTTGAGCAGATTGGAGAGAAGAAAGCATATTTAACAAATGCAGTCAGCCCATGTGCAAGATTTGCAAGGATTACTGGATTCTGCTGCAGAAAGCAATGCCATGGGATTGTGACTTAAGGTGAAGAAGACAAAATGAATGGTTATCAGTAAAAAAAAACAAAATGGTACACAGAGCCATCTCAATATTGGGAGTGATATAATTGAGAGAGTATCATCATAAATACTTGGGGTGCTATGTCAAGGATAACTGGGATTTTTCATGTGAAATATGTTGTAGAATTGAACAAGCTAGAAATTCATTCCAGAAAATGAGGCATGTCTTGAAAAACTGGGACTTATGTATCAGACTGCATACCCCAATACTTCGACATTATGTGTTCAGTATACTTTTTTTGTGGTGTTGAAACTTGGACCCTTATAGACACATTAGAGCTGCCTAGATGCCCTAAGCACATCCGGTCTTGACTGATTTTGGAAGCTAAGTCAGCTCTGGTAAGTACATGGATGGGAGACCACCAGGGAATAACAGGGACTGTAGGCAAACCACTCCAGTATTCCTTCCAAGAAAACTCCATGGACATGGGGTCACAAAGAATCGGTCACAACTGTAGTGATGCAACACAAACACACAGAGACACATTAAGTTGGAAGCTGGAAGCGTTTGAGATGTTGATGTACAGATAAAATCAGAAGTACCTTGGACAGACAGAGTCACTAATGTGGCCATATTATAGAGTATGAATAAAAAGCTAGAAATTCTCAATACCATTTAGAGAAGAAAACTACAATACTGTATTTCAGTCACATAATGCCCAATAGCAAATACCATTTGCTGTGGGTTATCGTCCAAGGAAAAATAGATGGGAACCATGGCCCAGGATGTAGAAGAACATTCTGTCTTAAGAATTGGGCACAGCTTCTCTATTTAGAATAGCTTTGGATTAAAAAAAAAAAAAACCACAGCATGCTACTGATTGCCAATGTTCTGAGAGGACATTGGCACTTGAAGAAGAATCAATCAATCTTTCTCTGTTCCACCAGAACAAGAAAAAAGAGTTTGGATAAGCACAAGTTTTTTTCAAGACAGTTTTGCTGCTTGAAAGGCTACATGTGGTACATCCCCAAATGCCATTCTATGGTAATCCCCCAACCTCCCATCACAGCATCTATAGAAAACAACCCAGGGAGGAAGTGGAACAAAACCTCCTTATTTGTGACAGGACAATGTTCTTCACCAAGCTTGATGGTAACATAGTGGCACAGTGCCAGGACCCTGCCTGTCACAGAACCTGACTCCGAGGGGTTAAATGGTGAAGAGCTGCTGGAGGAGCCTTGCAGCTCAACTCAGCAGGCAGCTGGGTCTGATGACTCAGCTGAAAACATATATCCTCCTCCTAGAAGGGCCATGAGTAGGATTCTGCAAAGACGTGCTACCAGGAGAGCTAGGGAAAGGGTCTTTGATGCTAGACGGGGAATCAGGTTGGGAAGCTCTGAGTACTAGCAGGAGCCTTTCCAGAAGTAAGGGTGTGTTCCCTGTTTTGAGATAAAGCTGGCAAGCTTACCTTGAGCTCTCTGTGGGAGCAACGCATCATTTGAACTTGCAACCACGTTCCTGTCTGTGACCTTGGCTCTGTTTCCTGACTTCGGACCAGCTTCCTGGACAATGGCTTGATCTGTTCCCTTGGCTTTGGCATCTGGGTTCCATGAGATATTCTGGTTTTGACTTGGACTGTTAATTGCTGGGAGTTGGATTCTGTTATTTATCTGGCACTTGATTGTTAGCAAAGGACTTGAACTTGCCTGGCTTTCCACTAAAGAAAGCAGCACTAATAAACCAATATATGCACTTTTATGCAAATTGGGGTCTCATTTTTCATTCTTTCTCATGATGTGCCAATGATAAAAAAACCCTGTGCTGCTAATATACCACCCCATAGCACTTAAAGCACTGTCTGGGAAGTTTACAAGTAATTATTCAGGCTACACATTGCCCGACCCCCACCCCAGCAAACTGGGTGCTTATTTTACTGACCTCAGAAGGATGCAAGGCTGAGTAAACCTTAAGCCGGCTACCTGGGATTGAACCCCGGGTTGTGAGCACAGGTTTGGCTGCAGTGGACAGCAGTTTAACCACTACACCACTAGTCTCCTATACTTTGTATCACAAGCTGAAATACCTTTTAGATCTGTGTTTCCCAACCTTGGGTCCTCAGAGGTTCTTGGAGCACAAATCCCCCAAATCCTGGCCAGCACAGCTAATGGTAAAGGTTTCTGGGAGTTTTAACATTTGGGGACCTATGCTTGGGAAACATTACTTTAAATCCATGCCTTCAGCTTCTGATGATAGTGCTCCTCCAGGATTGTCTTTGATTGTTAGACGGTTACTTCTCATCCCTCACCGCTTGGGACTGGTATGAGGAAATCTTACCGCATGTCCATTGCGTGACAACGGGAGTTTGTCTCAACCACACCCCCTGAACTGACATTAAAGCATAATGAGCCATATCCCTCCCTGGGCTCGGGAGGGATATGGCTCATCATGCAACATGCCATTCTCCATCTAGTGGCAGGAGTGTGAAGTGCCTTTCACCAGTACATTCCCTTTGGAGTCAGCAACACAGTGCAGAGAGATTAAAAGACAAATACCTCAAACTTAGCTCCGTAATGCATTGAAGGCAAAGTTGAGGAGATTTGAAAGATCAAAAAACAGAAGGTCGGACCAAAAAAAAAAAAAAAAAAAAAAAACACCAGAGAACAAAGGCTGAGAAGTAACAGTCATCACGGTACCATTAATCACACCCGTGGGTACACAGGAACAGGGACAGTACCAAGACAAGACCACATGACCGTGACCGATGTGATCACGAAATGAACGTCAACTCGGAAGAGGAAGGATGTGAAATAACTGTCTTAGACTCACTAGATCACTTGGGGGCAGACACTCCCTCTCTCAGTCTGACCTACATTGCAGGGTTGTTTGAGAGTAACGTAAGGAGGATGACAGCCACAAAGATTTCATGATCTCTTTGGAGAACAGTAGGAAATACATGTTTCAAATAAATACATAATTGGAGGAAAGCTCCATCAAAATCAATCTAGAAGTAAAGGAATTTGATCTCATTGCCTGCCTGACACCCTAGGAGAAAATCTTTGAGAATCATACATACATAACCCAGAAGAGGGAAATATTATAATTTGGGGAGAAATTAATAGTCCAAAAAAGCAACTCTTCACATTTGTCAGCTGTGTGTGGAGGGGAAATTTGGGCAGCATGCATAAATGTACTTCTTGTTATGTGCTATCATCAGAAATGACTTATAGCGACTCTAATAGAGCTTTCAAGGGAAGTGAGATAATTGAGGAGTGTTTTTACCTGTTCTACACCCTCAGTGATCTTCCATGATAGAGTGGAGAATTCAACCCAGGCCTTGTGAGTCCTTTACTCTGTCCCATTTGGCGGGGGGGGGGGGGTTACCTCCCATTGATAAATTTTGCACTGCAGCCTTCAATAAGAACATAAGAACATAAGAAGAGCCATGCTGGATCAGGCCAACGGCCCATCTAGTCCAGTTTCCTGTATCTCACAGTGGCCCCACCAGATGTGTCTGGGAGCGCATGAGACTAGATGCCTCCTGATCCCACTCCCCTGTATCTGGCCCTTCAAAGCCTGCTGAGAGCAACACACTGGCCATCACCACCTGGGGGGGGGGGGATGCTGTTGTGTGGTTCTTCAGTACTTCAGCTCCTTTTCAAAGCTTCCAAGCTGTGTCAGGATCACTCCAGGAATGCGTTGGGAGAGTTGTGGAGGGTAGAGGTCATTCCAATCTCACTACATGTCTTCCTGGAACATACCTCCCACATAGTCCTGGGGTTTGTTGATGCCAAGTTCTCCCTAATCATGGAGGTCTTCTCTCAGGGCCTAGGCTATATCCAGCTCTAAAAACAAGGACCTTGGAAGAAAAACTGTATGAAATAATTTCTTTTGGCTGGGACCTCAGCCCATTTTCTAAAGAAAAATATCTCTCTTTTCTATGCTAGAGTTAGAAGGGCTTCTGAAAACAAAGTTCTCCTCTTGTGAGGTCCAGGTAAAAGTTCACAGAGTCCCTTGGCCAATAGTTCCTTGTAAACAAACAAGAATAGGGGGGAAGGATCTGAAAAATAAGTTGTTCATGTTTAAAAAAATATATGAAAAGATAATGCTTAACAGTCCAGTGTATAAACATGGACGAAAGACCCAAAAGTGTTAAGATGTAGCTTGCTGGTGAGGAGGACCAAGCAGTAGGGAAGGAGGGGTGGCCAGCTGCCCTTTGAGGTATTTGGGGACCTTCAATCTAATTGGAGCATCTTTAGTGGATGTGAATTTCAAGGTTACACCTGGGTGTTCAAGGGCAGGGCCAAGTGTAATCAGTACTTAGATCATGCATTAATCTTATTTGCCATCTATTAGGTTTCATTCCTGCTTTCCTCTCCTCCTCCCTAAAGCCAGGATTATTGTGATAGTTTAAGATAATGGATTCTAACGGAAGAAAGGTCACGGCGCCACCGAGATTTGGAACCTTAAGATAATATGATTAATCTAAAAGCTGCTTTCCGAGCAGGGGAGGAGCATGCTTTCATATGTTTAATTGAGAAGAGAGAAAGAGGGAAGAGATGGAATTAGCGGAGGTGCCCCAAAAGGGGAGGGGGGCTCAGGCAGCTTGTCAACAAGTGTAATTCATGAGCACGATGGAGAAAGGCTCCCATTCATTTCAGAACCGAAAATGAAGATTTTGCTTGCATGCATGGGTTTGGGTTGGGTTGTGCGACACAGCCAAAGTCCTTCCTGCAAGGTGCAAGAGGTACCCAGGAGTGATCACCATTTATTATTTATTTATTTTATTTTAGAGCATTTTTACCCTGCCTAAGTATAATTAAGACATGTTCTAGTATTGAGAACAGGGAATTGAGGGACATCTTACAGCATTAAGAGACAACATTACGTCAAAGTTACAAGAGAACACCAGCAGTTAAAGGGAGAGTAAAGTTCCATGTAAAGTTATGAGTGATGGAAACTAACATTGAAAACATAGTGCCAATGTAATCACATAAGGTTATAAGTAGTTATACACACAAAGTCTATGTGGTCCTATAGATTCATATAAAAGACACATTATAGGAAGTTCATCATTCAGGGAAAGCTTGCCTGAAGAAAAAGGTCTTTGCCTGTTTCCGGAAAGACAGTCCTGGCCTCTAGTGGGAGGGTTTAGCTAGTCAAAATGGATCCAAACACAATTGTGCCAGATGTGATGGGAACTTGCCAACGCTGGTATCAAGAGACACGAAAGGAGGTGAATCCACCCACCTACCCATCTGTCCCTCCCTCCCTCCCTCCCTCCCTCCCTCCTCCCACCAACCAACAACAGATAGACAGCTTGTGCTATATCATGCAGCCTTTCTTTCCTTACCTGGCATAAACAGGTATATATTCTGTATGAATTAGCAAGTCCAGAACTATGTTTTTTGACATACTGGCTCTATAGGGCAAATCCAGATCTTGCTTGCTTGCTTGATTGATTGATTTGATTTGACTTGATTTGATTTGATTTATATACCAAAACCATGTAGCGAAAAGCTACTCTAGAAACTTCCAAAATTCCCTGCACCATTACAGCAACCGGTCACTTTCCCAGGCTCTGGGCATGGATTATCAATTAAGCCTCTTTCATCATCTGCTACTGACTATGGCTCATTCTTTATAAATTTGCTTTAAGCACACACACAATCAGTGTGGAAACCAAAAAGTATGACTGCGACATACAGAGAAATGCATATATTAACGCAAGTCTGTATAGCGTGAAGTATACAGTTCTAGTGATGGATGTTATTAAAAAACCACTAAAATATTGACACATCAAAATAAAAAATTGGCATTAAAGCAGCAGATCTGTTGTGATGCAGTGTACATAAATAATTGTTCCGGAGCAAAATTAGCACAAAAATGGAAAAACCTTATTGAACTCGCACAAATAAATCCTGGGGTTACTTTTTCTATAATAGCAGTTTTTGACACTCGGCTGGCATCCATCTGCAAAGAATGTACCCTCATAGGAAAGGTGAAAAACCCCAATTCTGATTTATATTGCAACATATTTAAATCCTCTCCAGGAAAAATGAGGCACTCTACTGCAGCTGTACACGAGGAAATCTAATTATATATTCATAACAAATACTTTATTTAAAAGATGAAAGTTTGTAGTTTCTGTCCCTGAGAAGGACAACATCATGTTTTTATGTCCAAAGTTCTCAGAAAGAAATCCATCTTCTTTATCCCAGTTTTGATAGATAGATAGATAGATAGATAGATAGATAGATAGATAGATAGATAGATAGATAGATAGATAGATAGATAGATAGATAGATAGATCAATCAATCAATTTTTTATCCCACCCATCTAATGAGAGAGCATTACTCTGGTTGGCTAAAAGCAACAGAATTAATACCCCAACCTTTTTTTGAGGTCTTAATTACAAATGCAGCATTTCAAGAGTGCTGGAAAACTTTACATACACCTGTGAGGTTTGAGAAACCAGGAACCAAAAAGAATGTCCTTGAGAAATATCATCTTGCAACATGGACTTGTTCATTTCTAAACTTATGTCTGTTTTAGAGAAACCAGTTCCTTCATTGGTGTGACTTAGATTCTTTTAATTCCTCCTATAAGCTCCTGGAGCCCATTTTTAAACAGACACAACATGAATGGCAGGAGCATACTCTCTCTCTCTCTCTCTCTCTCTCTCTCTCTCTCTCTCTCTCTCTC
>JAHTLZ010000102.1:2732184-2751611 GCA_023846285.1 Phrynocephalus versicolor
TTCTTCTTCTTCTTCTTCTTCTTCTTCTTCTTCTTCTTCTTCTTCTTCTTCTTCTTCTTCTTCTTTCATGACCCATCACTTGGATTTCCAGTTCACCATCACTTGGATTTCCAGGCAAAATCAAATCAAATCAAAACAAAACAAAACAAAAGACACAAAACATGAGGCACCTTACAGATTAATATTCAGTGTAACATTTCATGGAGTATACGTCCACGTCTTCAGACATATAGCAGCAGAATCAGGTGTGCAATATGATATGTGATGGGATATAATTCCATACCAAATATTCATTGGCGGTGGTATCTGTATTTGCATGTCAGCCCGGTTGTAAGTTCCTATAGATTGTGGATAGGGAAGAGGGAAGAGGAGGGGGGGGGTTGTAGAGATGATGGGGAGGAGGATTGGCCCAGGGTCTTGTTTTATGGCTCTGTGGTAAATTCCTTAAGAGACAGAAACCATACCTCAGATCAGAGGGGGAGGGGGGTTGGAAGAGAGGGGGAGAGAGGATGGGAATTCTTTTTTACCTTAGAGTCCTGGTGGGAGATAAACTTCCCTGAATTGGCAATATAGTAGCATCATAATTGAAAATAACTCAAGAAACCTTGACTTATATTTAATCCATTCTTGTGTGTGTCCATCATGCATATGATTATTATCTCAGCTTTTTCTCTTTGTATTCTTCACTTGTAATGTTTCTGTTCCAAAATGGCGACCTTCAAATCCTTCAACTGAAATTGTTTGACACAGGTTTCTGTGTGTCATGATTCCTTATGTCAAATTTGTGTCCATTGATGCACATTGTTTGTCCAATGTAGAGTGCAGATGGGCATTGTTGGCAAAAGATGGCATAGATCACATTGGTTGAGGAGCAGGTGAAGTTGCCCTTGATACTGTATGTGACACTGCTGGGTCCTGAGATTGTGTTGCCAGAGTAGATGTGTGGGCAGAGTTGGCATCAGGGTTTGTGGCAAGCTTTAGTTCCATTGTCCATGTTGCTCTTTTCTAATCTTGTGTGCATTAGTATTTGTTTGAGGTTGGGAGGTTGTCTGTAGGCAGATATGGGTCTCCCACCAAGAGCTTTGGAGAATGACGTCTTGTCAATGATGGGTGTGAGTGGTCTCACTTGTGGACTGTAAGTGACCACCAGTGGTGTTCTGTCGTTTGGCCCTTTGGATCTGTCTTGTAGGAGGTTATCTCTGGATATGCATCTTGCTTTGTTGATTTGTTCCTTAATCATGTGAGGTAGGTACTTTAGTGTGTGGAAAGCATTTTATAGATCCTCGAGTTTGGAATCTCTATCCTGTAGGTCTTAGCTATATAGGATGGATTTTGTTGCGTGTTCAGAATGGAAGCTTGAAGAATGCAGATAGGTATACCAGTCAGTTGGTTTTCGGTACAGTATGTTACTAAGATGCCCATGTTGTAGTTCCACAGTGGTGTCCAGAAAGTTCACCTGCTGTGTGGATTGTTCCAGGGTGAGGTTGATGTTTGGGTAAAAACTATTGAAGTCCTGGTGGAATTTTTTTTAGAGATTCCTCTCCATGGGTTGTTGTACTTACTGAACTCCTGACAGGCCATATGTGACCTTCCTTGTTTAAGAAAGGCTGCTTTTCTGGTCTGTAACTATGTCCAATTTTCAGTGAAAGCAGAATTTGGATTTTTGGTCCCAGAAGCTGAAGAATAGGTATTACAGACTATATTATTGCCATTAAATTTCATGGAACACATCCTTTCAAGACAGCTTACAAAGACCTCCTTGGTGCATTTTCACCAGCGCAACCCCAATCATCTACAAAAAGTAACTCTCAGTACTGGACTGGTCCTGGTGCAGGATTTTTTTTTACTGATATGGTGATTTTCTACAGGAGGGAACATATTGAGATAATGCCATCATCAGGGGCACACTGAAATTAATTAAAGTCTTCCTTTTTTATTTCAGGGTGCACATGAATTTATCTTCTGCAAGAGTTGCAAGCACCCCAAAAAGCCTGTTTAATTTGTAGCAATCTACCTCTGAATATAATGCCCAGGTAAACTGAATAGCTCATTGTGTTACTGTAGGTCTTTGGCTGCAGACCCGGAGGTGGGGAGTTTGGTTCTCCACTTTGCCTCCTTGACAGGGGTAGGACTTGATGGTCCATAGGGTCCCTTCTGGCTCTGCACTTGCAATATTCTGATACTGTGCAGCAGGTTCCTCTCCATACTCCTCTATCTTCAGACCAGAGTGAGAGCCAGTTGAGTAACCTTGGCCTTCTAGATACTTTTTATAGCCCATGCCTCATGCTTTCCTAAATAGCCAATGGGGCAGGATTAAAGATGCTAGAGGGGCAGAAAGGCCCATCTTCCTCCACAGCATCAGAGGGACCACCTCCCTGTTCATTCAGTTGAGAATATATAATATATATTACCTTCAGAGATGAATGCATGAGCTCATTCCAGAGCTCCGGTGACATTCCAACCCAAAGGATCTTGAATGATGTGATTTCTCCCCATTCCTATATTTGTAGTATTTCACCCAGCAGTGCCATGCTGTTAGTCTGGCTACCCTAATAGCTTCATCAAAGCAACTTCCATTCTGAACAACTCTCTCCTACTTCTTCTTTATTGACCCTGCAGGTATATAAACTATGGCCAGTAAGTCCCTAGCTCTCAGCTGTCTTCCTGTGCTAGGTAGCGAAAGTAATGATGCCTGGGATATGGTATTATTATTTTATGACATCAGGAGGGGGGGAAGGCATGACATTTTCTCAAGGGCAGCCCTCTCCCCTGCCCTCCTCCATCTTGGCAGCCATCACTAATTGACTGTGAAAGTGGAGAACTCAATGGTTTAAGATGATCTTCCCTCTGAACTCCCGAAAGGGCTGGGGATGGAAATCAGCTGAAGCAAAACAACAGCCCGATTGCATTGTCAAGGAGTAGCGCACCTGCCCAGACAAACTGGTCAACAGCTGGCAAAAGCCAAGAGGCTTCCCTGCATACCTCTTATGATTTTAGCCTTTTGGCTGCTGGAAGATGTGTCCCTGGGGGAAATATTAGACCTGTGTTCTAATTGTATAAGGTTGAGGCAGCGGCACCAGGAAGCAAAGGGGGAAAGGGCTAGAAGGTGGCAAATGAGAAGAGAACTCTTGTAGGTATGCAACATGAGGGGGTGTATTTTGTGATCCATTGCTTTTCATAAGATTTTCACCAAAAAAAAAAAAATCTCAACATTCAGAAGGCAAAGAATTTGAGATTTGCTTGTTTTTCCATTTGCCCACTTGTATTAAATCTCAGTGTCACCCCCCCTTAATGGATAGATTAATCTATCTAGCTGTACAAGGATGGCTTGGATACGGACGTGAGCACCACACCTAGAGTCAGACAGGACTTGCACACACATGCGGGGGGTGGGGGGAGAGACTTCGAGGTTTTATACATGGTCAGTTCTCAGTTCCAAAGCTTAGTTTGATGTCTCAGCTCAAGGCAATATCTAAGACTCTCAGTTCTGTTGCATTCATCAGTGCCAGTGTTGATTTTGATGTTAACCCCCCCCTTTTTTTTCCAGGAAAGGCTCAGCATCTTTGGCACCTGTAAAGCACATGGAAGAATTTGGCCCTCTTATTGTTTGAACAGCTGCCTCTATTGAATTGGACCAATACAGCTTGGTTAAATTGTCATTGTGCTCCATTTGGGAGGAATTTACCAAAATGCAGAGAAAAATAAAACAAAAATCCCCAATAGATTCCCCCCCTTCCCAATTTTTATGGTATATCTCTCAGTTTTCCCTCAATAATTTAACCCATGCCTTTGTGAATTCCAATGGAAGACAAACTGAAAGAAGATGGAAAAATAAAAATTGAAGATAAAAACATTGTGTCACCTTAAATACTAACTGCTATAGTTTGATATGAATTTTTGTGGACAAAGGCCACTTCATGAAAAGTCACGTACTCTAGGGCAGTTCATCTTTTAACATTCTTCTCTTCCTTAGTTTTTATTTTTGCTTTGTTTTTAGCCTGATGTGCTGACAGAGACTGGCAGTTCTATCTCTTCTAAAACTACAAAAATAAAATAAGATGTAAATTCATCTCTACTCATAAATTTTAGTCTCTGGTTTGATTTTCCTGAAAAGGGAGCCTGCACCGAGCAGGTGGTTGGCCTTGTAGATCCTTTTCCACTCCATTTTTTCCTATGATTCTATGATTTTGAATCTTTCCGAATGCATTCATTAACACTAGCTTCTTGGCTACCAGTCTGGTTCTCTGCAGATAGATTGGATGCTACAGATTAGTTGAATGTAAATACAACCTAAGTCTCCAAGTTCGGGAGACCCTCCAGGGTCAGATTCTAGCAGGAACTTAGAATCTTCTTTTGGAAGATGTACAGACAGAGATCTTAGAAATCTCTAAAGAGTGTCTTCTGGATAAGCAAGGATCATTATGCAGAAACCATAGCCTTAATTTTGCCTGTTGACCTCTTTCCAGACTGGGGGGCAAAGAAGGCCTAACCACAGCCTGGGACTGTTAGTCTTTCTGGACTACAGCTTCCAGAATTCCTGTGCTCATATTGGTTGGGAAACTGAGGATATTTAGTCCCCAATGCACCAACCCAAAAGTCACTTTGGGCCTAACAACATGATAAACAAACAAATGTAGTCATTCCAAAGGAGAAACCCAGCCGGAATGGAATGCTTCCATTTCAAATATATGGAGTTCTTTTTGTTTTGCTTTATCACAATGACCTTTTCAGAGAAAAGATGACGCCTGCCTCAGGTAGGCATATTTCATCTATGGTTAGACTCAGTGACCCTCTGAACTCATTTTTCCCCTCTCAGAACTTACTTGCGAGAACCACTTCTCCTCACCATGAATGTGAGACTGTCTGGTTGCATAATGGAGCCAAGAGTTGACCAAAACTTTAAGCAACAACAACAGATTGCAATCCACTTCTATTTCATAGACAGCTCCTCACTGCTGATGGCCAATATTAATCCTCCTAAAACTATGATGATGATGACAAGGATGATTGCTAGCTAGCCAAACACATTTTCAAAGGACCGTAAGCCATGTGTTTCGATAGCTAAGTTTTAAAATTGTGTGCGTGTGTGAGTGTGTGTGAGAGAGAGTGTGTGTCGCATGCACGTATAGCAACACCATTATCATCTCATCACTTCCACAGCTATCTCTAACACAGGAGTCAAGGGGTTTCCAGAGCACACACAAACACGAAAAGAGAGATTTCGAAGAGAGCAGGAGATTGGACCGGGGTCATACGAAAGGGTAATTATTGTTAAATGTCAGGTTAACTCAGAAGGCCTCGACTCATCCAACTGAGAACAGATTAGACCCACATGGAGACATTTTCCACACGTTTCTGTCTGGCCAATCAGAAGCAGTCGGGATTAGCCAAATACCTTCTCTCATCTACTTGCTCATAGAAAGGTCAGCCTCTGCTCATTTCTTCTCTTTCAAGACGCGTTCTGCTTTTTCACTTTCCCATTTATTTATATATATATTTCTATTTGTAGCAGCCACATGCCGGAAAACAGAGCTGTTTTATCTAAAAATTAAATATTCCAATGCTAAGGAAGGAACACACACACACACACACACACACACACACACACACACACACACACACACAAGTGTCAGTTTTATTCACTTCTAAGAGTCCTTCAATCTTTCTCTGTTTCAGAAAGAAAATCTTATATATAAGTGCTCATCATTATCATATAGTGGAAATTAGCCCCACTCTCAGAGTCAGATGGAGATATACTAATTTTAAACTACACAAGAAGTTTGCTGTGTTATTTATGCATCAGGCAACGTCTCCATGGTGAAATGATTCCCTCTTTATTTGGAGAATCTTTCAGAAGAAGATTAAAAATCTCTAACTTTGTTTTTTGTTCTTTCTGTATGTATAAATAAATATATATGCACCCATTCACACACAAATATTTTAAAGCACACCAGAACAGAAACAAGTAAACTTAAAACAATAGGAAAAAGTTTTAACAGGAAAAAGAAGGAAAAGAAGAAACCTTTAAGTCAGCCCTGGAGTGCTATAAAAACTAATCGGTTTTTATATACAGCTCTTTTTCCCAGACAGCTTAAATAAGTACACACATAAAACCCAGCGATAAAATGAACAGGAGTGAAAGAAAAATCACACTGGAAACACATCCGCCAAGATCACTCTTCAAAAGCCCTAAACGTTTCCCTGAGTTCTGAATTATGACTACTAAAAAGAGAACTCCACTCCTTTCTAAAGGGTCTTATTTTAGACACTAGCAAAGCTGAAAACAAAAACAAAAAAACCTTTGCAATTCTGTTGATAATGTGGGAAAGAATGGGGTAAAAGGAGGTTTCCAGGACCCAACCCTTTCTCCTTTCCCCCTTTCTGCCGTACCCCTCTTGATGATGATGCTTAGAGATGGGAATGACCCAGAAAAACTCCAAATCAGTGTGGTTTGTGATTCATGGCAAACCATGAACCTCAGAAAGATGAACCACCCATGAAATCTGGAAAAAAATAAACCATGGACAGTTTGTGCATGGGAGAGGGGAACCCGATGCCCCCTCCCCCCCTTCCCACTATGCCATAACCTCCCTCCCTGGCCCTGCCACTGCCTCCTCTTCCTTCTCTGCCACCACAACCTTCAGGGACAGCAACCTGGGTCCTCTTCTGGTAGCTGGGACAGCGGTCTCTGCACAGCTGGATGATAGGATGTTGTGGGGGAAGGTCAACACTTCCTTTTTGGAATGCACAAACTGAACTAGGAACCGAATCACGAACCAGTTTGGTTGGTGGGTTTTTTGGTTTGCTTGTTTGGTTCGGATCGTAGTTCATTTCATGCCCATATTTGTGGCTCGTTCTTCCTTACCACTGACTAAGGCAGTTACTTCACGTCCCTCTCATCACTGTTTGCCATCCCACTTGGGACCGGTACGAAGAAATGTTACCGCATGTCTATTGCGTGACGACGGGAGTTCGTCCCGACCATGCCCCCTGAACTGGGATTTAAGCATGATGACCCATACCTCTCCCTGGCCTTGGGAATCAGCTTGTCTCATTTCTCGTTTCGAGACAAGAGCCAGAGAAGTAAGGCTCATCACGAAATGAACACATTCTCCATCTAGTGGCAGGAGTGCAAAGTGCCACTCGCCATTACATTCCCTATGGTGTTAGCAATGCAGTGCAGAGAGATAAAAAGACATAAAACCTCGAACTTTGTTTTTTAACGCATGGAAGGCAAATTACGGAGATTCGAAATATGGAAAAACGGAAGCTCGGACCAAAAAAAAAAGGGCAAACAAAGGCAGGGAAGTACAGCTGTTATCACAAAACAAGGACGTGCAATAACAGTTGTAACGATACCATCAATCACACCCTCAGGTACATGGAAAAAGGGACAGAACCAAGACAAGACCACGTGACCATGAATGATGTTATCACACAACGAACGTCATCTTGGAACGAGGAAGGAAGTGAAGTAACCGTCTAAGTAAGCCTCGTAACACAATATTAACCAAAATTTATCAGGAATGTTCTTTGGGGTTTTGTTTGTTCAATCCCTTGTGTAAAATCTAGTAGGGTTATAGTTAGAAGCGAAGTGGTCCTTGACCTTCCGGGTCCCAACAGAAGAAAAGAATTTGATTATTTAAAGAATAATCTTTAGGTGCCCATAACTGTGCTTTTGAACTACTTTGGACCCTGTTACTTTGCATAAGTTGGGAGTGTTAGTCCAAAATCAAACACATGCCCTCTAGAAGAAACCGCCATTCTCTCCAAGGGGGGCACTGTGTGGCTTGTGTTTCTATCTCTGCCCTTTGGATAATTAGAAATAGCATTAAGCAGTGTTTTTTTCCCCAATACACCATCTGGAACAAAAAAGGCAAATGGTAAGAAATTCATTGGAACTTTTTTTAATGTCTGTTGGGGGTAGTGACAATTTGACTCCCTGTGCTGAGCAGGGGGTTAGACTCAAAGTCCTTATGAGGATCCAAGGAGGTTCACGACAATTCAAGCTATACAATAATTAAATATTTTAAAATGCAATAAAACACATAGTAAAAAACAACTCAACATACAGTATATCAAAATTAAAACCACATTACAGAACACTTTTTAAAAATCCTTAAGTTTAACAAATATTAATATAGCATTTCTGAAACACTTATTCCTTAGAAGCCTGGCTGAAAGGGACAGCCTTCATCTAATGATGGAAGAGCAAGAGAGAGGGGCCACCCTGGCTTCATAAACAGGTAAGAACCATCACTGATAAGGCTCTCTCTCATGCCCCCCACTGCACAGGCTTGGAAATATGATAGAATGGAATGATGGGACTCCTTCAAAGATCTTAAAAGGCAAGAAGGCTCATATGAGTAAAATGTGATCCTTCAAATAGTGTGCACCTTGGAGATGGGACAGATGGGCAAGAGCTATGCAAAAACCATAAACCACTCCTGAACCTACAGAAAAAAATAAACTGGTTTGTGGTTCATTTTTCCAGTTCTTGCCTGAGAGAAGGGGAACCTACTCCTTCCATCCCCTCTGCCACCAACCAAGCCCTTCCCACTGCCCCTTTGCCTTCTGTTGGGATCACCTTTTGAACACTGCCTCAAAACCATACAACTTACTGTTGCCAAGCCCTCAAAATATCCATTCCTCCCATTCAAAGGTGGGAGAACTACAGCTTTTCTGTAGATAATAGCACAGCCAGGCCTCCCAACCAGAGTGGCAGAACCTGGTTACTTTGGCTGCTTTTACACAACCTCTAAAATCCGAGGCAAAGGGCTCCCAGATGTGGAGCTTAAAATTGTTTTCCCACCAGCTGCAGACTTAAAAAAATTAAGTATGACCACACCCACCTAAGCGCACCCCAGTGCATTTTACAAGTACCTGGTCTCCGGAGGTAAAAAAAAATTCTGTTGCGGATTATAAAGCTGTGGATGCCAGGCTCTCCTCACCTTCTTCTTCTTCTTCTTCTTCTTCTTTTTTTTTGTTCCCACCACCCCTTTAACAGCCTGGAATCCCTATGGGGCTGCTCTGACGGCAGACAGGTGAGCAGAGGTGAGCCTGCATTCTTTTCTCCCTTTTTTATGCCTCCCCTCATGCAGACAGGAGCAATGGAGTGCGGAAGGGTGGGAATACAGTTAGCAGAACAAACCCTCACGATCTCTGGTCCGAATTTAAGTGGCCAGCGTTTTTTAGAGGTCATGTAAAAGCGCCATTTGTAGCACCCTACAGCAGACTACAATTCATAAAATCCAAAGGGGGGTAATGAAGAGAGAGGCCAGCTGTGGACTCGAAGAGTAGCTTGCTTACTGGATCCCACTGCTTCACCATGTGGAAGATTCAACCCCCTATGCCCCCCAAGGAATCCCCAGAACTGTTAAATTGTTGCACAAGAACACTCCTCAAACATAAGGGAAGTCCACTTATTCTGTCTACATACTACTGCTCTGCTTTCACCCACATATGCCCCCCTCATGTCTTGTGTCCATCCTCTTTCCACCCCTCAACCCCATTCCACCATTTTTCTGTTGCTTTGCTCCTGGCACAGAGGCACCACCATCATAGCACCAGCATCAACACCCCAGACGAAGGATCAACCCAAATTCTCCTCATTTCCTGAACCCTCCAGAAACTGGTTGGAGCCACTTGGAATCTGTTTGGACTTTGTTTGCATTTCCTTTGTGTATGCCTAGACACCACCTGGTCAGACCCCACCTGGAGTACTGTGTCCAGTTCTGTGTGCCTCAGTTTAAAAAGGATGTTGACAACCTCCAGCGGGTGCAGAGGAGGGTGATCAGGATGGTTGAGGGTCTGGAGGAAATGTCTTATGAGGAACGGCTTAGGGAACTGGGAATGTTTAGCCTCTCTAAAAGAAGGCTGAGGGGGGATATGATAGCTATGTTTAAATATTTGAAAGGATGTCATATTGAAGAGGGAACAGGTTTGTTTTCCATGGCTTCAGAGACTAGGACTCGGGGCAATGGTTTCAAACTACAGGAAAAGAATTCCATTTGAACATTAGGAAGAACTTGATGACAGTTAGAGCTGTTCGGCAGTGGAATATGCTGCCACAAAGGGTGGTGGAGTCTCCTTCTTTGGAGGTTTTTAAGCAGAGGCTGGATGGACGTCTGTCAGAAATACTGTGATGGGGTTCCTGCATGGCAGGGGGTTGGAGTAGATGGCCCTTGAGATCTCTTCCAACTCTATGATTCTATGATTCTATAAGTTATGTTTACATTCCAAAACCCTGCTGCCTCCTATCTTGATTGTCTCCTGTAATATGTTAAGCAAGCTCACCTTGGCAGTTAACCCTCATGTCTGGGTGTCACATACACAATCATCCACAGCTCATGGGCTTCCTCTAATCCCCTCTCACACCTATTCATCTATTGTTATCCCTAAATGTCTCACCTTTCCTGGCCTAGGAAATGTTTTATCTCCCCTGGATTGCTGGGCAGAAGCTCATTGTCTTGTCTTAAGCCTGCACCCTTCCCCTGGCTATCCTGTATCTATATATATATATAAAAACCAACACCAATTTCTGGGTGGTTTTTTTGCTCCTTCCCTTGTGGCCAAAACCCTCTCTGCTTACTTTATTGGATCCAATAAACATACAGACATAGAACTCTCGTAAGAATATTTATTGGGTAAGAATTGGACAAGCTTTGTAGACTGAACACTTCCCAGCCGGTCCTGTTGCCTTCTCCGCTGTGTTCACCACCATCTTTAGAGACAATGGCCGGGCTTTCCCTCCTGAAATAAGAGGAGGCACCAGGACCAGGTATTTATTTATTTATTTATTTATTTAACTTATATGCCGCCCACTACCCAAAGGTCTGGAGGTTATGGGAAGGGGGTAGGCAAGCATCCATTTTTTCTGAAGCAAATGAAGGGCTTGACAGAAAGCTGTTTGGTGCTTCATTTTGTTTCAGCAAAATGGGTTGTACAAACTGAACCATGAACTGAACCACAGGCCAGACAGTTCATGGTTGGTTGGTTTTTCTGGTCCATAGTTCGGCTTGTGCCCATCTCTAGTGGTGTCATCTTATGTATATAAACCTTCCCAATAATCCAAGCAGTGGGTGACTGGTTTTGATTTTTTTTCTTTTGCTATGATTTTGTTGATTGGTATTTGAATTGTTGTTGTTAGCAGAGGAGAGACACATTTCAAGGTAAAGGGAGACGGTGTGACTGTTAACATGCATAAAAGTTTTACATTTCAGGAGTTCACCTGAGGGATAATGCTGAAGTTTTTGTCTCAGTTTTTATTTTTGTTAACGTTTACTTGCACAGATAGGAAAATATAGATAGGAAAATATAGGAGGAGGATATATGGCTGAGATAAAACACTCTTGAAGTTGAAGGGAGGGGATTCTATAAGGTTACAACAACAAGCTCTGAGGGGGACCAGCTAAAGTAAGCTTTGTTTTCCAAACCTCCCAAGTTGTAAAGTTGCTGAACTAAAAGTAACACTAATTTATAGCTAAGTCAATTTAATAAATGCAAGTATTTCAGCAAAATGACCTTCCGTACCAAACTAAAAATAATGGTTTCAGATAATTCATCTCATGTGAAAAAATGAAGCTGCTTAGATGATTTTTAAATGAAACAGTACAATAAACTTCCTTTTAGAATGTTGAAAAGTTATTTTTTAAAACTCCATCATAATGAATCACAATGCAAAGCCCACCAAAACTACAGTGGTTATTTGTGATTATTGATGTCAAAAATCCAGCAAATGGAAACTCATTAAACTACCATACTTGCTACGGTGCTTGTTGCTATTTCATGCCTCTAACAAAGATAGGACCCTGACTTACCAGGGTCCTGCATTGATGCCGGGGCGGCCCTGGAGTCGGAGTGACTGTGGTAATGGCGTCTGCCACGTGGAGCTACCAGCAAGGAAGAAAGAGACCCGGATGTAGCCAGCTGAAGGGATTGGCCCATGGAAAGCAGGAGGGCGGGACTGCCGGCTCCAAGGAAGGAGGTGGAATGACATCACAGCTGTGCGACATCAAGAGTTTAAAAAGAGGAGGCGGGCCGGAAGGAGCTCAGTCCCACTGAAGCAGCAATACCCAACCCCCCCTCCCAGTTTGTTAATGTTAGAGTTCATTTGCTGTATAGTGTTTGTCTGTCACAACAATTGGCGTTTTTTCAGGCATTGGGATGGATTCAATGGCTTTTGGAAGGCAGGCAGTAGCCTGCTGGTGGACTTCAAAGGAAAACCGGTGGTGAGGGGACGGGAAGGTGAGGCGTCCCAGCTCGGGGAGACGCCTGTAACCCCCCCCCTCAAGGTATGATGCCATGATGTGGCCTACGTCCGCATGGCATCTGGGATCCCACCTGGGAGTTTACTTGTTCGGAACGTTGTCATCGTGGGCAAACGGGACCCTCGATGGTTGTATCCATCTCCAATGCCTAGTCAGATAACTGCTGCTGTTACCAATAAAGTTGTGGCCTTTTGTATTCCATAACATGTTTGATTGTGTCATTTATATAGACGGAAGAAGGCTTAGCTATAGGCCATCAAAAAGGAAAAGGAAAACGAACTTTCATAAAGTTGGAAAACTTCTGCTCAGAACCTATGAAAATCTTCTTTTAAATTAGAAAGATGCAGATTTTCTAATTTAAAAAAACAAAACAAAAACCTTCCTATTCCTTAAGCTACTTTGGAAATCTTTAGTCTTCTCTGCCTATGATGCCCAAACAGCCAATATCTTACATGTAACTGCATCATTTGTAACTTGTTACTATCATCAATTTCTGCTGCTTTAAGAGAGGGTAGGATACGTCATTCATGGTGGCCATCTGTGGCATCGATATATGGAACTTTTGAGAAGCTGTGTAATGCTTTGATCTTGTAGACCTCCTTTTTGGAAGTTGTTGGCTTGCTCATTGCAGCTGATTGGGTGGAGATTGCCAGACCATCTTGTTCCACTTATTTTGTGGTGTAGCTGATACTCAGTAATGACCAAGATTATTTTAACTGCATGGACTAGCCCCAACTCCCAAGTGTTCTGTGATTGATCTGATGGTTTCTGCAGTAGGGTGCCAGAACAGAAATGGAAGAAAGATTTCCATGTCTGATACTTCACGTCCCTCTTGCTGCAGTTCGCGGCCCTGCTGGAGACTGGTTCGAAGGAACGTAACCTCACGTCCTTGTGGGGTGGGGTCAATCCAAGTTCGAAGGAACGGAACCTCACGTCCTTGTGGGGTCAATCCGAGTTCACCCCGACCACGCCCCCTGAACTGCGCTCCAAGCGGGGTGAGAGATTCCCATCCTGGAGCTCAGGAATCTTTTCAATCCACTTCTCGATCTGTGTTGAAAACCAATTTCAACACAGAGGCAAGTTCACCTTGGCTCGAGGAAGGACGTGAAGTAACCACCCATCTCTTTGCCTAACACTTTGCATGTTATTCCATTATGTATTGTAGCATACAGTTCCCTGTGATAAAGGGACAGTCGTCGTCATTGTCATTGTTGTCGTTATCATCAAAATGCAGAGCTGGATGGGACTCTATGGATCCCTAAGACCAACTTCTGTCAAGGTAGGCGCAGTGGGAAATCAAACGACCCAACCTCTGTCTTTATAGCCACAGAGCTAATCCAATCAATTATCCAGCAGTGCTGTGTGATTGGACCATCAATATTTGTAAAAGCCTTGTGGTTATTTAGCCAAATCTATTTCTGTATACCTTCCTATGTACAACTACCAACTGATTCAAGATTCTTCTGTACTGTGCTCATGTTTCCTTTTGTCCTCATAATAACATTGACACAGCATTGAGGAAATCATGTAAACAATTAACATGTATTCTCAAAGGCTTTGATGGCCGGGATCCGGTAGTTGTGATTTTTTTTTTGGCCTTTTTGGCCCTGTTCTGGAAGTTTTTCTTCCTGTCATTTTACCAGACTCTGTGGCTGGCATCTTCAGAGGGCAAGGAGCTCAGGGAATCTGAGCTCCTTGCCCTCTGACCTGAGCCCTTTGTCCTCTGAAGATGCTAGCCACAGAGAGAGTCTGGTGAAATGTCAGGAAGATAAACTTCCAGAACAGGGCCAAACAGCCCGAAAAACTCACAACAACTAAACAATTAAGATTTTTTTTCTTTGAACAATGGTACTGCCTGCCTTCCACTGAGGATTAAATAGGCAGTCGTCATGCCAGAACATGGAACATGTTACATGACTCTACTTCTTGTCAGTTAGGTTATTTCTGTTGTTATTTTTGCAAGCCATTGTTTTACTGTATATTATTGATGTATTACATTGAATTGCCCTGAAATCCAGAAAGACCACAGAAATACTCTGTGGTTCTCCCTAGTGGCCACCTCTGATACTGCAGTTTAAATATGTTTAGATAAACTGAAATGGCAAAACTACTTTCCCTTAGCATTTAAGACTGATAAGAAAATGACTTTTAAACCCCGAGAAAAATCCAGTGAATATGCTATTCCTCTCCATAAACAAATGCTTTTAAAATACTTTAAAACATAGCTTTGGATAGCAACTAGGTCTTCCTTCTTACCCCTAAATATTACTTAGTAGATAATAATTATACTATTTATTGCCTGAAAAGCTGCTGTATTACTTGTGACCAGTTGATTCCAAGTTCTGCATCACACCACATTGTTCTGGAGAGCTCTCTCTGTCTAAATTTTTTAAGGGAGAGGAAAGAATTCTTTTAATCACAGAGTTTATAAGTAAGTTTGGACAACATCCCTCTCAAGAAGAGGCAGCAGGCAACTGCTGTTCCTTTTAACCAAAGCCTGTGCCATAAACCTTGTGATTTTCTGCTGTCATGCACAGGCAATTTCAACACATTTAAATTAGAAAGGACTGTGCTAATTTTGCTTCATAGCCAGGGTAATTGTTGTAAGACATAATTATCTCTCTCAGCTTTTGGAGATGGAAAGAGTGAAATAGGGGTTGGGGTGTATATAAGCACACAAGAGAGGAAAGAAGGGAGGAGAAATGGATGGAAGGAAGGATGGATAAACTGCAACCCATTTCATTCAAAAAAGAGATAGAGCTTAACTCCTACACCATATTGACTAAATGTGTCAATTTGACTTTTTCTCACATTCATTTTTAGAAATATTTTTCCTTTGCTCTATATGGAATAATTTAATTTTGCTAAGTTCTCATCACAATAAACTAAATGGGAAGGAAAGAAGGAGGGAATATTTGTTTTTAGTAACTCTGTCCCACAGCCGGCAATGCACAGCCTGATGAAGAGTCCTGTAAGACTCAAAAGCTTTCCTGTTTGTTACATTCCGTGGGTCTGATAAAAATATTAACCATTCTATTTTTGAATTGTGCACAAAGACCATATACCTGTGTTTTAGTTCCATAGGGATACACAGACTCAACAGTACAAGAATATTAGTAATTAAGTCCACTAAAGAGGAAACAACATTTTCTGTGTAAGTGTTTGAGATATCCAGGTCTCTTGTTTAGGAAAACAAGGGACCTGGACATGGCCTTTAGGTTAGTTTGGCTAGCAAAAGCCAGGAAAAGCAATGCATTGTGAATGCCTGTCCAAAGGCAAACGTCTCCATCAATTTCCAATGGCAATGCCATTCATGCTCCAGAGTGCCTGAAGGACAGCCTAGATTCTAGAAATGCAAAATGTGCTGATTTCATTAACACATCCTTTTGCAAAAAGGAAGAGAGGATTGCATGGCACAGAGACTCTTCGACCTGTGCCTGGGAAGCCACTCGCAAGCTGAAAATAAAATAAAGCAAATTAAAATAAAACAAGAGTGTAGTATGTTCTTGAAAGCTGGCTCCAAGAGGTCTGTGTTGCGTAGGTTACTGTTGTTCAGTTATGCTGGGAAGAAAGTCTATGACAAGAAATATGGGGGAGAATGTAAAGAAAAGCCAAGAGCATTCCTAGCAACTATAGAGTCCAATGACTTATGTCCATGACCACCCACGGATGCCGACCATTGGCTTATATTCATAGGCGCATTTACTGTATTCTATTCTCTGGACTCTCTGGTGTCCAGATAAGAGTTGAAAGAGTTGTAGAACTTATTTGACCACATGATCACTTCTTCCAGCGCCTGACCTGATTTGCTTTGGAGATAAGAAGAGAAACAGCATGTCAGAAATTGTTGCCTTATTAACTTCCATGCCTCCCTCCCACATCTTCATTCGCCAGCTGCTCATGCTCCCATCATTTTTAGAAGCAGAAGGGCTGAGTTCTCTGTTGCTGGATAGAGATGGACATTATTGGTATTTTCCTCTTCACTGGAAGCTTTGCAGATTTCCAGTCCTAATGCTGTGCCATCTCATGTCCTCTGATTTTTCTTTACACTGCGCCTAAAAAATGTGACTCTTGTGCATACTGATGAGAACCAAAACGAAGTCTCAGTTAGATCAGGTGCACTGAAACTTGGAAGGTAGGCATCCTAGACCCACAAGGTGTGAAACTCACCAGGTGAGCTTAGACCAGCAGCTTTCTCTCAGCTTAGCCTGTTTTACAGTGTCAGCATGGAAATAAAGTAGGAGGCAGAGGGCAATGTATGCTAATGTTGACCTCACTAGATAAAAGGGGGAGTATAAGAAACAACACAAAACCATGCAGAACTGAGTTGCAATAGTTTATTTATTTATTTATTTATTTATTTATTTGACTTTTATACCGCCCATCTAGACCAAGGGCTACTCTGGGCGGTTTACAACATGTAACTACAAACAAAGGAATACAATTTAAAAAGCAAGATACAAGGTACAAAATAAAATAAAATATACATAAATCAACAACAAAAACTAAAATGAAGCTAAAATAGTTGACTTATGAACAATGAAGGGACATATTGCAATGGATTTGTTGACTTAAGTTTTGTCAAGTGAATCTCAATTTGTAGCAACCCTTTTGATGCTTTTCTAGATATAATCCACTCAGAAGAGGATTACCATTTCTTGGATGCTGCAGTTGACCCAAGTCTATGGTTTACCCAAGTCTACTTGGACTTGTTCTTCTTTGAAGCTCAATGAGGAATCAAACTTTGGACTCTACAGCCAGGTGCCCAACATGGAGAACTATACACCCAGCTTTACATTTGTTGGGAAGGATGCAATTAGGTTGGATAAATTAGATTGCTACGTTGGACCTATCCAACCAAATCCCACTCAAAGGAGTCAGTAATCCTTCCTGCTAGAGATGGGCATGAGATGCCAGTTTGCTGGTTAGGCCGGTTCATTTATCTGCCAAAGAAGTGTTCAGAGCTTCAAAACCCCACCTCCTTTGGTGAGCATGTACTCAGAGCAAGTACCTGGAGGGGGGGAGGGGGGAAACCAGGCTGCTGCCTCTGAATGGGTGCCCACTAGAGGAGGTATGGGCTTTGAAATGCCAAACACCTATTTGGCTGATAAATGAACTGGCACGAACTGACAAACTGCCCATCTCTACCTACATTCACAGAAACATCCAGTCCATAATGTAATAAAGTCTTAGTGTAACTACTAAAAGGCAAAATGAAGAAAGTTCTAAGAAGTGGACTGTCTAGTAAGAAGAGTAATGCCTTCATTTTGTCATGCCTGAATACAAATAACAGCTCAGTCATGTGGATGCAAATGGAGAGATCGGTGCCTGGAGGCTCAACAATTGGGATTTCCCGAGGAAGGGTTGGCTTTCATGAGGCTTCACTGTCGATTTCCTTTCACTTTGCTTCTTCTTTCTTTAGATACTGCAAACGGTGCCATTTCCGCCACTCTGATTTTGGCATTTAGAACCCCTGTTTGCTGGAGCGCAGAATTTAGTGATTTCCAAGGGCACATGAATTGACCTGAAGACAACTGAGGGAAGGAACATAAACACAAAGAGAGGCCTTGTTCATCCCATGCATAAGGAATGACATCTAAATTCTTTTACATTTTATTTTCTTCATTATTATGTTCCCCTTTGTGTGTTTGTTTTTCTGGATCTTGCTGGCAACCTGTTTCATTGTAGAGCCTTGGCTTCTGATGTTTCACACGAGAAAAGGCTCAAGGGCCTTAGTTGCTCTGCATTCTTGGTATAGAGTTCTTTTCTTGCCCCCCCACCCCCACTTTTCATGGAGACAGAGGTGCTCGGTTATGAATCTATCCTTGGGACAGGATAAGTTGTTCAGCTCTGGCATTGGAGCAAAGGTCTTATTCCTTTCCATCGGATAAGCTACCACCACCTTTCCCCATGCACAAAAAATACATGCAAACAGAAAGGTGCACCGAGAAAGACAAGCAAAGCGAATTGGGGTGAAAAAGGAACAATCACTGCAAAGTATCTTTCACAACACCCTTGGGTACCAGGAGGCATGATAAGCAATCCACACCGCAGATCTTTTCTTTCTTTTTCTTAATTGATTGTTTTGGAAATCAAGACTAGCAGATTTGTCTTTGTAGGCACTGGTCTATGGATCCTTTAATGCTCAAAAGATTTAGAAAGCTCAACTCTTCAAGGGCTGCTTTCGAATCCCTGTCTGTTCAAGGGGGTTGATCATGTGGAATTAGCATTACCACTAGAAATGGGCATGAACCACCGTTCAGTGCTCACACGGTTCCCCCCTCTCACCTCCTCCACATGCTTGCCTGTGGTCTGGGTGATGTGTCCTTCCCTCCCCAACTCCCCAGCATGACTGCCCACTCACCGATTGTCACACATGATTTCGTTTTCTGCCTCCTCTGGTAGCCATCCACTCAAAAGTGGCACTGCAAGCTTTCCCACCCTGCTTCCTCATCTAAGGGGACAGCCATCAGAGGAAGCAAACAAGTGGACACTTCCTCCCATGAGTGGACAGCCATACTAGGGATGTGGTGAAGGAAGCACACATCCTCACCCAAGAGGCAAGCAGGCAGAGGAGGCAGGAGAGAGGAGTGCCCATTTCCCACATAATACCTGTGTGGACATGGTGCTGAGATGGGGTGAGCCATCAAACTGTGGTTTGTAGCCTGACTCTAGTTTCTTCTTTCTTCCCCTGTAGGGCAAGGTTGGGAAAGCATGTGTTTGGTTGCAGAAAACAAGACAGAATTTTTCTATTCCAAAATTAACAAATTTCTTCCCATTTGGGGTACAAAGTAGTTGAAATGTAAAAAGTGATGTAGAGGAAATGAGTAATTCCTTCCCCACCCCCACCCCCTGCCTTCTGGTCCATAGTATGGACATGACTTTCAAGGTATAAGTATTTTGGAAGTAGCTTTGGTACAGGAGAACATGAAGGATCTTTTTCTTGCAGATCTTCCCATACCTTTCTCCTCTGATCAAATAATTCAGCAGCCAGAGGTCCCAAGAATGATGGTTAATGGATAGGAGAGGAAAGCTTATAAATAATTGCTCAGTCATTTTCCTTTTTCCTTTGGCAAAGAGGAAGAAGAGGAAGAAGAAGAAGAAGAAGAAGAAGAAGAAGAAGAAGAAGAAGAAGAAGAAGAAGAAGAAGAAGAAGAA
>JAHTLZ010000102.1:2794482-2810527 GCA_023846285.1 Phrynocephalus versicolor
AAAAAAAAAAATTCTGTGCCGCTTGGCATCACACGATCGCTGCGATGCCAGGAATGACAACAACAAATCAGACCCAATTTTTCTTCTTTCGGTTCGAGTTCGAGTTCTGGTGGAGTAATTGTCGTTCTTCGTTCCGTTGCGTAACGGAAACGAGAAACGGAAACGGAAACGAGAATTTAGCCAAGTCGTGCCTAAGTCTAATTGACAATGTTGAACCCTATGCTAAAACTATACCAGGAAAAGAATTGCATCATCTCTTTCCCAACTTCAGAGTCACTCATATCTAGTGAGCTTGGAATATTTGATTTGGCTGTTTGTGTATGTGTACACACGCATGCGTGTGCATGTGGATGCATGCTACAGACAGCCTTGAAGCCTTAGTACCTATGTCTGCTCGTTCTCAACTTGAATATGTGCTGCTTCAAATGGCTTGAGGTGGTACCACCCCGGCTTGCTGCTCCTGGATTTTTCAGCATGCCCACATTGGATCTCATCATGCCAACTGGAGCGAGAGATGGAGCACCAGCGTCATGGCTGATGAGCCTTTTTGTTACCCAAGTCCTGCCTACAGCAGTTGAAGCTGGAGAAGGAGAGGACCTTCTCTCCAAAAATATCTGCTGCCCTGAATATATGCAGAAGCATGGGAAGCCTTTGGACAAGGAGCCCAAATACACTTCCTCATTCTCCAATGGGCTGCAGCCAGCCCAGAAATGAATGAACATGGCTTGGAGTTAAATTTGAACAGGAAGTGCTTAGATAGCACTTGTTCTTTTTAGGGGTTCTTGGGAAGGGGGAAGGGGATGCCCCTTTAGGTCTAGGAAAGGAAGTGTTCCTTGAACAATTTTGACCCAAATCTTACTAATGACATGTAGAATTGTTTGGGGTGGTGTCCCCTTGGGTATTCAAAAATGCCCTGGGACCTGCATATGATGCAAAAGGCATGGTTAACTTATCTGTGTTTTAGGTCATCACAAGAGCTTTTCCTAAAATGTCACAGGTTCCCATCTCAGATCTTGATTAGCTCAGTGGTTTAGGTCTCTGGCTATGGAGCCAGAGGTTTGTTTGTTTGTTTGTTTGTTTGTTTGTTTAGAGTATTTTCACCCGACCTTTCTCCTTGGAAAAGGACTCAAGTCAGCTTACAGTAGTGAGGGACAATGTATGGCCAAGTACAATTAAAACATATTGAAGTTTGAGAACAGGGAGTTGAGGGACATCTTTTACAGCATTTAAAAGATGACATTAAAGCTACACGAGAACGTGAGCAGTTGAAGAGGGAGTAAAAATCCCATGTAATCATGCATGGTAGACCATCCAACAGTTATGGGGGATGGAGGCTAACATTGAAAACGTAGTATCAATGCAATCACACAAGGTTATAAGTGCTCATGAACACAAAGTCTGTGTAGGCATGTATGGCAGATTCATAAAAAGACACAGTATTCAAGGAAAGCTTGCTTAAAGATAAAGGTCTTTACCTGATTCCAGAAAGTCTTCAGAGATGGGGCAGTCCTGGCCTCTAGTGGGAGGTAGTTCCAGAGTCTGAGCACAGCAGCCATGTTCCCATGAGATGTACCTGCGAGGGCGGTGGGAGGCTGGGAGTTTGATTCCCCTCCTTGACAGGGGTTGCACTTGATGATCCATAGGGCCCTTTCTAGCTCTTCTGTTCTAAGCTGATGGTGGTGATGCTGGTGGTGGCTAGGCCCTTGAAATATTAAGGAACCTAACTCTGCTGATCTGGACACCCTAATCCAGGCAGGCTAACACTGCTAAAAGTGTATAAGGCCTTTTCCAGTGCAACAAAACTAGAAAACCTTGGGATCCAAGCCACTTAAAATTTCTTGTCTTGGTTGCATCTGGAATCTCTAGGCCAGGCAAGCAAGGAAAAGCATGAGAATCATAGAATCATAGAGTTGGAAGAGACCTCAAGGGCCATCCACTCCAACCCCTGCCATGCAGGAACCCCATCACAATATTTCCGACAGATGGCCATCCAGCTTCTGCTTAAAAACCTCCAAAGAAGGAGACTCAACCACCCTCCGTAGCAGCATATTCCACTGCCGAACAGCTCTAATTGTCATGAAGTTTTTCCTAATATTCAAATGGAATCTCTTTTCCTGTAGTTTGAAACCATTGCCCCATTATTGTCTTAAGCTGTTGATGCTGTTCTGTTTATTTTACACGAGGCTTCTGGTGAGAAATGAAAATGGCAGAAGATAGGTTGTGTATTGCTTGTAAATCTCTCTCACTCTCTTTCTTTCTCTGAGAATTTTTTTATGAACTCAGTTTACAATATAATTATGGGAACAGCTAGAAGTTATGGGAACTTCCACTGGGGAAACACGAAAAGTAGCGCTGAAGTATTTTAAATATTTAGATGTGCAGAATGAGCTGTTGGATATTTTTAAAAAGGCATGAAATCTGACGTCACTTCTTTCTCAAGTGAAGTTTCTCCTCCACTGAGAGTCACATGCATATTTCCTCAATTTCCTCATTCCCGCCTATAGCAACTACTGCTAGTTCTCAGGATTTCCACATTGAGTTGTATATTTTGTTATTTTCATTCAAAAACTGGGAACTGAAGGGGAGGGGCAAGATACAGAGTTAAAGACTTTATTAAGGTGAAGTCTATTCAATTTTCTATACACTTTACCTATCTGATAGATTGTGTGTGTGTGTGTGTGTGTGTTTTAAATGATGTGGTATATTTTGTTTTGCTGTTTAGCAAGTCTCCTGCTGAGCAGCGAAATAAAATAAAGGGTTTAAGGCAAGAAGTTACTTTTAAAAAACTAACACAAATAATAATAACTAATTTCTGAGGATGCTCTGGAATACTAATTGTAATAAGAGATGGGCACAAACCACTCATTCAGTAGTTCATGCCGGTTCGCTTATTAGCCAAATAGGTGTTTGGTGCTTCAAATCCCCACCCACCCTGGCAGGCACTGAATCGGAGGTAGTGACTGGAGGATGAAGGGTGTGGAAGTCAGTGCTTTCCAGAGAAGGTGGGGCTTTGAAGCACCAAACACCTATTTGGCCAATAAACGAACAGGCACAAACCACCAAACCAGTGGTTCATGCCCATTTCTAATTGCAATCAATTAAGTTTTAACTGACTGCTTTTTGAAAAGTATGTTTCCAAACTGTATTTACTTTATCCTTTTGCATGTTTGCTTCATAATTCTTTTGTCATTACAAAAAAAGTTTTTAAGTACTTCAGTTAACAAAGTGATGCCAGAGTTCATAGGGATGAAGGTTTATGATTAAAAGGCACTGTGACATTGATTGATTGATTGGTTGGTTGGTTGGTTGGTTGGTTGGTTGATTCATATACGGTCCTGTTAGTGCAAATACTAGTCTGTGTGGTTAAGAAAATGAACATTTAAAACACACAATAACTACAAAAAAGGTCTTATGATAATAGATGTTTCCAGATATACAAAAACATGACTCAAGAAAAAAAAGGCAGTGGAGAGCTAGTGTCATAAACATCCTTACAAATGCATAATGAAGGGCCTGGTGAAGTTTTGCCGTTTCTCCTTGTTATCAACGTATTCAACTCAATTCAAAATTCTTGACTTTGGGCCAAGGACGACGACGACGACAACAACAACAACAACAACAACAACACTTTATCTTAGCCAAAAGGCCGAGAAGCGACAACAACAACAGAATTTAGGCTTCTGGGACAGTTTTGAATCCTTCTGTGCCACCTTCGAGTCATCTTGCACTTGCCAATCTTACTCATCAGTTGCCTTGTTTGGACTTTCCAATTTGAATATACTGACAATTCTCACACTAGCATACAGAAGAATGTTTCTTTCCCCAAGAACAGTGCATGTTTACAAGCTGCCCCTGCTGTAACACAATGTACCTGAGAGTGATCTCATCCAGAATAGGTTATCAAGAGCCATTAGGTTTCCAAAAGAGCAGCTCTTTATGGAAACTTGTTTGCTGAAATACATTAATCTATCTGCCTTCATTTTTCAAGGATCTCTGGAAAGCTGGGCCATATGGACCATCACAACATTACTACAGCAGTATCACTGAAATAAATGAAATGACACTCTCACTGTCAACTACCCCCATTTTTCTCCAAGGCTGAGAATAGGCTTTATAAAGCACCATATATATCCTACCAGCTGTTATCAATGATCCCAGAATACTTGCTAAATATCTTCTTTTTCCTCCCAAGCTCTGGGAATTTAAAAAATATTACAGAAAGAATGACAGACATGTAACAGAGGTGACAAGACAAGGTTGATGGATCAATTCAACATGGTGGGTCACACATGGCAATTTGTAGTTGGCATTACTACCCTACCTCATCAGGTTTGTGCAGAAATTTCTAAGATACTATTTTTTTCCTGGATGTTCAAGAGTCTATTACAAAACTCTGGGCTTTCCACAACATCTCCCAGGAGCCAAAATGTGGGAATCGTTTCATAAAAAGTCCAAAATGGCACCCACCCACCCAAGGATCACCAAATTTTGCACTGTGTCTTATTCAGGCAGCCCAATGCCTTTGAATTTCCACAGAGGGAGCACAAAAGCCCACAGTTATTTATCTGTTACCAGACAAAGAGTGCAAAGAAAACCTAGAAACATGGCAGTACAAAAGCTTGAACTTTTTGACCTCGGAGTCTAAACAGGCCAAATGCAACTGTTATGAGCCGGAGTCCCCCTCCTTCTCCTCCTTGAGAACTGCTCTTAAAGAGAAGACTGGGAAAAGGGTAAGTATTGTTCTTAAACCCCCCACCCCATCCAATGCTCCAGGGTGGAACGATTGAGAGATCTCAGGAATGTGTATCAATGCTGAGAAAGCAAGGGCCATATTCATTTCCAAGGTAATATAATTTTTTTAAAGGGGGAGGAAATGAGAGAGGGGAGGGCAACCATTGTAAAGATCTTAATTCTTTAAAATTTAAAAGCTAATTTTGTGTCTTTTAGTCAATTTCCTATGCAGCAAGGAAGAATTTATGAACTGGCTTCTGGTGTTAAATGGAGTCCTAATGGGCAAGTACAACAATTCAACAAGTGCCAAGTAGAAATATAGAGACATTATATCAATATTAATCTTAGTAGCTTCTCAATACATTTCTGCAGGGATTTAATGGCCGGGTGACAAAGAAAAGGCCTTATGAACATTTCTCCCCTGCAGGCTTAAAATCTCTGTCAGACCATCAGAGGGAATCCCAGAAAGTGTGGCTCTGCAGTGTTGCATCCACATGGCAGCTATAGGGAAAACAGATTGATACCACTTTCAGTGCCACAACACCAGCCTACCAAATCCTGGGATTCCCAGCTCTTATGCCTACCCTGAAACTAGAGTTGAGACTTCCATGTTCTTCATCAAAGTAAAACAAAAAATCCTAAGATTCCTTGGGATGAAGCCATGAGAGCGAAAGCGGTGTCTGACTGCTTTAACTGCATAGTGCTGCTGATACCTGTTGAGAGAGAGTTTCTCTCCAGCATATTGACTGTTTAGTGTGTAAGTTCTTATTAGTTTATATATGTGGGTTGGGTGTGGTGGGTTTATGTTCCTGATGCTTATATTTCACTATTAGGAACTTCCCAGTGTAGTGGCAAGACAACTAGATGGAGTGGTATAGAAATATAATAAGTACTGTACATTAAATAAATATAGGATCCTGCCCTATGTTTTATGACAAAGCCAGGGTAGTTACTCTGGTTAAAATGGTCTAAATTTGGTCAGAATGAACCTATGAGGCATCAAAGACCCCAAAAGAGTAATTATTTGTGTGTGTTTTTTAAATTATGGGAATAATTTTATGAGCCCTTCAATCTCTATGAGTCTAGACCAGTGGCTGTCAAACTGTGGGTCCCCAGATGTTCCTGGACTGCAACTCCCAGAAATCCCTTCCAGCACAATGAATGGTGGGGGCTCCTGGGATTTGCAGTCCAGGAACATCTGGATACCCACAGGTTGAGAACCACTGGTCTAAACATTAGTAAGAAACTGTTCAACCTGAATCATCCCAAAAATCATTATTAGCTGGCCTGAAATTTACAACCAACACTCTCCCCTTCAAGCAATATCTGATAAATCTTCTAAGAATTTTCTTTACAGATAAAAATTGAAGGATTTTGCTGTCTTCCTTTCCCCTGTTTCTTGAGGAATATTTAGCTGGTTCTAATGCTAGCCAACAAAGCAGAAGCAAGGAGCTCAACAGCGATTTCACCCATTGCTTTATGTTATTTTTACTCTCTTAACTGGAACACCAGGGAGGGTCCTTGCTTAACCTCAAAGTTACACAATGCAGTGCCCACCCATCTATGATTACACCGTAGACCACCATTATCCACCAGAATAAATATAGCTGCATCCAGTATCAGCAGAAGTAACACAGATCATGGCTGCTGTGATGATGGAGTAGATAGAGTGCAAGACTAGGACTTAGAAGAGCTGGTTTCAGACCCTTTCTTGCCAGAGGAAATTATCTGGGGGTGGTAATATTAAACCACTTTTTGAATATCAGAAACCCAACTGAAAGAGTAAGTCAGAAGCAACTTCATGACACATAAAACAATAGTACATATCAAGGGAGAGTGTTCTTCTTTCCTTTAACAAACCAAAAACAACAATCTTAGAACTGGAAGGGACCCTCTGGATCACTGATTCCAAACTCTGTTAAGGAGGGCCATTGGGGATTTGAACTCCTGACCTCTGGATCTGCAGCCAGAGACCACTGTGATTTCTTGAGGTACTGGGGAATTCCACTGTCTGTCCTGCCATTTTACCTCCCTTGAATAAGGGAACGGAGGAGGGTATTTGAAAAGACTTTTTAAACTTAGCCTATTTTCATCCCCCAAAAGGCAGATTCCTCTTCACTTCCAATACTGCATGCTGACAAAACACGGATTCTGTCGGTCCTGTTCTGTTTTTAGGGATTCACCCATGTCCTGTCAACCACTGATGTAATAGACAAGAAGGTGAATTTGGGAAAGGTTGTAGATGGCTATCATCTTGTATGCCAGGGCAACAGTTCCACATTTAGCAAGGACCAGTATGTGAAGCACAGCCTGAAAGCACTGCAAACCAGCTAGATCAGAGGAGAATTGCTAATGGTGTCTGCAAAATGTTCCAGGTTGGTCAACTATTGGGAGTGTTCCCATATTGACTTGGAGATGTATGGGACTTCATCCCAAATGGAATGTGTTGCTCTTTGTTGGGGTGCGGCTACACAGCAAGAAAAAACACAAATCGATCCACTGTGTGCATCCACACCTGGGAAGCCAGGTTTCTCCAGATGAATTTGCTTTAGATGGCCAGACAGGATTCAGCAGACAAGGAACTGACAATCAGCACTTCTTGGCAGCTTGATATGGCAATTTCTGCTGTAGCCATCTAGATCTTTTGGGGGTGTCGCTGCAAGCAAGGGATGATGACCTATTTTCCCTCTTGCCACCTTTTCTCACTCTCTCTCTCATGCTAGTCTCCCAGGTACTCAAATACAACTGTGTGAGAGTGCAATGAGCCTTAGAGAAAAGACCAAAGTAATAACTGATGGAAATTGCATTCCCTGTTTTTTGTTTTGTCTTCAAAAGGTCAAAGGAACCACACTGGAGGGATAAAAAATGGGTTAGCAGGTAAAAAAATTCCAAACTGCTTTAAATTGCCTTATATGTTGTGAAGCTGGCCAACTCAGCCCCAGAGAATTGTAATTATTGTTAGCTGTAGCCATCCCCTTTGATGCAGATCTTTAATAAATATTTTTATCTTGAAAAGATGACTACTCTTGTGATGTCAGAATCTATGTTATGTTGAAGCAGGTGATTCTTGAATCCATGTTTTATTTATTTATTTATTTATTTATTTATTTGATTTTTATGCTGCTTCCCTAGCTGAAGGGCTACTCTGGGGGGTTTACAATATTAAAAAAAATAGAAATTATAAACAACAACCAAACAAAGGACAAATTAATCAGGTGTAAATAAAACCTATAACCTTAAAAAATAAAATACAGTGGTACCTTGTATAAAGAAATTAATTTGTTCTAAATGAAATTCTGTTAAGCAAATATTCCTTTGTACAAATTTCCCATAGGGAATGCAACGAAAAAGGATTAATCCCTAATAATGACCATTTTTTCTCCTGTATGGATTCACCACATAGGTGATTCTGTTAAGTAATTTCCCCTATCTCCGAATTTTTTTTCCTTTAAGCAGATTTTCTCTTAAACAAACCGCTTGTTATACAAGAGTCCACTGTACTCAATTTCAGTATTAATAAAGTACGATTAAATTATGCAAATAAATTAAAACCAAATTATACAAAACAAGAGTTGGAGAAAAGATTTTCATGGGTTAGAAGGACCAAGATTAAGGTTCTGGGAAAGCTATCTTAAAGAGCCAGGTTTTTAACTATCTTTCCAATTTTTTTTTAAATTCATTTTCTTCTGTTAGAAATGTGTAGGAAGTGCCTCAAGACACTAATATCCTTCTTTATAGGGACAGCCTAAAAGGGTAGCCAGTTTCATCCTCCACGTTGAAGCTCATGTTTCTCTCCCTGTCTCACAAGAAGTTTGGTTTTACTAAAGCTGATTTAGCCGACCACCTGAACAGGGAAATCCGAGAGCTGCTGGACCCCTGTGCCGGGAGCTGCATTGTCAATGCAGGCCCAGCGCATGAGAACATGACTAAGTGATAAATCTTGACAGGTTTAAAAAACAGACTGAAGCTCTCCACTAGTCTTAAGGCAGAGGAAGGGCCTCCTGTGTGTGCTCTGACATCTGCACACTCAACAGGTGGTAATTATTCTGCTGAGAAATTGAAGCACTAAAACTGTTGAGGCAGATGAAACGGGGCTCCTCTTTGTGTCGCCACTCCTGAAGGGCACCAAGCATCCCCAGTCAGATGGTTGGGCTTTTTTCAGGGCAGGAAGGACAGCCAAGGGACTCCAGAGTTCATAGTCCCATCCCTGGATGGCTTTGCTTCCTTTGGCAACTGCCTAAATTGCTCCTATATATCTCCTGGGTAGTCCTGCTGCATTAAAAAGCTATCTTGAGCCTCATTATGGCATATTTGCTTAAAGACCGAAATTAAATACACTTAGGGAAGCCCCCAGCGATGAGCCAAATTAATAAGTGGGATACTGTGCTGTTTGAGGAACATTGTTTCCATAAACACAGGAGCTCACGCCCGATTCCCCAAAGAGTTTTGTATTTCTCAAAGGTCACAGCATGTTTTGGAACGAAATCCACTTTACTGGCTCTCTGGGCACATAGCTCTACATTCCTCATTGGTTTAATACTAGTTTGAATGTTATGACTTTGCCCCAAATAATCTTTGCTTAAGTTGGTTCTTCCCACCCACCCCCTTTCCCCAGGGAGGGAATTTGTGACTTTGTCAGGAGAAGCAACTGCACAATCCACGCTCCCCTTGAAGTCACTCATGTGAAGTCATCAAAGAGTACAAAGGGGCAATTTTGGAGCCGCCATCATCATCATCATAAATATTTTCATTTTGTGCCCATCTCTAGTTGGCACGCCTTCCACCCTCCATCACCGGACCCTTCTTCTCTTTTGCTCTGACCTCTTGAACTAGACCTCATTTTCATCTCCTTAGCTGCAGTTGACTCTGAAGTCATTGGTGTCACCTTATCCCCACAGTAGGGGTGTTTATACACGACCCCTAAGCTCCGCTGCAAATGGCTCCCAGCTCCGGAGCTTAAAAATGTTTCCCCACCAGCTCCGGAGCTAACAGAAAATTATGTGCGACCCCGCCCACCTAAGCGCGACCCAGCGCACCTTTCAAGTACCTGCTCTGGGAGAGTGAAAAAATTTGATGCGGAGAGTGCCGGGGTCTCCTCGCTCCTTTTTGTTGTTGTTTTTTTGCCTCCTGCCCCTTTAAGAGGAACCAGGAAGTGATGGGGGGGTCGGAGCAACTTCCACCGGCACTCTGGAGGTAAGAGTGCATTCTTTTCTCCTTTTTTTTCTCCCTCCTCTCATGCAAACAGAACAAGGAAGTGTGGAGGGGGTGGGAACGCAGGGAGAGCGACAAACCCTCAAGATCTCTGGTCCGAATTTAAGGGACCAGCGGATCTTAGGGGTCGTGTAAAAAGGCCCTAGAATTTGTGTAGCTGCAGAGTGTAGAGTCATAGTGTATAGAGGCAGCCATGTGCCCATAGATTTTTTTTAAAAAACTATTTCCTTATGTGAGAGTCAGTTTGGTGTAGTGGATAAAGTAATGGACTTGGATCCTGGTGAACAGTGTTCAAATCCCCACTTAGCCAAGGGCATTCCCTGGGAGATGGCATTGGTAAAACCACTTCTTAAATCTCTCCCATACCTTGAAAAAGCTTCATATTTCTTTCCCTTACATGGTCACTGGGAGTCGGATGTGACTTGATATCACATAACAGCTGAGTCCCCAAGATGGTTTCACTAAGGAGGAATATCATAGCAGAGGAAGGCAAATAGTCATGATGTTGCTACACAGATCCCCCACAGTGCACTCGTTTGAGTTACATATAACTAGTTTTCTTGCATGCCATTCCTCTTTTTCAACAATGGCAGTATTATTAAGCTGTTTTATCTTGCCTCTTTCCAAAACCATGAGAATTTGTGACATCAAGCTCGCCAGCTGATTGGGGAGAAGTCCTATTCATCTGGGAGGAAATAACAAGGGAAGAAGACAGCTGGAAAGAAAATAGGATGTATGGTGGGGTGAATGAGATGGTGAAAGGCAGTCACCTTGAGCAGAGGTTCTCAAGCTTGGGTCCCCAGGTGTTCTTGGACTAAAACACCCAGAAGCCTTCACCATTAGCTGTGATGGCCAGGATTTCTGGGGGCCATCGTCCAACAACATCTGGGGCCTAAGGTTTGGAATCCCTGTTCTAGAAGAAGGGAAGGGAAGAATGGGGAAGGATATAAATGAAAGAATGCTTAACTTAGTTATGTTTCTAATTCTATCCTTTTAATATTGTGAGCCACCTTGAGTCCATTTATTTAAAGGCAGCCTATAAAACAACCACCACCACCACCACCATCGAAAGGGAAAAGCTTGGAAAAGAAGCAGAGAAAGGAAAGGATGAAATAGACAAGGGAAAGGTCTGTAAAGATGTGGTAGAAGAACAGGTGGAGGAAGCCAACTTAGTGGAGATAGGGGTGCTGGAGGAAAATAAACAGCTAGACTAGTGGAGGGCAAAATAGTTAAGGGAGATGCTTGGATAGGAAAACCAGTATTGCTTAGAATCCCCAGAAAGGAGGCATCAGGGACAAGGTCAACTCGGCCCCTTCACAAACCCTCCTACTAGGGAGAACAGGCAGGAAGAGAGAGGAGGTGTCGAGTTCTGGAAGCTAATTACTGAGAGAAGAGGCTACCAGAAGCATCACACCCTGGAAAGTTCAGTGAGGAAAAGGGAGGAGATGTCAGCCTTTATTCAGTGGGGCTGTATAAGCGATCTCCTTCCTAGCACATGGGCAACCAGTGCTGTACCCCAAGGGGAAATGGGATTTCACTAAGATTAAGAAGGCGTTCCAGGTCCAATCAAACAGAGAATTACAAAGAGGAAAATATATTGGTGGAGATGCATTGTTACAAGTTCATAGTATTCAAAGTTGAGAGTGTTGTTTAACAAAAGCTGATGTTTTGCCTACTATGGACTTCCACATCATGGAGGTAAATCTGAATGAAGGAGACCTCATGAGCATGGTGTTCAAAAGTGGTAATCACAACATTACATCTTTAATTTATTGGATCATGGTGTTGCCTCCTGGTGTCTTGGTGGTGTTGGCAGTGATACAGAGTGAGCATGTGTTTTGTTCACCAGCTTGTAGTTTGTATAGCATTTTGGGTGTGTTTAAAAAATATAACTGTAAGTTACTATTCAAGTTACTACTTAGAGATACACTCACATTGTACATTCTGGATAGAAACCCACATTCTTCCAAATGCCTGCGCCATCAGCCATGTCAGAGAGCTGCCTGAGAAGCATGAGAACTCCCACATGTCTGGATGTCCTAGAAGTAAAATTATGTGCAGCTTTTTGTTTCTTTTTTTGTTTTTAAGAAGAACCTCCTATGCCAGATAAATAGCCCTGCTATTGTAGAGTTGTGGTGAGGTGTAAGCCATTTCGGCTGGGTCTTGCTCTATTTATTTCTAATATGCTACTTAGCTGCTTTTGGTGGTTGCAGTGGAGTAAATCCCATCTTGTAAACCTTCTAAAAGCTGTTGCCTGGGGAACTATTTTCTCTCTGTTAATCGTTTTACTGAATTGAAGGAAGTCAGTTTAGCAGCCTGTTTGGAGAGTTAAAATCACAGAGTTAGCATGGGCTTAGCCACTTGGTAATTCCCATCTTAAACTCCAATCAGATGAAAAGGAGCAGCAAACTGGAAGTTACTCTCACAGGGCCCACTGTGAGGTCCACTGTTCTCCTCTTGTCCCTGATTCCTGTATCCTCACTCTTGCTTCCAGCCTACTGGTAGTTACAAAATGGCCAGAGTAACAGGAAGTAGCATCAGATCTACTGTACCTACTTCAAGAGTAAGGTAGCCTTGAACTGAATGTTAGGCATTCTGCTTCCAAAGAGGTGCCCTGCCACAGTGCTTTGGAGTTCAGTTAATATATAATAATTGTCTACCATCAAATTGGTTTGAACTTATGATAACCCTTCTTGGAGTTTCTTAGGTATCATCTATTCTCAAGTGGCTAACTGCTGTCTTCTTCTGGGAGTACTTTGGGTCTGTGCAGCTTGCCCAAGGCTACCCAGGCTAGCACTCTTCTGAGAGGAACAGCAGAGAATCAAACTCCCTACATTCTTCACCCAACCCACTAATTTATCCAGAAATATGATTAGAGCTCATCTGTAGGTAACATTGGTAGCCACTGTAGTTAGTAGATTGAGTGTTGGGCTAAAGCGCCAAAGACCAGGGTTCCTCACTAAGGAGGCATTCATTGACATGTTGAAAAGGAGGCACGAGTTACATGTTGAAAATCCTATTAGAGCCACCATAAGTCAACAACAATTTGGCAGCAGACAATATAGAAGTCAGAAAATCACATGGTGATAGGAAATGACCAGGAGTGAAATTCAGATGTATCCGCCTTGTGTAAATTTCTATGCACATAAGAAAATTGTGAAGACCCTACAAATGTATGTGGTTGGAATATTTATTTCAATTGTCTTTGGCTCTTGCCCTGGGACCTTTGTTGCATTGTTCCAAATAACTGCCTAATGCCTATGTTTACTATCCACCTGAGTTTATACAAACCATCATTCAGACTATAACATGGCAAATCTTTTTCACTTAGCTCCAAAGTAGCAGAGGAATCAGCTGGAAAACAAGCTTGAGTTTATTTGCAAACCAACCTAATTTATACTTATTCAGTGCTGTTACTTTGTTTTGAATGTGGTCCTCTCCCCCAATGCCAAAAAAGAGGGGAAGATGTCCAATTTTCAAAGACAGATGCAAATATCAGATCAATTGCATTTTGAGAAGATTTTGTGACTTGTTTTAATTCACTCGCCCTTGATGGGACAGCTTGTCTAGCAGTGCTGAGGTTGTTGTTGCTTTTTATTCCCACTAAATGGAACACACCTAAAGCTGCCACACATCGGGTATCCTGTGCAAATCCATTTGCCGATAAAAGCTCCCTAGAGGCCTGGCGAGCCACGTCCCTGAATTAAGCCGTGTGAATGGACAGCCGGAAAAACCCAGGAGTATCGCATTGCAAGAGAAGTCTTCTATTTATTTATTTCGCCTCTCCACCCCCCCCCCAACTCCCCTCTTGGTGGGCTCGCGGCTGCGTAACTGACTCCAAAAAATGGCCCCTTTTGGCTGGGGAGTTCCAAATACAAGGGAAACAAGATAAATTCCTTCAAATTCTAATTGGAGAACAGTTGACTTAATTGGTGCCCATTTGGTAGACAATAGGAGGAGAGCAGTACTCAGCTCCAATGGCACCCTGGGGGGATATAGTCTTGCAGCAGGCCAGAAAGCTCTCAGGGACAGCCGGCTTCCTGAGAAGAAATCAGGCGACCAACGTCTGGATTAACCCTCGGACTGTCAAGCTTTATTAGCCATAATCAGGAGAGATATATCAAGAGTTAAACACAGGAAACTGAACTTACAATGGAGACATATGTCTCTTTTAGGAAAACAACAAGAGGGGGAAAGCTGGAGAGAGGAGTGGGAAGAGGCTGTTGGGGATCAGAGGAAAGATATCTAAACGATCACAAGGCTTCTCATTCAGGTTGGAATAAAGCTTCTGTCCATCACGCATCTTCCTCCCTTGCAGCCGGCCGGCAGAGCCCGCCGTCCCTTTCCGTCCCTTTCTGCCAGCAGAAGCGGGTCATGTTTTCCATCCGTTGTGACATCTGTGCTCAAAACGGGACACAGGACGAGCGGGAATGAGATGAGAAAAGAAGGTTGCGCTGGTGCTCTTTTTCAAAAAGGAGGACTTTTTTTCTTTCTTTTGATGGTTGTGATTCCTTTTGTGCAGTTTGTGAGGGACACAAGGTAGATTTGGAACATACGAATGGCACCCCTCTGTAAAGACGTACAAAATAATGCAGGGCATGAGTCAAGTGGATAGAGGGAAGCTCTTCTCCCTCTCACAAAATACCAGAACTAGGGGACATCCACTCAAATTGAGGGCTGGGAGAGTGAGAACAGACAAAAGAAAATATTATTTCACCCAGCGCGTTCTAAGCCTGTGGAACTCCCTGTCACAGGATATGGTGATGGCATCTGGCCTGGATGCCTTCAAAAGGGAATTGGACAGATTCCTGGAGGAAAAGTCCATCACAGGTTACAAACCATGATGGAGATATGTAATCAACAGGCCAGATTCAGGGGAGTGGTATCAGCAGACAGATATCTAGTTTCGTGCTCTCCCAGATGCATTTGGTGGGGCTACTGTGAGATACAGGAAGCTGGACTAAATGAGCCTTTGGCCTGATCCAGCATGGCTCTTCTTATGTACTTATGTTCTTATATCATTGCAGTCACAATGACCAGCTCTTGTTTGGCCTTCTATCCTTCCGTGAATCTCTTCACCAAAATCGGTGCCTGAGAATTAAACGCATAGGAAGGACTGGGTGTTTTTTCTATGGCCAGGCCACAGATTGAAGCATGACCTGCAGAAAAGAATGAGTGGATGAGATACCAGACATCCTCAGCCCAGGAGGACATCATAAACTGATACCAACATAGGAGACAAGAGCCTCCTATTTTTACAGAGCTTAAAAACTCTTTGTCATAGCCTAATCAGTGAGAAGGTGGCAGGCAGTCTCTAAGTGTGGTCACTAGGGTCACTAGGATGTATATTCCCCTGTGGAAACTTGGCTTACTCCACTCCTAAGGGCAGCATTTGTGTTGGTGTGACTAACAGCCTTGCATTCTTAAATGTTACCTTCCCCCACCCCTTTTCCTTTTAAGGTTGCTGGAATAAATCATAACACTACTATATCTGAGTGTGCACATGACTGCCTCCTTGCATTCTGAGTGGTTATATCACTCATATGACAATCATGTGCTTACTCAGTTGTAATGATGATGCTAAGAGAAGGATTGTGTTGCAAGATATCCAAGAGGATGCAGGAGGACCTAATCCATGTCACCTTCTTTGTCCACATACGAAAAGCGGGAAGGGGAGGCAAGAGTACAGCATGTTGACCAATACTGACCCTTTTTTTGTGATTGCAAAGTGGGGCTGAAATGGACATCACAAGTATAGGCATTGTGCCAGGAACCGCTCATGGAAAGGACAAGTAAGTGAGAGAGAAAAGAAGGAAGAGAACAGATCAACAACTGAAGGAGCCGTAGGCAACTTGGTGTACATTAGCTAGTATAATTCAGATGCAGTGAAAAGTTACTTTCCTCAATCTATCTCATGGCAATGTGGATGGTTCACTTCCTCAAGTTGTCTTCACAGTAGCCCTGTGAGGTAGGCTATGTTTAGGGACAGCTGGATAAGTCAGTGGTTTAAGTATCTGATTAATTCATGATCCATAAGGTCCCTTCGAGCTCTGCGATTCTTCTTCTTCTTCTTCTTCTTCTTCTTCTTCTTCTTCTTCTTCTT
>JAHTLZ010000102.1:2810537-2823170 GCA_023846285.1 Phrynocephalus versicolor
CTTCTTCTTCTTCTTCTTCTTCTTCTTCTTCTTCTTCTTCTTCTTCTCTTCCTGGTCACCCACAACTCAGTGGTGAATAAAACCTGGGTGATTCATTATGAATGAAAAAGTTGTTGGTTGGATGGATGGATGGATGGAGCCATGTTCTTTGATACCATCTTTCCCACTTATTTATTATGAGCGCTCAGAAAGACAAGTCAGCTGCAAGTATTTCCCCATGAAGTCTGTATGACTTTGAGATTCCACAGGCTTATGCCTTTGAATGTCCCTCTTATAACAGATGACAGTTTATGCTGCATGTCATGTCATGTCATGTCATGTCATATATACCAGCACTGCTGAGCTGGAAGGGACCCTATGGATCATCACGTCCAGCCCTTGTCAATGATACAACCACATCACCCCAGTTCTGGCACGCCTGCATTGGCTGCCCATGGTTCTCCGGATAAGGTTCAAATTCTTGGTTTTGGTTTTCAAAACCCTCCACGGCTTGGGTCCTGAATACCTGGTGGAGCGTATCTCCCAGAGGTCAACCGAGGTCAGGGCCACTCGAATGTCGCAGGCGTGCTCATTCGGGGTGGCCACTCCTAGGGAGGTGTGGAAGTTGGTAACACATAGCCACACCTTCTCTGTTGTTGGCCCTTCATTGTGGAACCATCTACCGAGTGAACTGCGCATTGCACGGTCCCTGCCCGCCTTCAAAAAGGCTTTAAAAACTATGCTTTTTAAGGAGGCATATGGTGACCTTATTTCTACTTAATTTTTTTTTCATCTCTGTATCTGCTGCATCTTGCTGAGGATTCTCCCTCTATTTCGCTTTGTTGCTGTTAGAGATGGGCACGACTTAGCGGTATTTCCGTTTCCATTTCCGTTACTCGTTTCCGTTACTCTACGGAAACGGAAACGGGAATTACTCCGCAGACTTCGAGTTCGAACCGACGAACGAACAATTTGGTCTGATTTGTCGTGCTCGTTACTTGCATCGCGCGATCGCGCGCAATGCCAAGCGGCACAGAAAAAAAGTTTTTAAAAGTTAAAAAGCCCGGTTCCCGGCCAAAAAGCAGGCGGAAATATGCCTGCCGTGCCTCAGGGCACCTACCAGAGGGGTGGTTTCTGGAGGTCCCCGCCCGGCCTCCCCCCCTCCTCCGTCCTGGGATGCTCTGGTGTGGTGGTGGGTGGGACTCGCCCGCTGCAAAAAGCCCACTCTCGCCGCCGGCCACCAAAGCGCAAGCAAGCGGCACGGGCGGCACAGGAAAAAACTTTTGTAAACTCTCCCCCGGGTCTCCCCCCCACCCATTCCTGGGCCAAAAAGCAGGTGGAAAATGCCTGTTTGCCTAAGGGCACTCACTCAGTCAGTAGGGCACCTACCGGAGGGGGGTTTCTGGTCTGGAGGGGGGTGTCCCGGCTTCCCCCCCCTCCGTCCTGGGCTGCTCTGGTCTGGTGGGACTCGCCGCAGGCTCGCAAAAAGCCCACTCTCGCCGAGACGCCGACGGCCGCCGCAAATGCAAGCGGCACGGACGGCGCAGGAAAAAACTTTTAAACTCTCCCCCCCACCCATTCCCGGGCCAAAAAGCAGGCGGAAAAATGCCTACCGTGCCTCAGGGCACCTACCGGAGGGATGGTTTGTTTCTGGAAGGGGGGGTCCCGGCCTCCACCCGTCCTGGGCAGCCGGACTCGAGTCGCCTCGTCGCCATGCCATGCGGTGCGGGCAGGGGATCGAAAATGGGGCGGCGAATGCAATATTGTTTTTGAAATCGTGGTCCAAAACCACACAAGCACAACAGAAACACGCGGAAATGTATGAACTGCCAGATTTTTCACAGTAGCAGTGGGTTTTTTCTTGTAACAAAATGTCTCTCCTCTCCTCCTGTGTCCTCCATTGATTTTATTTTATTTTATTTTTTTTTACACCTGCACAGTGTGCAATGATGGGCTGGCCCAGTGGCCTGGCCAGCCATGTGGGAGGGGACGACCATGCAAATTTTTGGAGCCATCCCACCAATCGCATGGCCACTTGGCCACTGAGACTTCTGGGATGTGCCAAAAAGCCCCCTAAAACTTGCCCTAGCCCCCTAACCCGCTAACCCTAATCCTTGACTCCTTACCCATACATCACAGACTGTCTTCTTAGTGGGTCAGAGAGGCACCCAGAGGTGCAACCCAATAGCCCACCGTAACCTTACCCGTCATTAGCCTAACCCTAGCCCTAACCCTAATCCACCTTAGCCCATAGCCAGATGTACTTGCATTGCACTACACGCAAGTACGATTCCCTTCTTTGTGGGACATGGCAGGTGCAACCCGCTCGTAGGGACCAGGTACTTGAGCAGGTGCAGTGGCACTGCCTGGCCTGCAAATGGCGACACGCTCGTACCAGGGTATCAGGTACTTGAGCAGGTCTCACTGCCTGCAAATGGTATGCATAACCATATGGTTGTGCATGCCATTTTGCAGCAGCAGCAGGTGAGGATGGGAGACCCCCATGTTGAGGGGTCTCTTGGAGCCTGCTGCTGCTGTCCCTTCCTTTATAGCGGGCCGGCGGAGGCACCCACCCCACAGAGGTGCCTCCAGGAGCCCGCTACCCCCCCAAAAAACCAGTATAACGATAACGAAAAAACGAAAAAACGAACCGACTAATTTTTGCGGTTTTTCGCGAAAAACGGAAACGAGCCGACACAGGCTGCCTCCGACACACGACAACTCGAAAACGTCATTTTCCCGAGTCGTGCCCATCTCTAGTTGCTGTTTTACCTGATGTTTTCTTGTATTGTAGTTTTACCTAAAGTTTTTTTAAATCTGTAAACCGCCCAGAGTTCCTTACGGAAGATGGTGCGGTATAAAAGTGAAACAAACAAACAAACAAACAAATAAATAATAAATGAGTCCTAGTAGGAAATTGATCGCTCAACCTCTGGCTCCGCAGTCAGATATAGAGATGGGCACAAAACACCAAAATGACATTTTGTTTTGTTTTTCATTTCATTTCTCTTTGCTTTAATTTTGTTTCATTTGAAATGAATTTTTCTAAAAAAAATGTTTCATTTTTTTTTCATTTTTCATTTTTATGTGTTTTATGTGTTTTATGTATGTGTGTTATGTAACTACTGTGGTTTTGTGTGTATGTGTTTTTTATACTTTTTACCTTTGTTTTATGTGTTTTGGGGACTGGGGGGAAGTGTGGGCTTTTAAAACTTTTTATTAGTCCCTAAAGCAAGTGCCGATCAGCTGGTGCATGGGGCTTGCTTCAGGGACTAAAAAGGGGTGCATTTGGGGGGAAAGCGGGGACTTTTAAAACTTTTTTTAGTCCCCTAGGCAAGCCCCATGCACCAGCTGACTGACGCTTGCTTCAGGGAGTAAAATAAAGTTGTAAAAGCCTGAACCTTCCCCCAACCGATGGGGTGCATGGGGGGAGGGGGAAGAGGGGGCTTTTAAAACTCTTTTACTCCCTGAAGCAAGCCCTGTGTGGCAGCTGATTGGCGCTAGCTTGGGGACATAAAACCTCCAACTTTGCTGCTTAACGCATGAAATGCAAAGTTACAGAGAATTGAAATATCGAGAAACGGAAGGTCGGACCAAAAAAAAGGGGGGGGGAACAAAGGCGGGGAAGTACAGATATTGTCATGAAACAAGACGTGAAGTAACAGTAGTCACGATACCAGCAATCACGCCCGTGGGTAAACGGGAACAGGGACAGAACCGGGACAAGACCACATGACCGCGAATGATGTTATCACAAAATGAACGTCAACTCGGAACGAGGAAGGACGTGACTGAACCACCTGAGTGAAGCCAGCCTGTGTTGCTTGTGTTGCTTGGGGCAAGCTGCACTGTTCCACGGCTCCCCAGAAGAAGGGAATGGCAAACCACTTCTGAGTTTTCTCTATCAGGGAAACCCTAAAAAGGGACCACTTTAAGTCACAATTGACTTGACGACATGTAAACATTATAAAATCTCTGCTATTTTTACACCTTATGCCACAGAGAATAAGTGGTGTAGTGCATGTCTAGTATTCACCCATCAAGACCTCTACCTTTCTGTTTTCAATAGTAACATTTATTTAATTTTTATCCAATGCCTGTTGACTTCTTTTCCCTCTATTCCTTTCTCTTTTTTGTTTTGCTACTTTTTCATGAATTAAAATAGCAACACAATGACCTCTAGGTCAGACATTTCCAGCCAGTTAATGAACAGCTGGATGAAAAGTCCTCAGTGATGCCTGCAGGCTTAAAACCCTAGCAGACAATCATTATCTGCACAAGGGATTCCACTGCTGTCAGAAATTATTGCTTTAATTATGAAGAAGGCATTCAACTACACTCCAGAACCCACCAGCTGACTCCCTGACCTTTGGCCATGGATCTGAAATTTAGCCAAACCCCAGGCTTGGAATTTAGACCTTATCCTACTTGAAGAGGAGCACACCTGAAGTCTTCATAATTAGATTGATGGAAATCAGTGCTAGGAGGCAAGGACTGCACACTTTTGGGTAACCATGATGAGTGTTTCTCACAGTTAGTAAATTGGGCTGTAAGTAACATGTTCTTGGGCTGTAACTCCCAGCAGCCTGAGGTAGCCTAATTCATGGAGAGGAAAGCTGGGAGATGTTGTGAAGTGATGTCAAGAGAACCACTAAGTATGCAAGCCTGGTGGCATCCCATTCCTTCAACTATCTCCTCTGAGCCATGGGACCTGGAAAGAGTGTTCAGGCCAAAGATTGAGATGAAGCAACCATAAGAGTCATAGATGTTCGTAAGCGCACGGGATGCTGTACCCCACCCCTAGGCAATGTGAAAAACTCAATAACAATGAAATAAGAACCATGAAGGATTAGTTACGGATTACTTACTTACATTGTCATTTTTCAGTAATAATATTGGCAGCCTCCAGGGGATCAACTATGGAAGGCATCAAGTAGAGCATGGACCCTACATTGTGAATCTTGAGACCCAAATATAGCAGCTCAGAGAGCCAAAAGCCCCATTCCCAAGCTAGCATAAAGAAACACAAACTGGGCAGAACTGCTCCAAGGTTGTCCAGATGGCAGAAGAGGTTATGTACCCATAAACCTCCTAGCGAAGTTGGACCACCAAGGCAGGAAGACACAAAGGCATAGTTCAACATAACTCTAAAGGACAAAGCCGGACCACTCTCTACCCCCATTCATAAGGAGGATGAAAAAGTGTAGTCCAGATAGTTGAGGAGTAAGGCAAAGTTCAGGATTCCAAAGCAGGGTTCCAGTCACAGAGCAAGATGGTATGGCAAATATTTTCTCCAGCAGTTTTCAGTCCTAACTAAGGGCTTCTTAGGGGCGTGGTGGCTCAGTGGACTAAGGCTTCCGAAAATGGTCAGCTGCAAAGTCAACCGCTTGGCGGTTCGAATCCCAGGCACCATGCAGCGAGCTCCCACTGATCACCCCAGCTCCTGCCAACCTAGCAGTTCGAAAGTATGTCAGTGCAAGTAGATAAATAGGTATTAAAAGCAGGAAGGTAAAACCGTGTTTCCTTGCAGCATGCCAGCCATGTGGCCAAGGACTTGCACAACACTGGCTCTTCGGCTTAAATACGGAGATGAGCACCGCCCCTAGAGTCAGACTCGACTAGCACGCACGTGCGGGGGGAACCTTTACCTTTTTAAGGACTTCTTATTAGACATGGGCACAACTCGACGAAATCCTCGTTTCCGTTTCCGTTCCTCATTTCCGTTACGCAACGGAAACGGTAATGACAATTACTCCGCCAGAACTCGAACTCGAACCGACTGAAGAAAAATTGGGTCTAATTTGTTGTGTTGTCGTTCCTGGCATCGCAGCAATCGTGCGATGCCAAGCGGCACAGAAAAAAAGGTTTTAAAAAGTAAAAAAAAAAAACCAATTCCTGGCCAAAAAAGCAGGCGAAAATATGCCTGCCTGCCTGAGGGCACCTACCAGAGGGGTGGTTTCTGGGGGGGGGTCCCCGGCCTCCCCCCTCTCCTCTCCTGGGCTGTGCATCCTCATCGTCTCACCCCATCTTGCCAAGCGGCGCGGCACAGAAAAAAAGTTTTAAAAAGTAAAAAATACCCGAGTCCCGGCTAAAAAAGCAGGCGAAAATATGCCTGCCTGAGTGAGGGCACCTACCAGACGGGTGGTTTCTGGGGGGGGTCCTCGGCCTCCCCCCCCTCTCCTGGGCTGCACATCCTTGTCGTCTCGCCAAGTCGCCATGCCATGCGTGCGGTGCGGGCGGGGGATCCAAAATGGGGCGACTGCAAACAATATTTATTTTGAAATCGTGGGTGGTCCAAAAACACACCAAAGCACCACAGAAACATGCAAAAATAGCTATTTTAAAACTGCCTGAATTTTTTACAGTAGCAGCAGTGGGTTTTTCTTGCAACAAAAATTCTCCATTGATTTTATTTTATTTTATTTTTATTTTTATTTTTTTACACCTGCGCAGTGCGCAATGATGGGCTGGCCAGTGGCCATGGGAGTGGACCATGCAAATTTTTGGAGCCATTCCACCAATCGCATGGCCACTTGGCCAGGTATTGACCAAGACTTCTGGGATGTGCCAGTCGGGCATAAAAAGCCCACTAACCGTAGCCCGAACCCGAACCCGAACCCTAAGCCTAACCCATATACCAGTACACTGTCCTTCTTAGTGGGTCAGAGAGGCACCCAGAGGTGCACCCCACGAACTCACCCTAACCTTACCCATAACCCTAAGCCTAGCCCCTGCGCTAACCCTAACCCTAAGCCAAATCTGTACTCGCATTGCACTACACACGCAAGTACAGTGGTACCTTGTATAACGTAATTAATTCGTTCCAGAACAAATTACGTTATACAAGTTTTACGTTGTACAAATTGTCATTTCCCATAGGAATGCATTGAAACTGCATTTAATCCGTTTCAATGCATTCCTATGGGGTTTTTTTTTTGGGCACGGGGGGCAGTTTTTTGGGGCAATGGGGGGCGGGCGGGCGGCTCACCCCCCCTCTGTGTCTGCTGTCCCTCCTCTCCCCTCCTTCCTTCCCTCTTTCCCAGCCGGCCGCAGGTGGTCGGACGGAGGTGGCCGCGGGGGTGGGGGGAGGGAGTGGGGTGGGCCACTTGGCCTGGGGCGGGGGGGCTTGGGGAACCGCACCGGGAATTCCCCCCCTCACCTGTTGCCGGAGCCCCCGAGGGGGGGGAGGGCAGGAGGGGCGCACCAGCGGCAGACTTTGTTCCGAGGGGGGGGAGGGTGGCGGATTTCACACACACACACCCGCTGGCTCGGCGCGCACGCATACACACACACTCACACGCACGCACACACTCACACGCACACACACACACGCACACGCACGCACACACACACACACTCACACGCACGCACACACTCACACGCACACACACACACACGGGCGGCGGCGCTCCCAAAGCCTTCCGTTCCTCCTTAGCTCTGGCGCGGAACTCTTGTTTCTCGTGGGAAACTTAAGGCAACGCACCGAGTGCACCGCTGAAAACGGTCCCCCTTCGGTGGGAAACCCGGATCGCATTCGGCAGAGAGATGAGCGTCGGGGCTGCTGCTGCTGCTGCTGCTGCTGGCGGCCCCGGCGGCGGCCTGGGGGTCTCCCTCGACGGCGGAGGTGAGAACGGAGGGAGCGACGTGTCCGAGTCCTCCTCCGGCGGCGGGGAGGAGGAGGAGGAGGAGGCGGGAGGCAGTTCGCAGAGGGGAGGGGAGGGAGCCGGTGAGTTCTTGGGGGGGAGGAGGAGGAGGAGGGGGAGAAGCGGAGGCCATGGGGGGGGAAAGGGGGGGCCGCGGATTTTTTACGTTGCACGGATTTTACGTTATACGGGTCTTACGCTATACGAGGTACCACTGTACACTTCCCTTCTTGGTGGACCACAGAGCGCCCAGATGCAATATCAGCAGTGGGCCTGCGGTCTACAGAGAGGCACCCAAAAGAGGTGCCTCTCTGCCACTCAACTTGGTATGCATATCCAATTGGCTATGCATGCCATTTTGTAGCGGGCCAGAGGAGGCACCCACCCCAGAGAGGTGCCTCCAGGAGCCCGCTACCCCCCCTAAACCAGTACTAACGATAGACAAAAAAATGACAAACGAAACAACAAATTTTTGAAAAATTTCGCGAAAAACAGAAACGAGCCGAAACGGGCCAGCTCCGACACACGACAACACGAAAACATCATTTTCCCTGGTCGTGCCCATCTCTACTTCTTATAGATAGTCTACTGAAAGCCCATCACATGGTCATTTGCAGAAGGGTGGGCAATAAGGGGAACAAATCTATCAGAGACTTTGGGTATTTGTACACGACCCCTAAACTCCGCCGCAAATGGCTCCCAGCTCCAGAGCTTAAAATTGTTTCCCCACCAGCTCCGGAGTTTAAAGAAAATTAAGTGCAACCACGCCCACCTAAGCGCGTCCCAGCGCACTTTTCAGGTACCTGCTCTCGGAGGGTGAAAAATCCCAGATCCGGATGTAACCTAGAGTGCTGGGCTCTCCTCGCTTCTGTTTTTTGTTGTTTTTTGCCTCCCGCCCCTTTAAGAGAAGGAATCAGGACGACGACGGGGCTCAGGGCGGCTTGGACCGGCAGACAGAGGTAAGCCTGCATTCTTTTGTCCCTTTTTTAATCCCTCCCCTCACACAGACAGGAGCAAGGAAGTGTGGAGGGGTGGGGACGCAGGAAGAGCAATGAACCCCCAAGATCTCTGGTCCAAATTTAAGTGGCCAGTGGATCTTAGGGGTCGTGTGAAAAGGCCCTTTGGCTTTGGGGTCTCCCTGAGGAGAAAGAAAATGTCATTAAAAGGAGACCCCCAGTTCTGAGTATGCTCTCTCTCTCCCTGCAACCAAAAGACTTCAAAGTAGAATTTGAAGTTGACCTTATGACTGTGGCTTTCTTCACTCCCATGGACTGGATTGACATGGAACCTTCTCCTCTAGCTTGGCCTCTGTTGCCTAGTCATTGATAAGCTTGGGCTGCTTGCCCTCTGAGACTTCAAGGTCTGTGGAGCAGGATAGGGCAGGCCATATATTCCACATACCTGTGTCCTCTGGTTTCTCCCTCCAGAATTTATTTCCCAATATTCTTTTTCTCCACCAAATAACAGACATTTAGAACATCTTTGTTGCCCATCTGTTGAGTTGCTTCATTGAGTTTGTACTGATTATACAAATTATTTAATGTTTTTGTTTATTTATTTCTATAATCAATATCAACTCAGTAAAAACTCAAGGAAGAAAAAAAGGAAGGAAATTTCTTATTTAGAACTAAGACTCCCAGAAAATGCCAGCCACCATAGTCATGGGTTGACTGGGTGGTTCCAGAAATTATAGGAGAAATTAGACGTTCCCCCAAGTCTGGCTGAGTCTGCCTACAACAAATACAGTGGTCCCTTGTATAAAGGAATTAATTCATTCCAAATGAATTTCTGTTAAGCAAATTTTCCTTTGTACAAATTTCCCATAGGAATGCATTGAAAACGGATTAATCCCTAATCACAACAGTTTTTCTGTTGTATGGATTCGCCCCATAGGTGATTCTGTTAAGTGATTTCCCCCTATTTCCGGAATTTTTTTCCTTTAAGCAGATTTTCTGTTAAACAAACCGCTTATTATACGAGGGTCCACTGTGAAGTTTCTCAGTCATCCAGGTAACTTTATCTGGAAGTTGAGTCATGGCAACTGGACTTCTTTTTCTTGAGAGAGAGAAACGTTTCGCTGCTCATCCAAACAGCTTCATCAGGGTCCACTGTAATTATGACAGCAGCTGGCAAGTACTGCTGCCCAAACAGCCCCGGGCCTCCTTGGTGTGGCACAGGAGGCAATCACACAGCGATCCTTGTGTAATCAAGAGACACCCCTTAGGAGGAACTGCTCTAGAGAGGACATTTTATCCCACAAAAATGCATGTGTTCTTTGTGTCTTTCTCTTCCCTCCCCTCCCTCCCTGCTCACGCACAAACACACACCATAAGAGAATATATGGAGTTGGTAGAGTGAAAGCCCTATGACAGAACCAGCAGCAACCTTGACCTTTAGAATGGAAGCTTGGCAAGATCTGTTTTGATCTGCATTCACCTGTCTGCCTTGGCCCCTTTCTCAAAATGTCAGTCAGGGGAAGTTGAGCTTATATAAGAGGTGGAATGACCTTGTGGGCAAAACACAGGTCTGTTCTGAAATATGGTCCTTTCAAGTCTTATTCTCTTCCATGTCACACAAGTAACTAGGGGAGCAACCTGGCTTCCCTATCTTGGAAATATCAGGATGGTACAGTGCCATTTGGGAAGCAATGAGCTTGCCGAAGTCTGTTTGCTTCTTTCAATGTAGCTGTAATTAGGTCACGGGTTCAAGAATTCTGATTCATGGCCATTCAGAAATAGAAACTATGGCATTTGGAGGAGAAATGGGTGAACCTTGTGTTTTCTAAATCAATACTTAGGTATGCTTTCTGCCTTAATTTGAAATGGAAAAGAACAAAACTTTAAATGTGATCTTCAAAAGTATTTAAAGAAATATTTTCTACCAACTTGAGTGCCCTGAAAGGAAAATTTGTACACGGATTATCTTTTGAAATAAATTGTTGTTGTTGTGGGTTTGTTTCCTCACATACATATTTACTGCATATTTGAATGTATTTGAATACTGATTTGATATATTTAAATATTTATCCCCCCAAGTGTTTTATTCTGTTTCAGTGTATTAAAATTTATGTGAACTGCCCCATGAATTAATATATGCAAAACCTGTTGGACATCTAAGTTCTCATCACCTATAGATATCACCTATACTGCCTAGTCTTGCATTTTTATTTTGTAATGGCCACACAGCTCTCTCCCCCCCCCCCCCCGCTTTTTACTTCAATGAGTTTTGATCAGTTCGTCTGAGAAGTTTGCCTTTAAAAGAGTATTTAGAAAGATGGAAGCCTCACAAAATTCCAGCCTCAAGTAATTTAAGAATCAGCTCCTGGTCTCGAGGTAGCACGAGATGTTATTTGAAATGTATGGGAGCACAATCCACTTTTGAGTTTTGACTCAGTAAGTCCTGTTTATCTCTAATTCATGCCTGTCATGGCAGAACAGTAGATCACCTTATCTCAAGTCCCTGCGCCTCTAACACGGAAACTAGGAAACTACACTGCAGAATCGCTTGTCAGCTTTATGATCTGTGGACATATTTAACCAAAGCTTCCTACAAAATGTAGCCCTGGAGGAATTGCACAGGGGAGACAAAACCCACATCAGCAACCAGGTATTTCAAATGGCAGGCAGTGTATAACAACTCCCTTATTGACTAGTCTAATCTTGTATAGTGTAATCTAATAATAAGGTCCTGTTCCCAGAGGTAGCAGTGAATAGATATTGTACTGTTCTAACCAGTTTTATGCTGTACTCTGAAACTTATTAAATATAGCAAAATTGCCTAGGTGGATGGTGCGTACCAGGCTGAGGTGTACATCCTCTTCCAGTTTCCTGTTACCACGGAAGTCATACTCTAGAAAAGAAGGAGGGTGGCAAAAAGCTCCTGAAAATATAAGGAGTGCAGCAGGAATCATTCCTGGCCTTGGTCTTTTTGAGCTGCTGGGGAGAATTGATGGGAAACATGTTGAGTATTTCATAGAATCATAGAGTTGGAAGAGACCTCAAGGGCCATCTAGTCCAACCCCCTGCCATACAGGAACCCCATTATAGTATTTCCGACAGATGACCATCCAGCCTCTGCTTAAAAACCTCCAAAGAAGGAGACTCTACCACCCTCCTTTGGGGCAGCATACTCCACTGCTGAACAGCTCTAACCGTCATGAAGTTCTTTTGAATGTTCAAATGCTTTTGGTATATCTTATTGAGATGCTTTCCAGTGGAAACTAAATTTAGGTACTGTATTGGGTGAATAAAAAGCCAATTGAAGCCAATAGCTGCTGGGTAGGTCACTGGTTTTGGTATCTGGCTGTGGAGCTAGAAGTTGGGGGTTCAGTTCCTTACTGTGGCTCCTTGACCAACACAGTACTGAAAGGACACATACCCCTTGTAGAAGTGTTGTCTTGCTTAGGTGATGGAAAACATTCTCATGGTGGGTGTAGTTTGTGTGTGTGTGTGTGTGTGTGTGTGTGTGTGTGTGTTGCATTGTTACAGTTGTGACTGACTCTTTGTGACCCCATGTCCATGGAGTTTTCTTGGCAGGAATACTGGAGTGGTTTGACAGTTCCTACTCCAGGCACCCTGGTAGTCTCCCATCGAAGTACTAACCAGGGCCAACCCTGCTTAGCTTCCGAAATCAGGTGAGTTCAGATGCGCTTAGGGTATCTAGGTACTGTGCACTTAATTGTGTCATTTCCAGTAGCTGTGATGATGATGATTGAGGAGGAGGAGGAGGAGGAGGTGGAGGAGGAGGAGGAGGAGGATAGTGTGTTGTCAAGTCAATTCCAAGTTATGATTTCCTAGGTAATTACTGAAATGGCTTACGACTCTCTTTTTTGGGACAAGATGGCACTATGCAGCTTGACAAAGGGTACAAACTGGAGGCCCAGTGGGGAATTGAACTCCCAGCCACTGGCTCTGAAGCCAGATACTTAAACCAATTAGTCAGCTCAAGTAGTGGACACAAAGCAGAAACAAACAAACAAACAAACAAACAAACAAACAAACAAACAAACAAA
>JAHTLZ010000102.1:2825250-2837639 GCA_023846285.1 Phrynocephalus versicolor
GAAGAAGAAGAAGAAGAAGAAGAAGAAGAAGAAGAAGAAGAAGAAGAGCAACAACTTAGAACTATGGAGCTAGAAGGGACCTAATGTATCATCAACCTCAGCCTCTATCAAGGATGCACAGTGGGGGAATCAACAGCCAGAGGCAATATATAATTGTTACTTTTTATTTTCTGTAAATAAATAAATAAATAAATAAATAAATAAATAAATAAATAAATAAATGTTTCCCTTTTGCCTCCCTTCAGTGGAAATTCCAAAATCAGGAGCTGAAGGAAGTTATTTGGATGTTCTTATTCTTAAAATACCCATTTATACTCCTCCATTCCTGACGACTTCATTTATTAGGGGAAAAGGGTGTGGGGGGACCTCTACCAATGGTCATGCTACTGAATTCCTTTCATGGCCTTTGAATTTTCTGAAATTTCCCCCATCAATTTATAACCTTTGGGAGGAACAGTATCTTAATTTGCCATGCTTTCTGATCACTTAGGCTTTTGGGGGGGCTGGGGTAACCCAGCATGCCACATGTTTTCCTAACAAATTGCATTCGGACACTTTCCGACACTTTCATTATTTTAACTGAGGTAATAATTAGTCACTGTCACAGGAGGGAGTTCGGTTGTGCAAATCAGAATAAATTTACCTTGCTGTAGCAGCAGCCACAAATGAAGCAATAAATTAGACATTGCATTTCCCCCCATAATGGACTTAGGTGATTCCCCAAATCAGAAATTGCTACCTGCCATAAAAGAAAGTTAAAATATTTTTTCCTGACTCACTACTCTGTTTTTACTGCCATTGTTGTGGCTGGCTTGGAGTTTTGTGGAAAGAGTAGGGGGCCACAAAATAAAAATGATACATCCTAAAGAAAAGAAAAAAAACTGACATGTTGATAACAGGAACATTAAAACAAGAGAGGAATAGACACATAAAGAAAGATTTTTTTCCATACAGAACCTGTGTTTTTCCCTCATGATTCTCAGAATTTTCCAACAGCAAATAAAAAAAGAACTTTGAACTTTCGGTACAGGTCTGAAGAAGAGGCATTTTGCCCTCGAAATATTAGCGACTTTTTGTTATTTCACTGGTAGCCTAAAGGTATCACTTGTTCTACTTTTAAACAAGAAGAGGAGGAGGAAGAGACAGAGGGCCTTTTCACACAACCCCTAAGATCCTCTGGCCACTTAAATTTGGACCAGAGATCTTGGGGGTTTGTTGTTCTTCCTGCGTCCCCACCCCTCTGTACTTCCTTGCTCCTGTCTGTGTGAGGGGAGGGGAAAAAGGGGATAAAAGAATGCAGGCTCACCTCCGTTTGCCGGTCCAAGCCGCCCTGAGCCCCGTCGTCGTCCTGATCCCTTCTCTTAAAGGGGCGGGAGGCAAAAAAAACCAACAACAAACAGAAGCGAGGAGAGCCCGGCACTCTAGGTTACATCCAGATCTGGGATTTTTCCCCCTCCGAGAGCAGGTACCTGAAAAGTACGCTGGGACGCGCTTAGGTGGATGAGGTTGCACTTAATTTTCTGTAAACTCCAGAGCTGGTGGGGAAACAATTTTAAGCTCCGGAGCTGGGAGCCATTTGCGGCGGAGTTTAGGGATCGTGTACAAATACCCAGAGAACCTTTTCACACGACCCCTAAGATCTGCTGGCCACTTAAATTTGGACCAGAGATCTTGGGGGGTTTGTCACTGTTCCTGTGTTCCCACCCCCTCCACACTCCTGGCTGCTGGCTGCGTGAGGGGAGGGAGAAAAAAAGAAAGAAAAGAATGCCAGCTTACCTCCGTTCTGACAGTCTCGCTCTGTTCCCGGCAGCATTCAGATCTCTTAAAGGGGCGGGGGCAAAAAAACAACAAACAGAAGCCAGGGGAGCCCAGCACTCTCTACGTTAGATCCGCATCAGGGATTTTTCACCCCCGGAGAGCAGGTACATGAAAAGTGCGCTGGGATGCACTTAGGTGGGCGTGGTCGCACTTAATTTTCTGTAAACTCCGGAGCTGGTGGGGAAACAATTTTAAGCTCCGGACCTGGGAGCCATTTGCCGCGGAGTTTAGGGGTCGTGTGAAAAGGCTCAGAGACAGACAGATTATGAGGCGGGGCCAGCAGCAGCTGAGGAGAACTCCTTCTTGATGAGAGTATTCCACTATCTCCAGAGGAGACCTCTGTGGCAGCTTCTTCAGTATCAGTAATTTAACCATCTACGCAGTACTCACAATACACATGAGGGAAGGTGGGGGGAAAGCATTTTAAATAAATAAATAATCAAGGCTACAGTTCAGTCACTGAATCAATAGGATGGTACAAAACACTACACAACGACAGAATCCAGGTCACATGAGTTCTAGTTGCTGACTTGATCCACTGCATCACATTGAGCATTCCACACAAAACATCCTATTGCTAACAAACAATACACTGGTAATTTTTCTAGAGGCAGAGTTACCCATATTTTTCTGTGCATAAGATGCCTATATGTATAAGACAACCCCCACTTTTCCAACCCAAACTTACAGCTTCTCAACTGCAAGGTTCTCCCTTCAGCTAACTTTTAGTCTAACAATCCTATACTCTTTATACATGGGAAAATGCTGCATTCTAATACAGTGGTTCCCAATCTTAGGTTCCCCAGATATTCTTGGCCCAAAACTCCCAGAAGTTTTCACTATGAGCTGATTTGGCCAGGATATCTGGAAGTTGTAGTCCAAGAACTTTTGGGAACCGAAATTTGAGAACCACAGTTCTAATACATTCCTTGTTATTTCCCATTACTTTTCTATTGCTTTCTGGTCTATTTGCTATTTTTTTTAATAGTATTTAAAGATAATAAAACCGGGATAATCTACCAAAATAGTTCTAAAAATGCCCCAAAATTTCCTTTGAAAAGTCAAATTGGGAAGTAACCAGTAAAGGTAACTTATCATCCAAGTAAAGCATTTCATTCATACTATTTAAGTTATTTTTTCAAATTTAACTGTGGATAGCCTCACTGTCCCCAGAGGTAATCACAGTACAGGTAATGATATTCGTTTAAACCCAACATGTCCAAACAAAGCCCCTTCCTCTCTTGCATTGAAGAAAATACTGGGGGGGAAATTTGGAATATCCAACAACTCTCAAGTATCATGTCTGACTCTCATCAAGAATAAACCCATTGAAATCCATGGGGCTCCATTTAAGGTTGGACTGGACCAACCTGGACTCTTTGGACATTCACGAACTGCTCTTCCCATCAGCCATAGTCGGTCCTGTCAAGTGTCCAGTTTCAGCTGGGACACTCATGGATTAAGCACTCTGCCCCGCTGTCTTTCCTTATTTGTTCTTATCATGGAAATGTACTAGATTCTGCGCGGGGGGGGGGGCTCTCTCACACCAAGCAGAAATGTAGAGGGAATTTCTGGGCTCTGCCATTGGCGGGGGGACAAAAAAAAAATTCAGCCCTCAAAGGAACAATCAATACAGGCATCCAGGCGGTGTCATCAGTCGCCAGGAAAGGATGGCCTGAACACTGCCCAACCCGACAGAGGCTCTCCGCAAGGGGAGGAGGGGGCAGCCCTTCTTCACATCGCAGCAGCCTAGTCTGAGTCTTCCTTTTTTCTCATTGGCTGAGCATACCGGCAACCCCTCCCATGCTACCCTATCCCTTTGTCTGCCCATTTTCTCTTGGAGCTTGGTGTGTGTGGAGTACCAAAGGAGCCCTCCTGCTTGGGCCGGTAACTGTTTGAATGTGACCCTGAGGGAGAGAAGCTGTGTGCTGGCCGTCCAACCCCATTGTTCCTGCCCTGTGCCTCACTCGCCTGGCTCGTCTCCTTGGGCGCCATGCCATGCAGGCTGACGGGAGTGCAAAGGAGGTGTGTGTGTGTGTGTGTGCATGTGCATGTTTGTGTTTTTTCATGCACACACACACTAATGCACACATGTACATTCCAACTCTCTCCTCCTGTCCCGGCCAGTGCCGGAGAAAAGTTGACAGGTATGGCCATAGTCATGATAAGGAATGGTGAGGAATGTTGGGCGCTGTAGTTGAGCAACTCCTTGAAAGCTACACATTGTTTACCTGTGCAGTAAGGGAACCGGGTGCTCTGCCCATAACTGCTTAAAGGACATAAGCATAGCTTGCCAAGTAAGAATAAAGGACCATGTAGCTCATCATCATCCTCTCGAAAGACATCTAGCCAGCCACATTTTACTTACTCCAAATTATATTTGCCCAACTCCCACTGAAATCAATTGATGGAAGTTAATCTGGATCCAGACCCAGAAATTTAAAATATCTTTGCCTCACTTTATTTTTTATTTTCCCATTCTTTTATCGATTAGAGTAGTCCTATGGCCAAATGGCATGGTATATTAATTCAATAAATAAATAAATAAATTTTAATGAACCTTTATTTGAGACCAACAAGAGCTTTGGAACCGGATATGATTAGAGATGGGCACGACTCAGAAAAAAAGTTTCGTTTTCGTTTTCGTTTTCGGCTAGGGTCTGAGTCGTTTCGTTTCCGTTTTCGTGGGCTAATTTCAAAATTTTTCGTTTTCGTTTCGTTACGTAACGAAAACGAAAAACGAAAACGAAAACGAAAAATTTTTCGTTTCTCCCCATTTAGCTCAATTGAGTGCTTTTCCAGTAACGAAAAACGAAAATTGGCTCGAAATTAGTCGTTTCGTTTCCGTTTTCGGTCCAGGTTGGTGCCGATTTTCGTTTTCGTTTCGTTTCCGTAACGAAAACGAAAAATGAAAACGAAAACGAAAATACCGCTAAGTCGTGCCCATCTCTAGATATGATGTGTGTGTGAGCAATGTGACCCCCTAAAATCAGTGCTTTCATCCATTTTGAAACAATCCCCCAGAAAGGAGAAAAGCCAAACATGAATTATTTCCTGGTCTTATTGTAACAACCTGGCCAAGAGAAAAAGAGTCATAGATAAAGTGGATGTAAAGTGAGCTACATTATATTCCAAAGGCAGCTTCCTGGGGGCACTGCTAGAGGGGAAAAATTAAATGGCCGCCGTGTTCCTTATTAAAATGAAATGCATCTCTTAGGGAGGTCGTCAAGGTTCACTGTCCCCTCTCACCCACCCTTATATCTGCACCGTTTGTACAGATTAAATACCCAGGATATCTCTCAGATGTAAAACTGCATCTAATGTGAAAGCGCTACACTGGCTCGTAAAATCTATTAAAGTCAGTCAGATGTTCCTGTCGAAGCTACATGCCGCTCATTGTCTTTGGGCCTTCGCAGTGAAGCATGGAGGGATGCCTTTGAAAACCTGATTAAAACAATCTGCTGGAGTAAAGAAAGTCATCGTAAGACGAGAGCAGCCTTCGATTGACAGGAAAGGTTCACTAGGGGTCCTTGTGCGGTTTATTTGTTTTCTTTTAGACCCAGCCTGGATTAGAATGAGGAGGACAAGGTGGTGGGAACCCACGGCTAAGGACCAAAGTGGCAAGATGCTGAGAAGCCATGCCTGGATGAATTAGCTTTGTGCTGTTACTACACATAGGTAAGGACAGGGAGAATTCCCGTTTTATACCATATCAATTCATATCTGTTACAAGAACCCATTCACCCTGTTCTAGGCTGGCCCCGTTATATGTTCAAGTTAAAAACAGGTTCAGCATCAAAAAACTGAGAAAGGGAGCAAAAACAAATGTAAATGCCCATTTGGAAAATGACTTCCGGAATCCACATATGGAACAGTATCGTTTTAGGCACTCTATCCCATTTTATTAATATTTTCTTCTTGTTTTCTCCTCCCAGAAAAGGTTCTCACCACCAGCATCTTGCCTTATGGCTAGCAACTAGAAATAATGATGCGATGTTGCCTCTGAGCCATTCTCCATGGCTTTTCACTATTAAGCCTCTCCCCCACCCTGAACTTTTCTCTTACTCATCTTGCCTTGAATGATCAGATGTGACAATCCTCTTCTCATGACAGAACCAAACTATTCTAGTTGCTGCATTACATGGGTTTCAGGATACCTCAGCCTTTTCTTCATTCACTTTCAGCAATCCTCCTTAGGAAGCAAATAATTCTCAGCCTCTCTACATTTCAAATTGGTCTCCCCCCCCCACAGCTGTTTGCATCAAAGTCTGAGAGCACAGAGTAAGTAGGGGGAGGAGCTTTATCTTTAAATACTTGCTCCCAGCAGTAAGTAGGGGGAGGAGCTTTATCTTTAAATACTTGCTCCCAGCAGCACGCGCCTGACGGCGCGTGCAAACTAAAAAAAAAAAAAAAAAGAAAAGAAAAAAATTACAAAAAGGATATTTGAGTCCCCAAGCCAAGCTACTCCTAAGGAGTTCCTACACACATTAGTCTTACTAGATTTAAAAAGAAATAGTGTAAGTTTACATTTTTGAGACCTTCAATACATTTTATTGCACTCGTTAAAATGGAGTTGGAGGGAGCAGCTGTAGTTTCCTGTAGTACTTGTGCCATGTTTGTCATTTTGACAGAGCGTGTACAGAACTACATTTGCTGCAAGTGCAAACTGGTTGCGCTATTGGAAGAGAAGGTCCAGCAGCTAGAAGCTCGCATATCGGACCAGCAACACATTGAGGAGCTCGAGAGGTTCCTGGACAGAGCGGAACAGACTATCCAGGTCAAAGAAGAGACAGGGCACACTTCTGAGGAGGAAGTCACTGCCCCAACTCAGGAGGTAGATGGGTGGAGGAATGTGACTCAAAGGAGTAGAAGGCCAAGGGATCGCTCAGAGAGTCTCATATTGCACAATCAATTTGAGGCTCTTTCCCTCAGCACACCTTATGAGGCACACATAGAGGAAGAATTGGTTTCACCGGAGGATCTCTCCCTCATCACTATTGATGAGACACAAGATCAGGTACATGTAGATGAACAGGCTGCAGGAGAGAAGCTTCTTGTACTAGGGGATTCTATAATTAGAAATACAGAGGGATGGATTTGTGATGAGCATGATAACCGGATGGTCACATGCCTGCCAGGTGCAAAGGTTGCAGACATCACGAGAAATATAGATAGCTTGTTAGAGAGAACTGGGAAGGAGCCAGTGGTCATGGTACATGTTGGTACCAATGACGTTGGGAAGGCAAAGCGGTCAGTCTTGGAAGCCAAATTCAGGTTGTTAGGTAGAAGATTGAAGTCCCAGGCTTCCAAGGTAGCATTTTCAGAGGTGCTACCTGTTCCTCGTGCAGGACCCGCCAGGCAGGCAGAACTCAGAAGCCTCAATGCGTGGATGAGGCGATGGTGTCGAGAGGAGGGCTTTAGATTTGTCAGGAACTGGAGAACATTTTGGGACAAGCCAAACCTGTTCAGGAGGGATGGGTTGCACTTGAATCAGGATGGGACCAGATTGCTGGCACTCAACCTCAAAAGGGCAGCAGAGCAGCTTTTAAACTGATAACTGGGGGAAAGCCGACAGGAGCTGAGTGGCATCCGGTTCGGAACACATCATCCTCGGGGAATGAGGTTGAAGAAGGTAGAGAATCACATAGAGATGGCGTAGCAGGTATTAGCACTGGGAGAATAACGGAATATGACAGTTTGTCTACTGATAATAAAAGCTGTGCGGGAGAAAGAACAAGGCAGCAGCTGTTGTTGCGGGACCCACTGTACAGGTGCTTCTACGCCAATGCTCGAAGCCTCCGAGCAAAGATGGGAGAACTTGAACATTTGGCAGCTAGGGATAACATAGATATAATAGCCATAACAGAAACCTGGTGGAATGTGGAGAACCAGTGGGATACAGCAATCCCAGGCTATAAACTCTATAGAAGGGATAGAGAGGGGCGGGTTGGAGGAGGAGTGGCCATCTATGTCAAAGAAGGGGTAAAATCCAGCAGAATGGAGATGGACAGAGGGTTTGACTCCACCATAGAATCACTGTGGGTTAAACTACCAAGTCCAAGGAGTGATGTGATCGTTGGAGTTTTCTATCGTCCACCAGATCAAAAACTTGAGGGGGACCTTGAAATGAGGAGACAAATCATGGAGGTGGCTAAGAGGGATAGGATAGTAATCATGGGGGACTTCAATTATCCCCACATTGACTGGGCCAATGCGAGCTCCGGGCAAGAAAGAGAAATTGGGTTTCTCGACTTGCTGAATGACTGAGCCTTAGAGCAACTTGTCACGGAGCCCACCCGAGAACAGGCAACTCTGGATCTAATATTGTGTGATACTCAGGACCTGGTCAGGGGTGTGAATGTCACTGAGCCTCTGGGGAACAGTGACCATGCTGCAATTACCTTTGCCATGCATGTCGGAGGAAGAGTGTCAACCAAATCAGACATAAAAACCCTTGATTTTCGAAGGGCAAACTTCCCTCAGATGAGGAAAATAGTTAGAGAGAAACTGAAGGGAAAGGTTAAAAGAATCCAATCTCTTCAGAGTGCATGGAGCCTGTTTAAAACAACAATAATAGAGGCCCAGCACAAGTGCATACCACAAAGAAAGAAGAGCTCATTTAAGTCCAAGAGGGCACCGGCATGGTTAACGAGTGGAGTTAGAGAGGCTCTAAAGCACAAGGAGAGGTCCTTCTGTAAATGGAAATCCTCCCCAAATGAGGATAATAAAAAGGAACACAAACTCTGGCAAAATAAATGTAAGAAGATGATAAGGGAGGCAAAGAAAGACTTTGAGGAACGAATGGCTAGCAATATAAAGGGTAATAATAAAAGCTTCTTTAAATATGTTAGAAGTAGAAAACCTGCCAGAGAACCAGTTGGCCCTCTGGATGGTGAGGGAGGAAAAGGGGAGGTTAAGGAAGACTTGGACATTGCAGAGAAATTGAATGAGTTCTTTGCGTCTGTCTTCACGACAGAGGACCTTGAGCGGATTCCGCTGCCTCAGCCGCCCCTCTTGACTAAAGAATTAAATCAAATACAGGTTAAAAGAGAGGAGGTTTTAGGACTAATTGATAAATTGAGGATTAACAAGTCACCGGGCCCAGATGGCATCCACCCAAGGGTTATTAGGGAACTGAGAAATGAAATTGCAGATCTCTTAACGGTTATATGCAACTTGTCTCTTAAAACGGCCACAGTGCCGGAGGACTGGAGGATAGCAGATGTCACACCAATTTTTAAAAAAGGAAGGAGGGGGGACCCGGGAAACTACAGGCCGGTTAGCCTTACATCTGTCCCAGGGAAGATGGTGGAAAGCCTCATCCAAGAGAAAATCTTAAAACACATAAAAGAACAAACCTTGCTGAGAGAAAATCAGCATGGCTTCTGTAAGGGTAAATCTTGTCTGACAAACCTCTTAGAATTTTTTGAAAAGGTCAACAGGCATGTGGATTTGGGTGAACCGGTTGATATAGTCTATCTGGATTTTCAAAAAGCTTTTGACACAGTCCCTCACCAAAGGCTGCTGAGAAAATTGCACAGTCAGGGGATAAGAGGGCAGGTCCTCTTATGGATTGAGAACTGGTTGAAATCCCAGAAACAAAGAGTAGGTGTCAATGGGAAATTTTCGCAATGGAGAGAAGTGAAAAGCGGTGTGCCCCAGGGCTCGGTCCTGGGACCGGTGCTTTTCAATCTGTTCATAAATGACCTGGAGACAGGGATAAACAGTGAGGTGGCCAAGTTTGCAGATGACACAAAACTTTTCTGTGTGGTAAATACCAGAGAAGATTGTGAAGAGCTCCAGAAGGATCTCTCCAAACTTGGGGAGTGGGCTGAGAAATGGCAAATGCGTTTTAATGTAACCAAATGTAAAGTAATGCATATTGGGGCAAAAAACCCAAACTTCGTTTATCAACTCATGGGCTCTGAGTTATCCGTGACGGATCAGGAAAGAGATCTTGGTGTGTTGGTGGACAGCTCCATGAAGGTGTCTCCCCAATGTGTGGCAGCGGTGAAGAAGGCCAATTCCATGCTAGGGATTATCAAAAAGGGGATTGAAAATAAAACAGCCAACATTATAATGCCATTATACAAAACAATAGTAAGGCCCCACCTGGAGTATTGTGTACAATTCTGGTCACCGCATCTCAAGAAAGACATAGTGGAACTGGAAAAGGTGCAGAAGAGAGTGACTAAAATGATTACCGGGCTGGAGCACCTCCCTTATGAAGAAAGGCTAAAACATTTGGGCCTCTTTAGTCTGGAAAAAAGGCGCTTGAGGGGGGATATGATTGAGACGTACAAAATAATGCAGGGTATGAGTAAAGTGGATAGAGGGAAGCTCTTCTCTCTCTCCCAAAATACCAGAACTAGGGGACACACACTCAAATTGAGTGCTGGGAGAGTAAGAACAGACAAAAGAAAATATTTTTTCACCCAGCGCGTTGTAAGTCTATGGAACTCCCTGCCACAGGATGTGGTGATGGCATCTGGCCTGGATGCCTTCAAAAGGGGATTGGACAGATTCCTGGAGGAAAAGTCCATCACAGGTTACAAACCATGATGGAGATGTGGAGTCTCCAGGCTTTAAACCGGGTTACTTCAAGGGCCAGATGCAGGGGAGTGGTATCAGGAGACAGATATCTAGTCTCATGCACTCCCAAACGCACCTGGTGGGGCTGCTGTGAGATACAGGAAGCTGGACTAGATGGGCCTTTGGCCTGATCCAGCATGGCTCTTCTTATGTTCTTATGTTCTTAAAGTCCATGATTCTATGGCACCCTGTCAAGCTGAGACTCCATAGCACTGTACAATGGATATTGATTAATATAATCATTCATTATTTCTTTAAAGTGTTTTACACCATATTTCTCCTTTAAAAGATCTAATCCTCCTGGGTAAATTTCACAAGCGAATGCACTTGACTAGGTTATCCAAATATTTGTGTGCCATTTTGTCTATGCTCCATTGTTTGTTAATATGAAAATGTGTTTCTTAAGAATCTTTAATGTTCTGGAATCTCTAAACCATGCTGGGAAATTCCCTGGGGACTGATAGAGATATTCCAGTCAGTGGATGTGTTATTGATCAGACTGCTCAATACAGTACAATGATGTGAGTCAGCATAAGACAGAGTCTCGTGTTTTGATTAACGCAAGCAGGGGCCTTAGAGACATGTTTGATGATGGAGGCAATAGCATTTGAGTAGGATGCATCTCTCCTATGGCTGCATTTATTAGCAATTAAAAATACTAACGAGTTGACCAAGACTCCATCATTGCTTTCAAGCAGGAAGTCTTTCTCAATCCAAGGCTCCCAGATCTAGGAAATGATCGTACTTGCCACAGCAAGTGCACATCTACCATCTAAGAAGAAACACAGTATTGGAATAAAGTAATTGCTGTTGTCTTAAGCAGAGAAAGAGTAACATGCATCATTCACAGAGCTCACCACAGAAATGTTCGTTGCTACTGCCTGTCATTTCCATTGCAGTTCAACTAAAATAAAATAACATAACATAAAATAAAAAGTTGCTGGGAAAAAATTGTCATGCAACCAAATTGCAATCATAAAGGCATGGCTCCACTCTCGGCGAACTGCTTCAGATGGTGAACTTCTGGGTAATATATAACATAAAGAGTTTAATTGAATCAGCCTGCTGGGTTTTTGCCCAGAAAAGTGGGAATTTAAATGCTGAGGCAGCTTTAGCTGCCAACTCCACCCGTCAGCACTCCCTAGATTGGATTGTAAATAATCTTATTTTAGGCCCTGCTGTGTGATCAGGATAGGCTTCTCTTGAAGCTGGCTTGCAAAAGTAATTAAATAATTCCAGCCATGTCCTAAGACACAGTTGAGAAAACACTTGAGTCCATGCAAGTGTGTGCACAAAGCAAACACACACAACAGAATGACACACACAGCCATCCCCCAAGCTATATTGAATACACAAGTGGAAGAGGACACTTTTTAGGGATCAGTCCACCTAGTCCCATGTCCTAGAGCAGTTCAGTCCACCTAGTCCCATGTCCTAGAGCAGTCCGCCCTCCTCGTTAGGGCTAATTTGAATTAACCTGCCTTTCCAGATGGGAAAGACATTGTCACCAAGGACTCCTTCTGTTTATTCAGTTGTTTAAAGATGCATTTTTAGAGGCTTTATCTGCAAGCGTACAGAAGGGGTGGGGGAAAATGTACCCAAACAACATACCAAGCCTATTAAAAAAGAAGGAATGACATGCCAATAAAATCACATAAAATGCAATCTAAAAACAATAAAAACCATTGGCAGGCTAAATAAATAAAATGTCATCCAAATTTTGACTCGGTGGTTAACAGAAATCCTCTTGGGAACAATCTCCCCTCCAAAAAAAGAGAGAGAGAGAGAGAACCCAATGCAGGGAAAAGCTAAGAGTGCAGATTTGGTAGGATTTTTTCAAGGTTCCATAACATAGGGGTCTCGAGGAGAACAAGAAAAAAATGGAAAACAACAGCTGAGTTTTCCTGCTCACACTTGATTTCATCTTGTGGCTTCTTTCTTTCTTTCTTTCTTTCTTTCTTTCTTTCTTTCTTTCTTTC
>JAHTLZ010000102.1:2838181-2855899 GCA_023846285.1 Phrynocephalus versicolor
CAACAACAACAACAACAACAACAACAACAACAACAACAACAACAACATTCCTCAATAGAGTTGTAGGTAATTTTTGTGTATAGAATGTAATTTTATGTTAAAATTTATTAATGTGTTCTGTTGAGCTTTGGAAGACTTTTAAATAATGGAAATTCTTTTTTTACCAAGCAGCCAAATTTTGTTTGTATTTAACTAAATATTATACCACGAATAGATATTTAATCAGAATGTCTTCTTGGTGGTTCCTTGTTATGGATCTAACCTACTTTATGATTGTATTACTTTTTTTACATTTGCATTAATTTATTAATTTATGGTTTTATACTGCAATAAAATATATAAGTCTCAGTTTTAATTCAGAAATTGAAAAGGGTGGGGTTGACCTAGTGGAATAGCACCTGCTACAGATGCAAAAAGTCACCAGTTCCGTCCCTGGTGCCTCCAGATAGGACTAGATTAAAAAAGTCCTGGCTAGTGTTGCCATTTAATATTTGTAGTGCTGGGCTATGTGGGCTAAGAAATTGGTTCAATTTATAAGGCAACTTCTCTCATTTCTATGTGCCAAACACTGTGTGTGCTATGTGCCATCAAGGTAGAGACCCTCATAGGGCTTTCAAAGTAAATGAGATAGGTCTTTTAACAGTGCTACTCCCTTTTCTCTTGAGCTTCTGTATCCAAGCCCAGATCTCCTGAGTACACTATCCCATGCTGGATACCAGTCTTAGTAGTAATAGCCATAACATCTTCCAATCGCAAGAATTTCTGAACCATGGATGATGCTACAGCTAAGCAAAAGCTATTTTACCAGCCACATCACTGAGCAAATCCTATTTCACCAGCCACTTCTGATTATGGAGATCTGCTGACATGTGGTTTCCCATGTTTTCAGTGTACTCCCCCTCTTCCCCCAATAAATCCTTGGGAATATGAAAAGAATAATGGACACCGCCTTCCTTTCCAAAAAGTTCCCTGTGAATCTAGGTATTATCATCACCTAGTTCTTGGAGGATGCTAGATTGAACTAGCTACCTAAATGGACAAGAAGTATGTATATGGATTCTTCAGAATGGAGTTACATTTGTCATGCTAAGCTGGTAAGGAGCTTAGGTATGTGCCTTTGTTTTGCTGTTATTATTGTTTGCTTGCTTTGTGTTTGTTTTTGTTTTGCTATAAATCCCCGTAATTCTCCTTTTTGGGAGTCCTACCTTTAGGGCCCAGACACCAAAATTATGCTCACCTGGAGAAAAGGCCCAGCTGATAAACCTAAATTCCTGCTAAAAAGAACCTGCCAGGATAGCTGTCAGGATGCTTCCTTTTCAAACAGGAAGCTAGGCCTATACAAATCATGAAGGCTTCCACCTGAACATTCTTTCCAGATGAGGACAACTTTAGAGAATTATAAAACCTGGGTCCTGGAAGTGAGATTTGACCAAATCTATATCCCAAAATGCACATCCTTCACTAGCAGTATGTTTTTGTGGCGCTGAGTGATTAAGAAAAGAGGAGAGGCAATGCATACATGTGTCCACAATCAACTATAAACAAGTTTTCCTTCCATTAAATGCCAAGAGTGGGAAGGAAAGAACCATGACCTACATTCATAATTAAATTATGGGTATATGTAGCACTCAGAAAATAGCTTTGCATGTAGATTTATGGAATTATTTTACTGAAAAAGACTTGTGTTACATATTTCAGTCCCTTGTGACTACTGATGTTTTATTAAATACAGTGTAAATCCAGCTGTGACCCAGCAATAAAAACCTGTGAGGGGCCACAAAAAGGGGTGGGAGGTGGAGTTTTTTGACCATTTTATATTTTTTTTTTTTTGAGCAGAGCTGCAGAGATGCCTTAAATGCTTACTTTCCAGGCAGAACAGTTTTCCTCCATGCTGGTCTTTAATATGCATTTACACGACACATTCCAGTTTCAAAGAGCAGGGCAGAGTCGGAGCACCACCTGCAAAATTCCATAAATGCAGATCCAGTGCCATAAAACAAATCTTGTGTTAAGCTATTAGGTAAATACATTGAACACTGCTTAATAGAATACACAAGAACTCAATCCACTGCATGAAAAGTAGACTGCAATGATGCAACTGTGGACAGATATTAAGCTGGGATAATTAGGTTTAGAGGTAAATCCCATTTGTTTTTAGGGGGAACAGGGTGGAGGGGTGTTAATAATAATATTTTGATTTGCCAAATTATGCATTTCATGATCTTGGTGTTTGGACAGTTTGCTTTACATAAAATTAGACCCCTCTCAACTGTCAGTCCTCTCTTTTTCAAAGATGATTGTTCCTGCATTGAGAAGTCTAATTGAGAACATCCATTGTATGCAACACACGTCAATAAATAGTAAGCATGAATGTGAATCAATATTGTGTTAGTACTGGGATTAAGCAAGCTATACTCTCTCTCTCTCTCTCCACCCTCCTCCACCCATCACCTCCTTCCCTTCGCTTTTTTCCTGACAAGATGGATATGAGTAAATAAAACGAGTGTTTGTTTGAAACTGTGTCTAGGGATTGAGGTTTGTACTTCCCTGATGAAAAGTTCTCAGTACCCCGGCCATGTGTTGACAATAAAGCCACAGAATAAGGCCCAGCCGCTGATCGAGGGGAAGGAAACAGGAAAACTCAGCCTCAGGCAAACCAGGTGCAGTTACAAAAAGTGAAAGGTTAGGTTTCTTATGACTTTCTATTGTGACGAATTAGAGCATAATTTACGAGTCTACCAAACTCCCTCCCTCCCTCGCTCTCTTTCCTTCTCATTTTGTTAACACTAATTTTTCAGAACGATGTTGGATCAATCTTGGGACAGACAGTAAGGAGGAAGGGACAGAGATAAAGAGGGATCTGGCCCAACAGATGTTGCTGGAGTACTGTTGTCATTACCTCTCACTAGCAGCAATGCCAACTAGGGCTCATAAGAATGGTGATACAACGAGAAGCACCGGTGACTGGTCACCTTGTGGTTGGTCAAATAGAGAAGGCATGGCATATCCAGCCACTTACAGGGGCAGGCAAACAAATATTATGACAGGGAGAGAGAGAATAAGAGAAAGAGAGAAGAAAGAGTGGTGTGTAATGAGAAACTCCATCATCACCCTTTACTTTAGAACTCAATTGAAGACAGAGCCAGGATTGTGTTGAGGTCAGAGTGCTGTGCAAGACCTGTGTTCAAGTCCTTGCTTGACCATGGAAATTTAATGGGGGGGGTTTGGCACTATTTGAGCACCCATTTCATATGCCTTAAAAGACCCCTTTGGCTCATCAGAAATTGGAAGCAATTTGATGACATGTAAGAACAGCACAAACAACCTTGTTGCTGCTTCAAAAGTTGGAATTTTTCCATGTAAAAGACTATATTTTTTACTAAAAATTTAGGGTTGTCTTATACATGGAAGATATCCATTGACACAACTACACAGTAGAGAAACTGTTATTTCAGGTTGGAAAATTGGAGGTCATCTTATAAATGGGGGGCGTCTTATAGACGGGGAAAAAAGGGTCATACCTTGAATGTAAGGATGAGGTACCACAAGTTTATTCTATTTGTCCTCAGACCAGGAGAAGTGTCTTGTGGCTTTCTCAAAAGGAGACCACAATCAGGAGAGATATTCTTCTGTTTCATTTTTGTTTTTGCAAAATTGTGCAAACTGGCACTTTTATCTCAGAAACTGCTGTAATTCAAACCTGTGCAAAATAGTCATGGTTGCTAATTCATTAAATGGACCCTCAACTAGAAACCCACTGGGGGGAGGGGGGTCTTGCTCTTTGCACTTCTATGTGGGCTTTGCTTCTCAGCGGGAAATGGCACTAATTTTGCACAAATCTGCCCTGACAGTTTGCACAAATGGTGGAGGTTGTAAGGGCAAAGAATGGTGAGGAACTTGCAGGGTTTGAAAAAGGTGAGAAGGTTGAAATCAACAATAAGGGAGGATTTAGAATATGTTCTTTTTTATTCTTTCATCACCAAGTCACCTGAGTCAGATGGAGAACTAGGATTTGTAAACATTTTTTTTGCCGCCCAAGTGCCAATCAAATGTAGTGCGGGCTTGGGGCAGCGGAGAAAGTTTTCCAAATCGCTCCATCCCCCCACCCCCCAATCACGCTGCTGCTTTGGAAGGCCCCTCCATGGGGGGTGGTCAGTGGCAGCAGCGGAGGAACAAAAAATGAAATGAACAAAATGAAAATTTTTGTTTCATTGCACTTCATTGTCCTTTGAGGGGCGGTTCATTATTCGTTTTGTTATGTAATTAAATGAATCACGAATAACAAAGCAAATAAAAATTCATTTCATGCCCATCTCTGTATATGAGGAGAACTGTATACATAAGTGCACACAGCCCTTGGAAGAAAGTCTCTCTGAGATGAACGAGAGCACCTCCTAGAGAAGGATGTATAAGACAGAATCCAAGGTTTTTAGCAATTGCTTAACTTCCTTCTCTCAATGTTTTGAAACCCGGGCTTAAAGCGATGACAATGAAGACTCACGCCCTCTCCTTCACTCTTATCCTTTCTTCTTACTGCTCTATAACTTCACAGTACCGATCAATGACTCTATGTATGCAATTCCTTTTAAAAAATACCATAAGCACTCTGCTCTTAAGAGCTCATCTCAGCAGAGCATCCTGTTGAAATATAGTTGGTATGATATTATTAGTCCTTCCATAGAAGCATCACTCTTTCTGAAGTGTTCAGAGATCACCTCTTTCACCAACTCTTGGTAGGTGTAAAATGCTTTATTTGATGAATTATTTTATTTGTTTCACTTCTTTCCCATCTTTCCTACAGGACACTCAGGTGTATCTGGTACAGCTTATCTGTAGGCTATAGTTCATTTATTAAGTGGGTTAGACTGAGAGATAAGTCCTATGGAAGGGTTAAGTCTGAAATCTCCAGATTTCAGAATGGGAATCGAGTTTGTGTGAGTTCTACCCTCATATTTTGCCCCCATATTCCTATCCAGAATTCATGTAGACCTTAATGAATCCTGAGCCTTTGACATGTGGTTCTAGTCATTCCATGACCAGAGAACACATATCAATAGTCCCCAACTTTAAGTCCCCAGATGTTCTTGGACTACAACTCTCAGACATCCTGGCCAGAACAGCTATTGGAGAAGGCTTCTGGGGGTTTTAATCCAAGAACTTTTAGAGACCCAACAGTTGGGAATCATTGATTTAGATTTATGTATATTCTCCAGTTTGGGAAGGACTAGAAGCATGTGTCAAAGGCTCCAGATTCATTATGTGGGTTTCAAAAGGGTTCAAAATAGTGCCTGTGCCAAACATTGTATTAAACAATGGGGTAGGGATATTGGGGCAGAACTTGCATATGCCCCAATGCCATTGCCTCTCCCTTTGAACCCCACCTGCTTTCAGGCTTCTGAACAGGTCTACCATGACTGGCCCAATAGCTTAGAGATTTAGGCATCTGACAGGAGAGCCAGAGGTCAGGAGTTCAATCTCCAGTGTGCCACTAGTGGATGATCCACAGTCCGGAGGAGGAGGAGGAGGAGGAGGAGGAAGAGGAGGAGGAGGAGGAGAAGAAGAAGAAGAAGAAGAAGAAGAAGAAGAAGAAGAAGAAGAAGAAGAAGAAGAAGAAGAAGAAGAAGAAGAAGAAGAAGAAGAAGGTGGCTGTTGTAATAGGCAAGTGGGATTAACGTATCTTTATACGTTAACCATACTTGCTTCTAGGGTACATCTACAGTACTGTTTTTATACTATGGCCATCAAAGTAAGGTGAAAATATGTGTTGTCTTTAGAAAAAGCACAGAGGAAAGGATGCAACCTCAGCAGAAGAAAGAGAAAGGAACAGAGATCCTAAAAGCAGCAGTCTATGCATAGATCCTGGAAAGGGTAAGAAGGAAAGATAGATAGGTGAGGCTATTTATCTATACAGCCTCTCCTTGGGAGGGAAACCACACCCAGATAATTGCATATAGGATAGTAGCTGACATTTCCATCTTTAACACTCATTTCAGCTGGTGATTTGAAATCACTTCTTATGGCAGCTCCACAAGGCTTGTCTTTGTGGGGCTTCTTGGCCCCTCCTGGCATGGTCATTAGCGCAAAAATCACATGGGTACAGTGACCGGGTGAGCTGAAAGATTGGCAGCCTAGATAAGGGCTGCCCGCACACACCTTGCCCTCTTTTTCATCGATCTGAGCTTCCCACCCACTTGCCCTTAAGGTAATGAGAATGAGATTAGTTGGTCCCCATGGAGGCTGGTGGCTCATCCCAAAGTCTTTCTGCAAGAATTACAGACCTGCCTTTGAAAGGGAACTGGCAAAGCCCCAGATGACTTGCAGGCAACTCATGACACATTTGAATTGTTTCAGTTCAGAGATGGGGGCCAGCAGGTGGTGTTCTGCTGCAGACTGTCTTGAAGAAGATTGCTCCTGGATATCTATCTGGCCCCTTTGACCCCCCCCCCAACGTGAATAAAGAGTTGGACACCTTACAAAAATGACATGCTTTTTTGTTGCTTTGTAAGCTTTCAAGCTTTACAAAATGAAACAGGAAAGTGTTTGGTGCCGCTAGGACCCAGGGAAGCCATTTTAAACACCAACGAATCATTTTCTCATTGCTTCATTTTGTTATGAATTTTTTTTTACAAAAATTCATTTAAAATGAAACAAAACATACTGCTAGTAGAAACAAAACAAAACAAAACAAAACAAAACTCTATTTTTCCATTTCTTGCCTTTCCCTATTTGACACAAATTTTATGGTGTTAGAATTGGGCCACAACTTTACTGATAATTTAATTGCAATTATCTTTATGAAGAAGGTGGGCCGTCCGTAGTGCAATTAAGGACGGGCCGGTTCATAAGGTGATCTCAGGCCCTAATGTCCTTTGCATTAGTTCCTATTTGGGGGTGGGGGAGAGTGCTTATTTTCATGTTCAGCAGCACTCTTCCCCACTTAATAGATATTAATTTTCTTTAGACAGCCTTACACGCATTAAATGGATCTTCTTTCTAACCTATTTTATCATATTAATGCTATGCTAAATAGAGATGGGCACGACTCAAAAAATGGTGTTTCGTTTGTCGTTTGTCATTTAGGGGGTCCGTTTCGGTTCGTTTTCATTTTTCGTAAATTTTTGCAAAAAATCATTTTTCGTTTCGTTACGTAACGAAACGAAAAAATGAAAATGAAAACAAAAAATTGCTCATTTCGTTGCCATCTCTACAATTCAATGTATTTGCCATAACGAAAATGAAATGGAAGACAAAATTTCTGGTGTTTCTGTTCGTTTCGTTTCATTTGGAGGCAAAAATTCATTTTTCGTTTCGTTATGTGATGAAACGAAAAAATGAAAACAAAAATGAAAAATTGCTCGTTTCGTGCCCATCTCTAATGCTAAATCATTCTATGATCCTCCAATTGTGTTTGTAAAAGGCTGCCCTGTACCCTGTAAAGGGCCAGGCATTATGTACTCACTTTAGTTCAGCCTTGCACTACCTGCTGTTGTGGCCTATTTAATACCAGCAATGAAAATAGAATGGGCTAAATCACACTGCTGCCCAAATCCCAAACAAGGTAACAACCAAAAATTCCCATTCCCTGGAAGCGACCCCCCAACCATCAGTTTCAGAAGGAGGAGAGTGTAAAGATCAGGTGAAGATTTGTGGCTTTCCTGGAACCAGACGAACCAGACCAGCTGGGACAATGTTTCAGGGCAGCAAAAATGGCAGGCGTTTTACACAGGGTAGGAAATTTGGACAAAACAAATCTATTTAAGCAGTTCTAGAGACCCTTCAGATACAAGTAGTTTTGAACTCACACATGTTTGCTCTGTATTTCAGAGCAACTCTACACAGAGACCAAAACAGTACATGGATCGCCCTGAAGTTGTGTGACTACCACTGGACTGTTGCCAAAGTGATGGGTGCCAACTCTTTAATGGGATATAAGATGGCATATTTTTTCTGTTTAATATTGTATTTTTCTGTTTAATATTATAGATGTTCTGTTAGTCATGCCTTGTTATAATATATTTTGAATCCACCACTGTGGCCTGAGCATGAAGGTGGGCACGAATCAGAAAACCCATGGTTCGGGTTCGTCTGGTTTGTGCCCACCCTTGGTTTGGTTCAGGTTTGAGTTCGTACAATTGTTTTAAAAAAATTGTATGAACCGAACCAAACCGATCTGAACCGGTTTGGGTTCTTACGGGCGCCGGCGGCGACTCGGTGGTGGCAGTGGTGGCAGCGGATCCTGGCCCCTGTGGCAGGGGATTTTTGAGGCTCGGGCATGGAGCCAGTGACTCTCACTTAAAAGACACTGGCTTGGGGCCAGCAACTCTTTTTTAAAAAGCACCCACTGCGCAGACCCTGGGGCCAGGTGGGCCTTCTTTTATTTTTAATATTTTTTCTTTATTTTATGGTGCCGACCTGGCCACCCCTGGGGCCAGGTTGGAGCTCCTTTATTTTATTTTATTTTATTTACTTCTGACCACGTGGCCCTCGCTACAGCTGTAGCATGGGCTGGTCAGCTTTTTTTTTTCTGGTCGCCCTTCCCTGCAGCCTGGAAGACCGGACCGGGTAGACCAGCACCAGGTAGGAGACATCTCTGGGGCCGCCATTAATGAACCGAACCGAACTGAACCATTTTTTTTCAGTTTGGTTTGTTTCATTCTAAATTCACTCTTGAGTTAGTTATTTGTTATGTTAGGTAATGAAATGAATAACGGATGCCCATCTCTATTTCTGAACCCACCACTATGGGGTTAGGCAGTCACTCCTAGCTTGAACCGTGGTCCACACCCAGAAATCCTGCTGCTTATTTTTTCTCCCCTCCCCCTTTAAGGATTTTTCTTCTCCCTCCCCCTCCCCCAAATTTCTCTCTCTCTCTCTCTCTCTCTCTCTCTCTCTCTCTCTCTCTCTCTCCCTTCTTTCTTTTTGTTCCTATAACTAGTGGCAGCATCAGCTGTCTCAGTAAACTGGAGAACTTCATACATACCCCATATAGTGTCAGTAAAACAGTATCAGTGTGAGGAATTGTGATGGCTGTGTCTACAAGGGAGAACATGAGGAAAATACTGAAGAAATTTCAGCAACATTTTCTTCCTTTTTATCATTTAGTAAAAGAAAAAGAAACAATAATTTTATCAGAGGAAAATCAGTTATGAGAAATTTGGGCTCAGCTCTAGCCTGCCCTATGATCAGATCTGTCTCTCTAAAAGCTGCCACTTTGAAGTTGTCTAAAGAAAACATCCACCCAACTCCAAATGAATGAATTAAGGAGTTTTCTATCTCTCTTTCTCCCTCTCAACCTGGTCCCTAAAAGGGTCATAGAGTCCTTTCTTTTCTTAATTTTGCCTTTCCTCTCCGGGGACCCTAGTTAAATATTTTTCTTGACCTGAGCTCATAAATGGCTAACACCTGCACAGTGCAGTGTATTGAGGAACAACTTGCTGGTTCACAAAAATGTTTAGTTAATAAACTAGGGATTATCTGATTTCATTGTCATGGTTCATAATCAATCATGTTCCAAATTATGCTCAGTGTTGTAGATAGAGTGTGCATGTGTATTTGTTTTAAAAGACGAAGCTATATTTTTTATTTATTTATTATTTTATAAAAAAACAAATGGCTCTGAAACTGGCACCATTTTCCCAATCTTCTGATAGCGTTAGTTATGACAGAGTCATTTAAAATAATGATAATGTCTTAACATGCTATTTCTACATGATCTAAGGAATGATTATCACAGGTTGTTAACACAGGCTAATAGGGTGGTCACATGTACATCACCGAAGAGAGGGTGTGGTAACTCAGTGCTTCCCTGGCTTGAGTCTCTAGAGAGTCTTGGTCTCCAGAGGTTCTTGGACTGCAAATCCCATAAATCCTGGCTAAAGGCTAGGGAAAATTTTAGTTGAAGAACATCTAGGGACCAAAGATGGAGAGCCACTGCTGTAATCCTAAAAGCAACCAATGCTAGCTCCATGAAAAGAAAGACATTAAAGGCCATAGGCCAGCATAACTTGAAACTTGACTGATGTACAAACAGCATTGCTTTTTTAAGTAAAAGAATATTTCCTTCATTACTGTAAGCAGCCTTGGGTCATTTTCCAAGGAGAAAGGCGGGATAAAAATACGTAAAAATAAAATAAAGAACTAAAAAATAACACAGCATATGCTTATCTATGGTTGAAGATGTAACAATCCAAAACAATTCAAACATTTCTTCCAGATAGGAGCTATGACCAAATGACCTACCTGTATTTTCAGTTCCGAATTTTTCTCCTTATTTCCAACTAGTATTGGACATTTCTTCAGAAGGTGGACACCCCTCCACTCTAGAGGACTCCTTCTTTGGAGGTTTTTAAGCAGAGGCTGGATGGCCATCTGTCGGAAATATTGTGATTGGGGTTCCTGCATGGCAGGGGGGTTGAACTAGATGGCCCTTGAGGTCTCCTCCAACTCTAGGATTCTATGATTCTATAACACACATCTGCCCTACATCTCAGCCAGCCTAAATGGAGATTTCACTTAGCTGCCAAACTGTTGAAATATTATTGCTCTGCTTTAGGGCTTCCCCCCAAAGGGTGAACAGAATATTGAACCACACAGGTCTTTCGCTTGACCCAGCATGGTTCCTCTGTTCTGACTCGCATTATGACAGAGTTGTGACTTCCCATTTGGCAACACTGTGCAATGTAAGCCCATAGCACAACATAGGACAGGATCCAGGTTTAGTTGTTTGCAGAGTTCTCCTTGGGCAAATCTCAGATCTGCCCTTTAGCAGTGTGAATCCTAAGAAAGTTTTGGGCTATTCTAAAAGAAATAGGTGTGCCTCTGCACTTAATTGTCCTAATGTAACAACAATAAACACAAATACTCTATCTCCAAAAGGCACATCTGCCCCAACATCACAATTAATCTTATTAAACAGATTGGATGCATTTTTCAGCAGTTTAGAGCAGGTTTTTAGGGTGTCAGAGATGGGTGGGATCTCAGGTAGAAGAGAGAACCATCTATTCCACCTGAACTGCCAGGATCCAGGCACAGCAGTGATTCAAGGACAACAGAAAATAAAGTAAGACAAAATAAATAAATAAATAAATAAATAAGACAAGGAGAAGTAAGACAAGACAAATACATGTGGCACCCTCAAGACTATTATATTTTAACGTGAGCTTCTGTGGACTATTCCACTACGTCAGGCATTGGATGCCCAATATGTTTGCACAGACTAATGCCATGACCTTCTCTAGGGAATAAATCATTGGTCCACTATTGAATTCTTATTTTACGCAGAGGCCTGCTGGAGTCCAGCCCAAAATGAACATATTTTGTAATGTTTGTGATGATGCTTTTGGGAGAACAATCGTGACTCAGTCCAACTGCAGCAAGATTTCCTTATAACTTATTTTTCATTGAGAACAATAGTTGCGCCCCCCCCCCCAATAGGCCAATCCTCTTTTATTGGCAGGGTGTCCCTGCTGGAGGATGATGACGGCTGACAAACCCATTATTTTCCATGAGAAACCCACAGTCCCGTGAGAAAGCCCGTACATTTCTGTGGGAAACCAACAGGAGTGGCAGGACATCAAGTCCTGGGAGACCAAACAACTGGAAACCGACACGAGAAGTGCTGTTCTCATGTTTTTGTTATTCCTTGTTGGGGGGAGGGGTGGGGGATCAAGGGATGGGACGAGGGGAAAAAATAAAACTTTGGGAAATTATTTTTTAGTTCCCCAATATGTTGCAAGGCCCCTCAAGGTGAGCCATTAGACTCATTACCACTAATAGGGCAAGGCATTTTCTATAACTTCTGTTGTTCATTATTTACAAGCGACTCTTTTTTTTAAAAAAACTACATTTTATAACAAAAGAGCTTGCATAGGCTGCATTTAGGATGATAACTTCCAGAATATTCCGCCATTGTAGAACTGAGCATGTTGGCTAAGGCCGGGCTGGAATATGGAATCCAAAATGTACTTCTCCAGACTCTGAATATAGTCCCTTAGGACTGAAATCATCATCAAGAAACTCCACACAAAATGCCCCTCCTATTGGACGTAAAAATGACTGATTAAATTAATGAGAAAACAATACTAATTATTACTGAAGCAGTGCAGAAGTCAGGCAATTTCATTTTGAGGCAAAATCCAAGCTTCAGAATGTAGCCCAATTTAATCTAGATTTGCACATTATAAAAAAATTGGCCTAGGCTCTTGTTTTCAAACAAGGTGTGCATTTGCAAAACCAGTACAACAATTTGCCTTGGAAAATGAAAACAGATACAGTAGGATTGATATTATTACCTTCCAGCTCAACTAAAAATAAACAAATAACAAAAAATGAAATCTACGGATATGATAGATAATTAAAAGGGGGGGGGTGCAGAAGAGGGGCCAAATTTAAGACAGTTGACTTCAGGGTATTTGCATAGTAGATACTTGTAATATTTACTTGTTTTTAAAAAATTAAAAATTAAACCCCAAACCACACACTGAGCTCAGTTTGCTTTACCCTGGAACCAAATCTAGACCCCTTCATTCTAGACCAGTGGTTAGCAACCTTTTTGGGAGGCTGTGATTGCCATTTACAATAGCCGAGTAACCTGCAACACACAACCCATCATGTTTGCTTAAGGCATTTTTAATGGGGTAGAATTATTTCTTCACAGAAAGTAGAGGTTGTGGGGGGGGGGTTCCTCCCTCAAAGAGCCTATTTCTCATGTATACACATCCACACCAACTTGAATATCTAACTCATTTCATATTTCAAATGAAAAGTAAAGGAAGAAATTATGAAACAAGGGCTATGGTGCATATAAAAGCCTCGTGGCCCAGTGGTTAACCGGCTGTACTGCTCACAAACTGGAGTTCAATTCCAGATTGCAGGTTCAAGGTACACTCAGCCTTCCATCTTTCTGAGGTTGGTAAAATGAGTACCAGGCTTGCTGGGGGTGGGGGGCATGGGCAATGTGTAGCCTGCATTGTTACTTGTAAACTGCCCAGAGAGTGCTTTAAGTACTAGGTGGGGGGCAGTATATAAGCCGCACACTAAGGTGGGAATCACTGATTGAGATTGTATACAAATGGGTCCAGAATTTAGGTCTACCCTAAATCTATTGCACAGCCCAGCAACCGGCGTGTTTCCAAATGGCACTATTCCCATTCATCACCAAGTAGTTGTCTTCTCACGAGCCCCCTCCCAATTACCCCTCCCAAAGATGAGTGCTGTTGTGAACCCAAGGAAGATGTCATCACTTTAATTAAATGGAAACTTCCTAGTTGGGTTTCAGCTACTGAGGCTCTCTAGAGGGCCCCCTTTGATTGGGAGGGGGCTTTAGAATCCTTGGGACAAAGAAGCTTTTCTTACTGGAAAATCCCCACTGGATCAAGTAGTGACTGATCGGATCGAGAGATCCCCAGGGCAATAGGAACAGCTAGCCACTTTGCATCCTTGGTGAAGGAGGGGGACTAGGAAATTTTAAATGTGATTAAAGATTTATGTTGCCAGCTGATGGCGTCTTCCTCATTGCATGGGGTAAAGTTACAGCAACTGGATTTCAGCCTGCTTCCGGCATTGCTTCTAACTTCTTACTCCCAAACTCTGTAATCCACCCAGGTTTTTTTGAGGAAATTAAACATGACATGGATGCTCGATTTACAAACAAAACAAAACACAAATGCACGGTGACGTTTATATCTAACAGTCTCTGATTCGGAGGATTTCCCCATAACTTCCAGTTGTGGCTTTATGATCTCGAAACCATTTTTAAAATTGACTCAACCTTAACTACATTCCCCCCTCCCCCCACCTCATCTTGTATGAGGTAGGTTTTACAGATGCTATCTTAAAAATCAATTCAAAGAACAGCCATAAACTTGAAAGCTTCCCATTTGAAGTGTATATGGCACAAAGCAATTTTGTTTAATTTTAATTGACAGAGATGTCAGCCTAAGAGAATATTTGAGAATATAGTTTGAACAGTAAACTCAAGCTTTGACATTTTTATGATATAATGATATAATTCTCTGGGGGAGAAGGAGGAGGGTAAAAAAACCCACCCTTCCATTGTCAGATTTCACACAAAAATGGTACATGTTTCTCTGTGGCTGCAGAATGACAAATATATTACTAATTATACAATTAGTTTATTGTACAGAGCCTGTAATGAACCCCTGGACATATATTCAGTTGGGAAAAAAGGTTTTACTGGAGAGAGATATTTATTAATTTCTACTTCAATGTCTTAGTAGGAAGAGCAGTTGAACAAATTTTAAGATCATAAGAACATAAATATTTCCCATTTCAAAGTGGTATCATTTGATTAGAAGGCCATGCTATTGATCTGTCAATAAGTGTGATGGCTCCCAAATAAGTAAAGCCTCTATACACAGCCTGAGGAGCACATTAAGTCAATAAATAAAACCCTGTTTCAAGTTACTTATGAGAGTTTATATCTATCTTCTGGATTATCTAGTCTACATGAATACAGCAAACCTCCTGTTCCTTCAGATGGTCATTTTTGCTGCAGAGTTTGGATTTCTCGATTCTTGGAGCAAAATAGTTTCAAGTCACCCAGATTAGATCATGCCTTTTTTCTCTCATCAACTTGTGCTTACAGTCTCAGTAACTCACACTAAGAAATATGAAACAGAAAGACAAAAATGTCTTCAGTTACTCACAATTGAGTAGCAAACTGATGAAAAATGAGCAGTCTTAGCAACAGACTTCAACAGACTCAGTGACTGCCAATCGGCTGTCTCAGAGAGACAGGCCCCTCTTTGAAAAAAGAGGGAAGGAATAATTGGTTACTAGTGGATAGATGGACAGCTAGCCCAACCCAGAAAGGTCTGTTCCAGCCACTGTGATTAGAGGCAGCATGTGAGGTTGTAATAACTCCAGCAACTTCTTCTTATTTAAAGTGATGACAGTAGGGGGAAGGGGTAGCATCACATATGGATAAAACATGCTTGAATAACACCTAAATAGAACTAAGTGGGTTTTAAAATGTTGAGCTAGAGTGGAAGGCTGGAGAACGATGATCATCCAGATATTACTATGCTACAGTTGTCATAGTTCATCACCACTGGCCAATCCCTACCCCTACTAGAGCAGCAACTATCAAAATAGTGGAACAATACTTGTGACTAGTTGCTTCTGAAAAGTAATGTTCCTACCCTGTTTGTTTTAATCCCATGAGACAAGTAAGAGAGGGTAAATTTTTGTTCAGTTAATGGTCTTTCGCTCCTAAACTGGTCCTGAGTGGAGGGGAGGATCTCCACTAAGGATATACAAGCATTTATCAGTTTTGATTTCACACTGTTTCTGTGAATCCTGCCTTCATATCCCCCCCCCAAAAAAAAACCCTTCTTTTGGATCAAAGGAGGCTATGGTGAGATGGGAGATACACAAAGCTTCCCAAACAGTATCTGACAGAACTAGTTCATCATCTTTGTGGAGTCCCACGCCTAGAAGGGATTCTATTCAGTGGTGGTGAGGTGAACTTTTGGCACTCCAGCTGTTTTGGACCACAATTCCCAGAATTCCAAGCCTGTATTGCCAATGATGACGGACTGCAGGGATTATGGTCCAAAACATCTGGAGTGCCGAAGGTTTGCCACCACTGCAGCCCCTCTCAAGGTGGCCCAGGAGGGAATCGGACTTTCAAACTCTGGCTCGTCAGCAAGATGCCCAAACCACAGAACTGTCCCGCCTCTATCCAGCCAAGAGGACACAAGGAAAGGAGAAACAGGCGTCAAGGAGGACGTTGGCAATTCAGTGGCCAGAAACAAGAAATCAAAGGCCCAGGAAGGAAGGCGGGTCTGATTGCTCTCAAGTGAAGTTCTCACCTAATGATAAGAAAACACATGGAGCCTTACTAATGTAACAGGGTTTTTAAAAAGAAGAAGAGGAAGAGGAAAGTCCAGGAAGTATTCCGTACTGTCAGAGGTCATTCACTTTTCATCACAGCTAAAGAATAAATAAATAAATAAATAAATAAATAAATAAATAAATAAATAAATAAATAAATAAATAAATAAAGGAAAGCTGCTATACCTTGGTGACCTTATTCAAGGACCACCTCTGTTGTCTGGTGATCCTGAGGAACACAAAGCAACAAAATTTTGTCAGTGTTTTTATTTGTCGCATTCTTTCCACTTTTTTGGCCTTTTTGTTTTTTGTTTTACTGGGGGGACCTAGGAGAGTTGGTGGGGAGTTTTTCTCGGGTTTGTCAAAAATTATTTGTATATTCATGAATCGGAATTTGACAGCTTGGACAAATTGTGACAAATTGCCATTTTTATTTTTATTTTTATTTTTATTTTTGCAATTTGTGCCAGTTTCTAGTACTGATACATCTTTCTCCCCTGTTTCCCCCCCTGCTCCTGTCATGTTGTTCTTGTTGCCTCCTTCATCATTGTCGTCATCATCATCTTTGTTGTTGTTTTTGTTGTTGCTGTTGTTGTCGTTCTACTCCTCCTTGTTACTAGATTTCTCTTGAAGAAACAATGGGGTGTGCTGTCCTACCACAGAATTCATTGAACAAACATTTATTTATTTATTTATTTATTTATTTATTTATTTATTTATTTATTTATTTATTGGACTTTTATACCACTCTGAGTGGTTAACAACAATTAATCAAGACTATACAGTATAAACCAAGCACAAGTAAATAATACAACAAAATAAAAGAAACAAAATTAGTAAATATAATGAAAATAATAAAATTAAAATAACATGAAATGACATATATTTTCAATAAACCTATGATATTGTGGGCAGGCAGAGATCGAGATAAATATATGTAGAAATATATGGATTAGCAGTTTCTGCCTTTAAATGTAAAAAAGGAAAAAGGAAAAGAGGAAAAAGAAAGAAACAGGTAGAACTGGGAGGACGTTCGTCTCAGACCGGCAAAGCCAAGAAAGACATGGCCATGCGGAGGAGGAACTGCTGCCTGCCATGGTACCCGAGAGAGGATGGATTTTAGCACCGTTCGGCCAGGTTTGTCATGCAGGCGTGCCACGGTTCCCTTTATTGAGTTCCACTGTAGCAAACCATTTCTGCCGGTATCCCTCGTGTGTCCTTTGGGTTTATTATCTTTCCTTGTGACTTCAGCACCTGCAGTCAGTTCTGTGAGAAGCCTAATTTTCACCCACAGCTTAGAGGGGGAGGGGATGAGGATGATTCCACCCCTGCCTTTGCGCAAACACACCCCATAACATCTTGCACCCCACCCCACGGAAACCCTCTGTCTCTCTCTCACCCCCCACCACAATTCTTATCAAATGAAGAATTGTGGGTAAGGGTTAGGTGTGGATAAATATGAGTGTAGCACTCCTAGAAAGGTCATGATCCCCCCATAAGGTGCTTCTTGTTATTCCTGACCTTCAGATTTTCATCATCAGGCCGCCTGACAACTTAATAATGCAAAGGCTCAGGATTCATCTCTTCCCTCTGAGAGAGCCAGTATGGGACGCCCTTTTCCCTGATTATTTTCTTGCTCTCTCCGCTGCCCTTTATAAGCCAACCAGAACTCCATCAATCACGCTCTTCTCTGCTTGCTTCCATCCCCGGCCCTCAGCCCGAGAGGCTGCAGTGTCCCCTTTTGTCTGATGCTCGAACATGCTGCTTACGGGAACAGCAGGAGGAAGAATAATATTAATAATGAAACCTTGACATTAATAATAATAATAATAATAATAATAATAATAATAATAATAATAATAA
>JAHTLZ010000102.1:2871412-2886201 GCA_023846285.1 Phrynocephalus versicolor
CACACACACACACACACACACACACACACACACACACACACACACACCACAATAAAAAACCCAACACACTATGGCTGAAATATTCTGTTGCAGAGCTCCACGTGCACAATGCAACACTAAGGCAATGGTAGTGATGAACATCGTGGCAGGCTGGAAGAGCTATTAGCAAAGCACTTCTGCTCATGAGTCACACCATGGTAGTGAAGGGATCTATGCCTCTCAAATAACAACACACAGTACTTGGGCCCATAATGGAGAAATTTCACCGTGCCCCTTTCCCTGGAAGCAAAAGGGATATCAAATTGAACACGCTACACCTTCCTGTCTTTTCGTGACCCCCCTGGAATGCCCACCTTGTGCTGAAGGACTAGGCTGACGTTGCCCACAGCCACGTGGACTTGGCAAACTGAAGTGGTTTGCAGTAGCCCTCTTTGTGTGATTGTTGTCCTTGAGAGCTTGCCATGGGGAGGATGTGATGCGGTCTCTGCCCCCTGTGCTGGTACAGCTGCCATAAGCATCCGGGCTATTTCGAGAGGATGCTGGCAATGAAAGCCCATCAGCCGGCTGAAAGGAGGTTTTTGGCCACAGAGGGGTGGGTGGGTGGGGGCATCAAAAAATGAAAGCCCATGGAGAAATTCAACACCCTCTCCATGAGTTTGGCACAATGGATTTTTTTTCAGTTGACTAATTTATATGGATATCAAGGGTTCAGCTGGAGCATTTTTAAAGTAGGGAGAAGAAAGACGGAGTGGAGGGGGAAAATATATGTTGCTCTCCAAATCCCAGTGGTGTGCCACATTCATTTTACGAGAGAATTTATTCTTTAGTACTTTCATGGATTGACATGAGGGAGGAATTCGCATGTCAGGAGAGATAACATCTCCCGGCTGCCAAAGGACTCTATTCAGACATGCATGTTAGTAGGTTGATAACTTATTCTGTATTGCTGAGAACTCAAAGATAGACATTTCTCCTTTTATCACCATCTCTCTGCTCCCTGCATACTAAAGATATGGCAAAACAGCAAGATACATCTTAACTAGCCCTCTCAGAGAGAGGGGAGCTTTTCTTTCCCCTCCCCTCCATCCAGGCCAGGAGGAACAAATGCCAAGGAATAAGATGTCACCTATTGTGATAGGTGACACTCTATCAATCCTTGCTTAAATATATCGAACACGGTCTTTTTATATGGGAGTGTTTACAGTTTGTGGATGCATGTTTATAAGTATGTATACACACATATCTACAGATGAATCAAAATTATTGAGAATGTCACCAGCAAAGCGGGGGGGGGGGGGGAGAGATAAAAAAAGGAAATAAGTCCTCTTAAACAAAAAAAGTTAGGATTTACTTGCCTGCTGAGGGGCATTGCTCTCACTTGCCCTCACTTGTGGGTTCCTTCACTTGCTTATTATGACATAAGCTTGATTGCCAGCCAATAATTACTAGGACAGCCTTTCCACTGAGTCACTTCTGATTGGGTGGTCCATGCTTGTGTCAGGCTGCAGACCCATGGCTGTATGATCAATATCCTTTGGCTTCTCCTTTGCATGCGTTGGCGTGGAGACAAATGCGGTTGTCTATGCAGTGCAGTGCTGCGGCATCCATCCATTCACTACTAGAGATAAGAATGCACCTGAGAAATGGCGGTCCGTAGTGGTTCATGATTAGCTATGGACCATGAGCCACTAAGAAACTACTGGCAAACTGAAGTGGTTTGCAGTTGGGTCTTTGGTTTGTGGGCTGGCAACCTGGTCCTGTTGTCCCTCGGCAGTTGCCCTGCTTGAAGTAGAAGGTTTCCAGTTTCACTTTAGTTGATGTAGACTTCACGATCTTGGTAGACAAATGACAGTATCTCATCACTCAGAAGCACTTGAACCCCCCCCCCCCTTTTTTTTTTTTTGGTTGGGGACTTCAGAACATCCCAGACAAGATAAAATTTTGTTTACATGGCCCAAAAGGCCAAGTTTATTGCTTCTCAACTAACAGTACTACCTGATGGATAGAGAAGGATACAGTGGTCAGTTTGTTGCAGTCTTTCTCGGGAACTGACTTTACTTGGTTGTAGATGATGCCCTAGTTAGCAACCAGAATGCAACCAGAATGTTTTCCATGGTCCAACAAAAAGAGGAAAAAGCCTTTTATCTTTATAAGTACAGTAGGACCCCTGTATCCACTGGTTGGCAGAAGGGAAAAAATAATTTATCAGCTGCAAAGTAAGCTACTGTCACAAATGGCAGCTGTAAAGCAAATTAGTGTCACAAACAGCATCTGTAGATCAAGCTACAGTCACAAAACACAAGTTGGGGAGGGTTGGCGTTCTCTCTTATCCATGGTTTTCGTTATACACAGGAAGGCATGGAACTGATCCCCAGGAGATACTGGGATCCTACTGTAATTCAAAATCCAGTGACTGTTACATTAGACCACTAAAACCACTAAAACCACATAAGCATGTAAGTTCTGCATCTGTTCTTACGACCTAAATGTATGGTTGCCTCCAGGTATCATTTTGTGATGAGACTTTGTCATCCACGTGTCACTTGGTATCACCACTTCTTTCTTTTCTGCTGTTCCCAGCATCCTGATGTCTTCCCTTAAATCTCAGTGGGAATGGGCAATAGGTGGAAGTGCCTCTTTGTGGATTCCTTCTCCATTGCACTACATTGGAAGTAGTGAAATGTAGGGAGGAACTAGATTGCACTGGATGGGGGCATTTCCAATAATTATCAGTGGTTGCTTTGGACTTAAAACATTCATATTTGAAAAACTGTTGCGTGCTATTTATTCCCAACTCGGCAGGACCTACCTACCTACCTACCTACCTACCTATTTATTTATTTATTTATTTATTTATTTATTTATTTATATTACAGTATTTTTACTCCACCTTTCTCCTTGGAAAAGGACCCACAGCAGCTTGCAGTAATGAGGGGTAATATACAGTCCAGTACAATTAAGACATGTTCAAGTATTGAGAACAGGGAATTGATGGTAGAGATGGGCACGACTCGGAAATTTTTTTTTGTTTTTGTTTTTGTTTTCGTCTAGGGGTCTGTTTCGGCTCATTTCCGTTTTCGTGAGCTAATTTTCAAAATTTTTTGTTTTCATTTCGTTATGTAACGAAAACAAAAAACGAAAATGAAAATGAATTTTTTTTCGTTTCTTCCCATTTAGCTCCATTAAGTGCTTCTCCAGTAACAAAAAAATGAAAATTGGCTCAAAATTAGTCGTTTCGTTTCCGTTTTCGTTCCATTTTTGAACCGTTTTTTATTTTTCGTTTCGTTACGTAATGAAAACGAAAAACGGAAACAGAAACAGAAATTTTGCTAAGTCGTGCCCATCTCTAATTGATGGACATCTTACAGCATTAAAGATCAACATTACATTAAAGCTACAGGTGAACATGAGCAGTTAAAAAGAGAGTAAAGAGAATAAAATTCCATGTAAAAGTTATGAGTGATACAGAAAAAAATGGAATTTTTTCTTTTGTTTCATTTTCTTTGAAGGGCCAGTTTGTGTTTGTTTTGTTAGAGAACGAAACAAAAAATAAAATAAAAAATCATTTTGTCCCTATCTCTAGTATGAATGTATCTCATTAATGCAGCCCTATGGATGGGCTTTATTGGCCTACAAATGCCATTATTCTCCATTTTGGGAGTTTTTCCTGACAGAGGGACACCTTAATGATGCTCATGTGTGAGAAGGATTTTAGGCCTAGCTCCTCCTGTGTTGCAATTCTGAGAGAATGCAAGTAGACTAGACCTAGGTAGACCTTCCAGTGTAAGTCTTTACCCCACATGAGTGACATTTTAATGCCTGTAAGATGTCACTCAATCACGCAGAACTCCCAGAATGACGAATTACAGAAATTGTTGCCCTCCACCCCCCAAATTTCAAAATATCTAGTCACTACTAAATAAGATTTGATTAACTGAGATGACCCTATTTATTTAATTGTGTGGACCAAAGAGTTTTCTTTTTTATTTTTTATTAGAAATTTTATAAAAGAACAGATAAACAGATAAGCAGCAAAATAACATAAGGAAGAGAAAATAACACACAACAACATAACAAAAGTATAACAAGTATAAAAGTCATAGACCCAGTGCTACCCACCCACCCCTTGGGACTTGAACAACATTACAACTTTCATGATATTGACAACCCCATTTCTCTCCAGAAATACATTGAGCCTTCTGTGTACCCTTTACCCTTTTGAAATTCATATACCAGCAATTTATCCCATATTCCATGGGGGTTATTAGATAAGTGGGTGAGGCAGTGGGTATATATATATTTGGTATGCATAAGTAGATGTATACAGTAAGTAGTAAGGGGGATGTCTGGTAGAAATAGGTGAATAATTGCAAATAAATAATTACTGAACCAGAATTAATTGGTTAATGTGCTGGGGGAATTAAAGGGAGACTATCTGGTAAAATTGTGTTAGCTGGACCAAAGAGTTTTCTAGTGGATCAGAATGTTGACATCTATCCATCTAAGTTCTTCCCTTCATGTGATTGTTGTGTGGTTGTTTTCCCAAAGCCTTCTAGCAGTGTCCCTTTTGAAACAGAAGGCGCTCCAGGGTGGGATTTTCCAAGGCCCTTATGAAGCCCAGGGTGGAGGGGGAGGAGGAGGAGGAGGGGGGGTGGAGAACACCAGCCTTCTTACAACCCAGATGTTTACCCTCTAACCTTCCCCTTTTAGCCTGAGTGCCAAAAACAGGCAGAGGCATGGGGGAAGCACCCAGAAGCATTACAAACGAAGTGACCTAATTGCAGAGGCAAAATTCCAAGGTTACATTTCTGTGTTTATAAATGTGTGTGCAAAAGAGACAGTGTCTGCATGTGTGTGTGTGTTTATTTAATATACATGAAGCAAGGTATGTTGGCTAATTTTCAGCTTCTAAAATATGCAGATCTTATTTTCATGGTGGTGGTGATGGGGAGCAATAACATAGGCAGACCAAGGTTTATTTAATTGTGTGTGCATGAGAAATCTAAAACTGCATGGAAAAGAATTGCCAGTCTGAATCAGACCATTGGCTCATCATTACATTTAGTTCTTGCCTTCAGCAATGGCGAAAACCCTGACACTCTGGTGGAAGGCAACCTACATTACCCAGAATACACCCAGTCACTTTTATACATGGGGGAAAAGGACAGAAATTCTCTCAGGCCCCTTCAGGCAATTAGCTGTTATGAGAACATGCTTTGATGTCATTTACTTATTTATTGATGGCACTAATCTCTATGCATGTAAGTGGGGATTTAAAAAAACAACATATAAGAAATATTTTATATTAGTTGAAAGTTCACTCTACAGATGGGACCGGGATGTATTTCAGTATCTATAACAAAGCTAATTCACGTTGACATTGTTTACCACCATTTTATTTTCCCACAACTCTTCTCTGGGTTTTATGAAATAAAATGTCATCATAGCATTGCTCTCCAAACATACAAACTATTTGTCTGTCCACTGTCTTCTCAGGGGCTCAGAAACAGATGAGCTCTCGCCCTTCAGAAACTGGTTTGGGAGGAACTGCCATAGAAGCCCCACCCCCAGTTGGTTTTTAGGTTTGCCGACCAGGCAAACTTTGTTGAAAAGTATCTCAGGTTGCCACATCAGCAGCATCTCCTTTCCTGAGATTTTAGGGTTGCTCCTTGAGGCCTAGGGCATGCACTTGTGATGGCATGGCAGCAAAATGTCTGTGTGGGAGAGACTGAGAAATAAGATGGAGATGTGGTGATGCCTTTGGAACACAATAAGGTAGGGCAAATGAGGACCTGCCTCCCAAAGTTTGTGGAGAAGATAGCTGCTGTGAGTTTTTCCAGGCTGTTTGGCCATGTTCTGGAAATTTTTCTTCCTGACATTTCACCAGACTCTGTGGCCAGCATCTTCAGGGGGCAAGGCAGTCAGGGAACTAGGAGTTCTCTCTGTGCTCGGCAGTATAGCATGACTGAGATGGTGGGTTTTTAAAGTTGTGGGCAAGGGGAAAACTTGTCCTATTCAGAGGGGGTGGTGATCCTTCTCTGTGTTTGATGATTTATGGAGAAGAGTTTGCAGCCAGAACACACAAAGTGTAGTGCAGTTGTAAATGTGGATCTCTTGGAAGATCTTTGACAAATCTGTGCTATGCCAAGATACAACCCCAAATAAAATCAGGATGGACAGGTTATAGAGGCATTCTTTCCTTTGAGATGTCAGGACAGGACTATTCCCTGAGACCTGGAAAACAAATCCTAAACTCTAATTCTCAGGACTAAGAGCCTTTTCACACGACCCCTAAGATCCGCTGGCCACTTAAATTCGGACCAGAGATCTTGGGGGTTCGTTGCTCTTCCTGGGTTCCCACCCCCTCCGCACTTCCTTGCTCCTGTCTGTGTGAGGGGAGGGAAAAAAAAAAGAAAGGAAAAAATGCAGGCTCACCTCCGAAGCCGCCCGGTAGCCCCGTCGTCGTCCTGATTCCTTCTCTTCCTTCTCTTAAAGGGGCGGGAGGCAAAAAAAAAAAAAAAAAAAACAGAAGCGAGGAGAGCCGGACACTCACCAGATTATATCCGGATCTGGGGATTTTCATCCTCCAAGAGCAGGTACATGAAAAGTGCGCTGGGACGTGCTTAGGTGGGCGTGGTCGCACTTAATTTCCTGCAAACTCCGGAGCTGGTGGGGAAACAATTGTAAGCTCTGGAGTTGGCAGCCATTTGCGGCGGAGTTTAGGGGTCGTGTACAAATACCCTACGATCATGCCAGGCCTACACAACTAGTAAGGTAAAGGTAAAGGTTCCACTCACACATGCATGCTAGTTGTGTCCGACTCTAGGGGCTGTGCTTATCTCTGTTTTCAAGCCAAAGAGCCAGTGTTGTGCAAGTGCATGGCCACGTGGCCGGCATGGCTGAACACATTTCTGTGCACGGAGCACCATTTACCTTCCCAATTTTTATGGCTGTACCTATTGATCTACTTGCATTTAAATGCTTTTTCACAGCTAGGTTTGCAGGAGTACACAATTAGCACCCATTTGTATACCAGAAGGAGAAGGTGATTAACCCAGGAATTATAGGGTGTGTCCCTCAGCTCTCTCATAAACCAAGTATGATCCAACCTCTAAACCAAAGACAGAACAAATTTCTACGATATTCCTTCTTTCTCCATTTGTAACATGACTAAAATTTCAAAAGATGACAAGAAACAGTTCTCCTGCTTTTATTTCAGAAAAATCAGTGCTGAGTGCAGCTGATTTGAGGGATTCCATTTGTCCTTCCATTTTCCCAGCCAGCAGGGCATTGAATTTGTTTAGAGATGACCACAAGCTGCCAATTTGTTAGTTTATGCTGGTATGTAGACATGGGCACGGAGCGGCGAAATTTTCATTTCCGTTACTGTTTGTCGTTTCCGTGACGTAACGAAACGACAAACGAAAATTGTGCTGAAAATGCAACGAAATGAACAGAACCATGGAAATTGTGGTCATTACATTTCGTTTCCGTTTATGGTGACGCACAATGAAATGAGCTGTTTTAAATGTTAAAAAACGCCCTGCACATCCATAAAAACACAGTGATAATTATTTATATTGTCTGATAATACCTACCGGGGGGGGGGTGTCCTTAAAACGTTTGTTTTTGTCTTCTCCCATTACGATGTATTTTTCTTTTCCCTTTAAAATGGATGTCGCCACCAGCCACAAAATGGAGGCAAGCCATGTGATGGGATCATGTTCAACCAATAGCATGCCCAGGTTGCAGACTGGGTGGGCAGGTCTGGCGGCCACAGAGGGCATAAAAAGCTGTGGCAGCCCCCGTCCTCCTTGCAGTCTCTGGTGGGAGTTAGAGTGGGATTGCTGTCTCTGCTGCGACTCTAGCTTCAGTCCTGCAGCCTCGCTGTGTGCGTGCGTGTGTACCTCTCGGTGAGTACTCTCCCTTGCCCCACAGTGCAGTCACTCTGTGGCTGCCTTGCACCCTGGGCAACGCCCGCCACTGCCTTTGCAGCCTCCCTGCATACCTAGTCTATACTGCCAGCATCCATTTTTTTAGTGTTCTCCCTCTGGTCTGGGGTGTTGGGGGATGCCTGCACACGGAAATGCTTTAAAAATCGTGCAAAAAGCGGGTAGAAACGACAGACGAAAAAATGAAAAACGGTAACGAAATTTTTCAAAAAATTCACAACAAAAGGAAACGAACCGAAACAGACCTCTAAATGACAAACGAAAAACCAAAACACCATTTTTCTGTTTCGTGCCCATCTCTACTGGTATGTTTACTGGCTAAACAGGTGTTCAGTGCATCCTAGTCTTCTGGTGGGTGCCCACTAGGGATATGCTGAAATGAAAAAAATATGCTTCATTCCTTTCACCCCACACACACATTTTTTATTTCATTTCAAACAATTTCCCCCCAAAAAATCTGTACAAAATGAACCACTAGCAAAATGATTTGTGTGTGGGGGTGGGGTGGGGTGGGGGTGGGGGCTGGAAAGTGGCAGAGGGAAAAAAGTTTTTAAAATGCCCTGGGCTTTTTTTTTTTTAAATTCCTCCCCCAGTCCTGCCTGCCAGCTGATCAGCACTGGGGTAGGGGAAACTTTCACCACCCTAGCACCAATCAGCTTGTAGGCAGGGCTTGGAGAGAGGGAAAAGAGTTTTTTTTAAAAAGCCCTGGGTTTTTTAGAAATCATTTTTCCCTCCCCCAAGCCCCACCTGCCAGCTAATCAGCGTTGGAGTTGGGGGGAATTTTTTCCCCCCACCCTAGCACCAGTCAGCTAGTGTGCAGGGCTTAGGGGAAGGGTTTTTTTAAAATAAACCTTTTTTCCTTCCCCCCATGTGGCTTAAATCCTAGCATATCACATGAACTGTGCTGTCCTTTGGCTCGTGGAAATTGCACTCCAATAAAATAACTTTTTCCCTCAGTCTCTGAGATTACATATGGCTGTTATTCATTTTTTCATTTGTTTTCATGTATATGCCACCTTTCTTCCACAACCGGGATTATATACACAAAGTAGTTTAATAGAGATAATCGAGTTTAAAATATAATCTTTTAAAAAAAAAATGGCTGGTGATGATGGTGGTGGCAATGAGAAAAACCACAATATTCAGCCTGTAATCATCACTCTGCACAAAATAAAAATACAAACAGAAAACTTCAAGCTTTCAAAGTGTTCGGCTTATATACTAAACCATAATACTCCAAGTAGTTTCAGAAGACATCTGAATTGAAAAGTAGAATGGAAGAAGTGAGTAATTATTTTTTAAGTTTGCCAAAACACTGGTAGGCAGGGTATATTGTCTCCATCATTTGTTTTTATTTTTTTATTTTTTTTATTGAGGAAGAGAACATGGGAAACCCTCCTTTCAATCATAATGGTACAGAGACAATGTATAATTTGCATGACAGTAGATAGTAGATATAGACATGAATATATCATACTGTAATATGAGTGTTGTGTTTATTATTTTTTTTCTTGTCTGTTGTCCAGTTATCATCACACATAAACATATTTTACTTGTTCCTGACTTTCATTTTTAGTGGTGGTTAACATGTCATGAAAGACCATATTCATTCTGCAGTGATGCCTTTGGTATTTTTCAAAAATACACAGAACGGTTATTTGACCTGTTGCACTCTATGGTACCAAATGGTGCCAAATGCTGGCCAATGATGTAAGAAACTGAGTATCACATTGGTAGCATGGAAACAAAGATGCTGACCCGGATCAGCAGTAATACTTGTTTTAACCATGTCCGCAACGATGACATCAGGCAGTGACACAGCACTGCTCCAATTACTGGCAAGATGAAAGAAACCTGGCTATGATGGTATGCCCATGCCCTGTGTGCTGACACCAACACACTAGAGCATAAGAGCCTCCCATTGGAGGTCAATGGCAAACCAACCAAAGGACTGAACAAAGTAGCATTGGCATGATACACTGCACAAGGACATGAAAACCAACTGGACCACGCGGGGAAAATGCTGAAGAAGAAGAAGAAGAAGAAGAAGAAGAAGAGGGGGTGTGATTTTGATTAGACCATCATCACTTGACTCTTTCTGGAAAGTATTTATTTTATTTATTTATTTTGATTTCGAATATTTGAATCCCGTCTTTCTACTTGGAAAAGGACTCAAGGAGGTGTACAGCATTAAAAGACAATATACAAGGCAGAAGGATCAAAGAACCAAGAATTGGTGCCCTGCACTTCTCTCACAAGATCGACTCCTCTTAGAGTTACAGTTTGTGTTCTTTTGTTTGTTTGCTGCTTTCTCTCTCTCTCTCTCTCTCTTTCTCTCTTTTTATATGCATTTAGGTTTTTTTTTCTGTTTTGTTTTTAAATCCCTCTTACACCCCACTTCTGCTTCCCTCGGGGCTTCTGCTGGGGCCATGTGTGCAAGGCCTGGGGTTCCCTGTGGCAAATGTCAGACCTTATACGGAGCTGTCAAAGGAGAGAATAGGCTCAGATGATGGATGACTGGAAAGCCCGAAATCCAAACCTCGTTGGTTGCAAATACTGCTTTGACGAAAAGAGAGGGAGGTGGAGAGTGGATGGAGGGAGAAAGAGAAAGACCAGGGCTACCCACAGTGGTTCCAGTCAAGGTCAGCTCACGTTCCATTACACCCACCCGCTTTGGGGCTTCTAACAAGCCACTGCATTCACACAGATATTTCTTGTGTTTTCCTTCTCTTGCCTGCTCTTGTCCCTCCTCTCCTCTCCTCTCTCCTGCTTTAATTCAACTGCCAGTTTTTTTCCGAGCAGTTCATCCCTATTTATTTATTTATTTATTGTGAAGAGGAGAAAAGAGAGGAAGGAGATTTTGGCTCCTGCCCCTTCTTCCCTCTGCCTACCCTCTCCCGTCCCCAGCCCTCCTCTGGGCAGCATTCTCTCCAAGATGCCACAGGCTGGGTTTTTTTTTTAATGCTGCACAAGTCAGATGACAAGATTATTAATGGGAGCGGGGCAATGTCATATCTGATTTCATGCATATTCATGAACAGTGTCATGCAGCTGGGACCATGCGCCACAGGGAAAAAAGGGAGAAGAGAGAGTAAGTTTTCCACCCTCTCCCAGCTGTGAAGAATCTGATGGTGGAGATTAAGTCTGAATTGTGGTCTTTAGAGTTGCATTTTTTAAAACGAAAGCGGTGGTTGGAAGGAGACCGGGAAAGAAGAGAGCACGGCGAGCATCAAGTGCTGCTATGATGGATTGTTTCACTGATTTACACCCCATGAATTAACCCAGGACCATATGAACAGGTGGAACGGAGGTTTCTGAATGATTGTTGTCATTATTGTTATTAAGGTGGTTTTCATTTATTTCCTTCTTCAAGAGAATTTTCAACTGAGGATAAAAAAAAGCAGGGGTGGCATTTATTATGGCTTTCTCTTTGGAGAAGGGCACAACACATGGCCGGTTATTGGATATTAAGGAGCAATTTACCTGCAACCCTACCTCCAAAAGAAAACCCAAAGAATAACCAATAATCCATACAAATAACTCATCCAGCAAGGAAAACACACCCTCTGTGTTCTAGTGTTATGCAATGTTTAATTGATTGATCATGAAAAGGCAGCTGCTAATCAAAAGCTACTTGATTGGCTTGAATTCCCTGGTGAAAAGGCCAGCTAGAAAGCAGGGAGGGACTTGATATACTGCTGCCTTTTCTTTTCACCCCAAGGCATATGGATCTGTTAAAGATCGACCCTTCACTTAATTTTGGTGATTTGCTGCATTACATATCTATAATCATTCCCCTAGCTGTTTGTTATTTAAACCATTTAAACGCACGCACGCACACACACACACACAATTTTTTTTCTCATTCAAACCAGCAAAGAAGGGAAGAAACTCCGGATGAACAGATTAGAACAAGGAGAGGACAATGGCAGCAATACCAGAATGGGGGGGGGGGACACACACACATGTTAATGGCATTCAATATTCCTGCCATGTCTCGTCATCAGCATTTTTATTGCCACTTTCTTTCTGAATAGAGTATCAGAATTTATTGAGCCAATATGTCTCTATCAGCTTTGATAAAATATATTTTATTCAATAAGATACGGAATAATATTTATCTATGGACTCCAAATAGCTGCTGCCAAGTGGAAAGATATTGCAGGTGCTAGAGTACCTACAGCTCCATAGTTCAGTGGGAACGTATGTGTGTTTCGTGCAGGAAACCTTGGTCCAACACCGAGATCTTTATACAAAGTTTGAGTGAAATGCTTGAAATCCTGAGCTGGCAAAACTGGCCAATGTGAACAGGGTGGACAAGGTGGACTCGTGTCCTGAACTGCGTCTAATGCCATTATGAGTACAATGTGCATTATTCTCACCTAAAGCATAAAATGCTCCAATGATTGCCCAGTTTCCACATTCCTTTACTTGGCCAGTTATTTGTATCTGTGTAGGTTTTTGGTGTAACACAGAGCTCTTTCACCCTTGGGATGGACAGGAGCAGCGACACACAATTTTCCACCTCGAAGAAACAGGAGGGCGAGAGGGAATAGCTCTAAAAGGGAATGTCTTTGTGCCATCATCATTGCCGCTGCCACCAAATGTCATTTCTGAACATATCACATTAAGCCTTTGGTTGCATCTATCCAAACCGATTTACTAAATTCCCTCTAACCAGTGGCTTCTTTGGTAGCCAAAGGCAGAGCAGATTTTGCATCCGCGAAGCTGTTCTTCACGGGCTAATGACGACACATTACACCACATCATTTCACCTAGGCTGCGTCTTTCAGGACCCCCGGCATACAAGGAGGTGTGTGTCAGTTTCTGATCTCCAGCTTCCATAACAGTTCGGCCATCCTTTCAGCCTATGAACTCAACCTTTTCCCAGTCTGGAAATGTTGCAATGTGGTTGGGACCATTTATACAATGTATATCAATGGTACACAATCCATTACTACAACAATAACAAAAAGCACACCCTGATATTTGAAACATGTTACTCACCTTCCTCTGCCTGCCTCTTTTACCCCTCCTGCACTTCTGTGAGCAGCCGCTTTTTATTTTGGATTGCCTTTTCTCCTCCCGTGGCCACTTGGTTGTTATAGAGGTTCTGCTGTTCACACTTCAGCGGGTGATGTAAAAAATCACCACCCTCCGTGGCCGTCGCAAGAAAGAGTGCCACAGTGGACAAAAATGGACATGGCCAAGGGGGTTCTTCAGATCAATCATTTTGAAAACTGGACAGTGATTTTAAGGTGCCTTGTTTTTAAGGAAAAGGTGTTTTAAATCAGAAGTGCGGTAGCAGTCTTTGTCTCTGGCCCTCTCATTAGTATCACCTTGGGTCCTTTTACGGAGTTTTGAAAAGAGGAGATGGGGTGTTGACAACACTTTAGATCCATGTCTAAGTCTGAGTCCAAGGCTTTGTATTCAAGTTCCAAGTCTGAGTCCATGTCTTTGGTATCCACCGCAGAAGAATCAGAGTGTTTGTTTTTGTGTCACCCTCCTGAGGGGTTGTTGTGGTGTGTGGTTCTTTTCTGCTTTCCTCCTTTAGACTCTCCTGATGTGATGCAACTTAGACAAACTCACTTTCTTGCAGAAGCAGCAGCAATTATAAATTTCACTGGCTTTTCTTTCCTCTTTCGTTTTGGAACCAGTAGGTTATGAAACGAACCACACAAGCCCAGGTGGTCCTTGGAACCAGCTGATACATGCAGATCCAATTGCTTTACATTTCTCTGTCATGCGCAGGATTAATATCCAATGAGGAATCATGCTGCAACGTCATCTGTGCTAGATCTGTGATGCTGGGTGATGGTGTTGCAGCCTGCTTCCTCATTGGATTTTAACCCTGTGCGAGACAGAGAAAGGTAAAGCAATTGGATTTGTGTATACAGTGGACCCTCGTATAACAAACGGTTTGTATAACATAAAATATGTATAACATAATAAATTCTGGAGATAGGGAAAATTTGCTTAACAGAATCGACTATGGGGCAAATCCATACAACATAAAAATGGTCGCAATTAGAGATCACTCCGTTTTCAATGCATTCCTATGGGAAATTTGTATAAAGGAAAATTTGCTTAACAGAATTTCATTTGGAATGAATTAATTCCTCTGTACAAGGTACCACTGTATCAGCCAGTTCCGAGGACCACCTGGGTTTGTGTGGTTCATTTGGTAACCTGCTGGTTCCGAAATGGAATGCCCATCCCTTTTCTGCCAAAGGGCCAGTTCTCTCTCTCTCTCTCTCTCTCTCTCTTTTTTTTTCTCTCTCTCTCTCTTTCACACACACACACACACACACACACACACACACACACACCAATTTTAGCATCCTGTTCTGAAGGATCAAGGAACACACACACACACACACACACACACAATATTATTTCATCTATAAGACAACCCCCACTTTTCCAACCCAAAATTACAGTTTAGCAACTGTGTGGTTTGTGGTTCTCTCCTCAGTTTACTTCCGTGTCTAAAATGACCCTCAGTTTTTAGTAGGACAATTTTAGACAAAAATAGAGTCTTATTCAAAGAAAAATACTGCATATTTAAAATGAGGGAGAGGGGGAATATGCCTGCAAGTAGTCTATAGAAAGTTTAAAAATTGCATATACTTTTGAAAAAATCCTTAAAGATATGGATGAGAATTTTGTTAAGAAAATGTGTATGTACAAAGGCACTTGACTGTTTGTCAATTAGTCACCTTGGGTCATTTTAAGAAGAAAGGTAGGTGAAAGTATTTCATACATACATACATACATACATACATACATACATACATACATACATACATACATACATACATACATACATACATACAT
>JAHTLZ010000102.1:2892932-2920909 GCA_023846285.1 Phrynocephalus versicolor
CATCATCATCATCATCATCATCATCATCATCATCATCATCATCATCATCATCATCATCATCATCATCATCATCATCATCATCATGCATCTTTAAGTTACTTCTGACTTATGGTGACCCTTTTTGGGCAGAGTAGAGACTACTCAAAAGTGCTTTAAGTTTCCCTTCTTCTGGAGGTACTTTGGGCATAGGCAAATTACACCAAAGGTAACCATTACACCAAAAGGTAACCAATTTGTACCTGCAACCCTACATGTATGGAAAACAAAGATAATTCCACAGCTACTATATGGTATTCCAGTCTGGCAGGCAGCTATAGACTCTTCAGTGGAACAAATTCAATTCCAGTTTTTTTTTTTTTTTTTTTTGGAAAATCCTGGGACTCCCCAGATGTGTTCCCTATGCTGCTTTATGCCTAGAGACTGGTTCTTCATTGTTGGAAACCACAGCGTGGCTACAAATGACCAAATTCTGGCTAAAAATCTACTATAGTACAGATACCCATACAGTGGTACCTTGTATAAAGGAATTAATTCGTTCCAAATGAAATTATGTTAAGCAAATTTTCCTTTATACAAATTCCCATTGGAATGCATTGAAAGCAGAGTAATCCCATTTTTATGTTGTACGGATTTTCCCCATAGGCGATTATGTTAAGCAAATTTCCCCTATCTCTGGAATTTTTTATGTTGTACAAATTTTATGTTATACAAGCTGTCTGTTATACAAGGGGCCACTGTACTCTCTTATATTACCTTTTAAACGATAGGGCTCCACCATTTGGATCATCAACTTGGATTAAAAAATTGCAGACATGGAGGTTACATGTTGAACAAATTGGTTCACTAGGTGAGAAGCAAGCTTTTGGGGCCATAAAAAGACGGGTGCTAGACATAGAACAACAGACACTGCGGAGCTTAGCCCATAGCGTATGTTCACCACTACACTGGCATATTATGCTTACACCTAGCCAGCAGGCCCCATATCTAGCGTTGCTTAAATCTCCACGGAACCGTAGAGCCTTTACTTTAGCCAGATGCAATGTCATGCCATCTGCCGTTTTGTACGATAGGTTTCAAGGTTTACCTATGGATAAGAGATACTGTTCTTGGGGTCTGGGCAGTGTGGAAACTCTTGCCCACATGTTTTTTTACTGCCCCTTACATAATGAGCCACGTGAGAAAAATTTGGAACAAGTCCTAAGGAATCTAAAAGAAGGGTCTGACAAGGATAAAATCCAATATCTGCTGGAGTCCAAATCTGATTCTATAACTGAAAAAGTAGCTATGTTTTTATTGGTGATAGTCACAGCACGTGCTTAGGATACTCATTAGTATTCATTTTAAAGAAGGTATTATTATTTTATCTTTGTATCAAACTCATGTTTCAGTCCTTGTTGTAGCCCTGAATATTCTAAAAAGAATGTAACCTTTCACTTTAGATGGGATATTCACTATGCCACGCTACATATCTGTGTTTAGTTGTATGCCAATAAAGGTTGCTGAAGCTGCTGAAGCTGAAGCTAAGAATCTGCATAGGCAACTTGACCAAGGCCACATGGGCTAGCTCCTTTGAGATGTCCAGGGGGGAAGCACCCTCCCAAACTCTGGATCCACCACCAGGTACCAGAATCACTGAGCTATCCAGCCAGTCATTATGGGGATCATTAAATGTTCTTTCTCTCTTTTTCCAGCTTCATTCTTCAACTCTGTGTCTGCTGTTCAGAAGACGATCACCAACAGGCCAACTGAAATCAAAGGTATCTCTGTGACCAACTGTCATTTTTCATAGGCTCTGTTCCTAGCTCACTCACAATGGCAGAAACGCCAGCCTCACAAACGGAGCCAAACAGGCCCTTCTCCATTGCAAAACCCTCTATGTAATTATCCCCCTTCTTTGTTTGTTTTTGAGCCATTTTCTGACAACAATAATCCTCCTTTAAATGCTGGTTCTGCCCGTTGCATTATGGACCTTCCCCTTCTTGTTATCTGACCGGCAGAGCTCATAATGAGTGTTTAATTATAGTTTATACAGTCCGCTTTGGTCTGGGTGGAAAAAGCTGCTTTGTTACAGTCAATGAAGTATTTAAAGCTCTGGCCAAGGTAGGGAAGGGTTTATTAAACACTTGGGTAAGCAATAATAAACTAACATTGATCGAGCAACTTGATAGCTTTCTTTTATGTGCCTGGGGGAAGGGAGGGGGGAATCAGACCCAAGTAGAAGAATTTAAAGTAACTTGGCACAATAACAGAATGGATCCACATGGTTGCTTGGGAAGGTAACATTGTTTGATGTAATTCAATCTTCCATTTGCCCCCAAAAGCATTGGTTTTCCACCACCATTGCCACTTGCCCCCAAAACATAATTAAAATGAAAATTAAAAAACAATGACTGACATATAAAGAGGGAGAAAAACTATGCTACCACTTAAAGTAGAATGCTATTTGCACAGAAACATTTGCAAAAGAATTTTTGTTGATAATGTCCAATTGCTCAAGAGGAAATGGATCAGTTGTGGGTGTGGCAGAAGATGACAAAAGGATGGGAAAGATGTCAGGACAGCAGAAGGGGAGTACAGAGAAGAAAAGAGTGTTATGGTGGGGCAACGCCTTGTGAAAGTAAGGTGAAGTTTTGCACAAGCATCCAGCAAATAGTTTCAATAAAATAAGAAGCTTCTTGGATTGAGTAACATCATGCATTGCTTCAGTTGCTGCACTTAGAGACTTCTAGTTTCCATTCAGTATTTATTTATTTATTTATTTATTTATTTATTTATTTATTTATTTCATTTAGCTGCCCCACCTGGTAGTGGGGCAGCTAAATGAAATCTCGACTTAAGAGCAATTTGACTTAAGAAAACTGTTGGCGTTTTAACTGCCATGTTACAAATTTTAGATATGGTCTGCTCGACTTACAAATATTTTGCTTTCATTTTTTTTCATTTTTTTAAACTTATTTTTTCATTTTTTTAGATAGGTACCCCAACTTAAGAGTAGTTCAACTTAAGAGCATGCATTCAGAACAGATTAAATTCATACATTGAGGTACGACTGTACTGCCAATCTGACATCAAGGCCCCTCTGTAGAAATAATGTATATAATTACTTATAATACTTCCATTAGCCAGTATGGTGTATCAGACTTCAGAGACCCGATTTCTAGTTTTCCCATTGGGACATGATGCTCATTGGGTGACCTTGGAGGAATTATTCCTTCTCATCCTGACCTACACCACAAGGCTGTTTGGAACATGCAGATCTAAAGGTGGTTAAGGCAATCAGAGTAGATGTGTTGAATCAATGGTTGTTCAGCACATGCATAAATCCCATAGGAAGAGATACTAGTGTTATGAGCAGCGTTTGCAAGTGGGGGTGGAGGGAATGGAGTCTGAAAAAGAAAGTTTAGAGAGTTGGTTCCCAATCTTGGGTCTCCAGATGTTATGGGACTACAACTGCTAGAAATCCTGGCCAGCAAAACTCATGATGAAGGCTTCCGGGAATTTTGGTCCAAGAACATCTGGGAACCCAAGGAAGGAGAACACCCATGATTTGGTGACAGAAGCTTCTTTTTGCCTGATAGAAGTCACAGATGTAAACCTTGACATTTCTGCTTAAAAGAACATCTGGTGACCTAAGGTTGGCTTAGAATAATTCCACATTAGGCATGGGCACCATACAAAAAAGACACATTGATTCTTTGTCTGTTAGCTAATCAAACAAAACAAAACAAAACAAAACAAAACGGGGAAGCAGCGTTTCATTACTAGTGAAATAAAACACCATTTCCCCTTCTAGAATGAAATGATTCATTCTAGAGCAGTGTTGGCGAACCTATGGCACCGGTGCCAAAAGTTGCACTGAGAGCCTCTTCTGTGGGCACCTGACATCGCCCCTTCACAGCCACCTGTATTCAGGATAAATTGCTGTATTGGCACTTTGCGAAAAATTAGTGGGTTTTGAATCGCAGTTTGGGCACTCGGTCTCCAAAAGGTTTGCCATCACTGTTCTAGAGGATATGGCAGGGGAGCTTCCTCAAGCTATTCCCTGAAAGCCCCCAAAGTCTGGAAAGATTTGGGGGTCAGAGAGCTGAGTTATGAAGCTCTAAAAGGGGTACCTCTAGGGGAAAAAACTTCTAATTGGAATTGAAAGCTGATCAGGCCACTGATAGCACTGCCGCCACTTCCCATATGATTGGGGTTTGGAGAAAGGGGCACTCCTTCTTCCACACCCCAACCTGTCAAAAGTCCCAGCTGGGAGGCAAGGGTCGGGGCAAAATTAGAAGTTTTTTTTTCCTTAGGAGCACCCCATTTGGAGCTTCATAACTCAGGCCCCTTACCCCAAAATGTTTCCAAATTTCAGGGGATTACCAAAAAATCACTTTCTGAAAGTACCCCTGCTACTTTGGTGCCTGAAGGTAAGTAATTTTTGAGTGCATATTTCTTTCTTTTTTAAAAAAAACATGCCCTCAAAATTATTTTTAAAAATATGCAGTCAAAATTTGCTTACCTTGGGGTGCCAAAGTAGCAGGGGTACCTTTCCAAAGCAATTTTAGGGAATACCCTGGAATCTGGAAAAATGATAGGATAAGGGGACTTAATTATGAAGCTATAAAGGGACTGGTGATAATTAATTGGCATAGTGTTCTGGGAGCATGGAGGCAATCAGAGAGTTTATTTTATGATAAATTGGCTCCATACTCCCAGCATAGGAGCAGTGAGGTGGAAAAAACTTCTCCTTTCTGCATTTTCCTCTCCTCCTGCCTCCCAGCTGGGGCTTTTTGACAGGCTGGAGTTTGGAGAGGGGGAGAACCCCTCCCCCACACCCCGACCTGGCCCAAAAAATTAAAGCCCAGCTAGTAGGCAGGGGAGGGTAGAAAGGTAGAAAAGAGCAGTTCCCCCCCTCATGCTCCATTCTTTGTTTCTCCCCTCCCCCTGCCTCCCAGCTGGGGCTTTTTGACTGGTTGGGATGTGTGGGGGAGATATGCTGCCTCTCCAAACCCCAACCTGCTAGGAGGCAGGGGATGGGGTGAAAGGCAGAATGGAGCATGGAGAGGGAAAAACCCTGCTCTCTTCATCCTTTCCCCCCCCCCGCCTCCCATCTGGGACTTTTGACAGGTTGGGTTGTGGGAGGAGGAGTGCCCCTCTCTCCAAACCCCAATCTGTCAAAAAGCCCCAGCTGGTAGGTGTGAATCACAAGGAAGAAGGAAGGAAGCAGTGGTAAATTTACCACTGCCTCTTCCTTCTCCTGTGCTCCCCTCTTCCTCCCAGGGTGGTTTTCTGGACAGGTAGGACAGTGGGCAGTGGGGTCAGCCCCCACTGCCCTCAGCACTCCCTGTCCAACACCCCTGGGAGGAGGGGGTGGCAGGGGGGAAAGGAGCACTCAGGCAGGGAATTTACATCTACCAGGCTGCCCCTTTCCTCCTACCCACCCTCCTACCCCCAGCTGTGATTGAGCTGTCAAAATTAGCTGGGAGGTGGTGGAGAGGAGACTTTTGAATCCCACACTGCACCAGCTAGAGCACTGGTGCCATGGGCGATTCATTTTGTTTCACTTTGTTTCGTAAGTAACATTTTTTTGGAAATTTTTTGTTACTTACGATATGAAGCAAAATGTGGGGGGAGGAAATGGACTGAAATGAAACACAGTTTTTCCCTTTTGTGCCCATCCCTATTTCACATACCTGTATACAACAGTGTTAGAACAGGGAACACATGAACTGTTAGATAGCTCAGTGGCTTAAGTCTCTAGTTGTGAGGCCAGAGTTTGGGAATTCAGCTCCATGAGAGGGTCTGGATTCAATGATTCAGAAAGTTACTTCTAGCTCTTGAGTTCCAAGATGGTGGTGGCAATGAAAAGTAATGCCTGTCCATCCAGCCTCATAACTCCACTATAGACACGTAAGGGAAAAGTTCATCTAATGCCCCATCAATTCACTCTGCTGCAGTAGTCTCTCAGATGCCCTTGAGCCAGCATGGCTAATGACAGTTTGGGGATTCTGGGCTTTGTATTCCACAAAGTAACATTCCCAAATGTTACAGCTCTGAATTATATCTGAAATGTCTCGGGTATCCTTGTGTCATTCATCCTGACAGAAGAAATAACAGGTTGTTGTGGCTGTTTTTATTTGTATGTGTGTGTATTATCCCCCCACCCCCACAAATGCTGTTTCTTGCAAAGGTCTTTCCAATTGATTCAGTCATATTGTTATCTACAGTTGCATGTTACCTTGCAATGTGATATCATTACATCTTTGAGAAACGGAATTTACAGTGAATGTCTGCTGCTAGAACCATGGATAAATTTTCTATTGTCCACTATCATTTATATCTAATATGAATCGTTCTACACAGCTCATCTTTAATCCCCATGCTTGTTAAGGAGCTTAGAGAGTAAAAATCAGTTGATTTCAGGGTCTTTTGGAGTTCAAGGTCAATATGATTATGTCCTTTCTTTCTCTCGATCCCTTTTTATTTAAAGGCAGGGTTTTCATCTCAGTCTCCCAAGTTCAATTCCTTTTTGGTTCTTTAATTAGAAGCTGTCCAGGAGTATACCTGGAGGCTTTTATATGCGAGATCAACCCCTTGCCCTGGGACCAATTATAGAAAAATAGCTTTACACATTTTGCTGTTTGAATATCTGATGTTCATACATGCTGTCATGTTTCATGGTGAATTCATGGTTAAGAAGCATATCATTATTGGCCTGGGACCCAACAGTACTAAGACAGCTTTAAAAACTTCAGGACAGAAACATCACAATGACATGTAGCAGGTTGCACATGTATGAACGCATCAGTTCAGTGAAACCTGGGTGTTAATTGAATAAAAATGAGTATCAATCTGCCTTTTCTTTTTCCTTTTTCTTGATGTTATCATAGCTAACACTAGCATGTCTATCCACTAGAGATGGGCACGAAATGATTTTTTTATTCAATTCATTATTCGTTATTTATCTTGTTACACAACGTAACAAAACAAATAACAAACTCCCCTGAAATAAAAACAAAATGAAACAAAACATAAATTTTCATTCAATTCCATTTTGTTTTTATTGAAGCAATTCATTCCTATGTGAAAAAGCCCACCGTTCCCTCCCAAGGTGCTGGGTGCAGGAAACTGGAGGATATTTAAACATTTTTTTGGCCGCCCCAAGTGCCGATTAGCTGTAGGTACAAAAAATAAGTTTTAAAAACCCTTCATTTTCCGCACCCACCCCAAAGGCTGGTAAAGCGTTAGCACCACCAAAGGCTAGTAAAGTTACTTTTAAAAAACTTCTCTCTCTCTCTCTCTCTCTCTCTCTCTCTCTCTCTCTCTCACTCACTCACTCACTCACTCACTCACTCACTCTCACTGAGCAGCTTTTCCAAACTCTGTTTGCCTCTTTCTGGACCTGTGGAGCCCAGTTCAACGCAGACTAATGGATCAATGCACAGGGCTTTAAAAATAAAACTTCGCTCAGCACATTAGAATCATAGAGCTGGAAGAAACCTCAAAGGCCATTCAGTCCAACCCCCTGTGATGTAGAAACGCCCATCACAGTATTTCCAACAGATGGCCATCCAGCCTTTGCTTAAAGACTCCACCACCCTCCGTGGCTTACATAGTCCACTGCCGGCCAGCTCTAACCATCAGGAAGTTCTTCCTAAAGTTAAAAAGGAATCTTTTTTCCTGCAGTTTGAAACCGTTACCCCAAGTCCTAGTCTCTGAAGCCATGGAAAACAAACCTGTCCCCTCTTCAATATGACATCCTTTCAAATATTTAAACATAGCTATCATATCCCCTCTCAGTCTTCTTTTTGTAACGATAAACTTTCCCAGCTCCCTAAGCCATTCCTCATAAGTTCTTTCTACCAGACCTTCAACCATTCCTGGTCGCCCTCCTCTGTACCTGTTCAAAGTTATTTTTAAATTGAAGTGAGCAGAACTGAATACATTACTCTAGAACTACTGATCCACAGTAATCTCTTGGGCTTGCATCCAGTGTATTATTGATACAAGACATAGTTCTGCAAGTCTCAGGCTCTCTGCTCGTCCCCTCAGAGGTCTTGAAACAGCACAAACATCAGTTCCAAAGACTTTTTTTTAGTACGTTGCAAAAGTTTTTGGGGGGTGATTTTAGAGCTCTGGGGAAACAGATTGGGCTTTCCCCTATTGCAATGAGTCCCACACATGGATCAGCAGAAGGCCAGCTGTGGATAAATTCCTCATGGAGATGTGCATGAACTGGCAGTTTGGTTGTTCATGCCAATTCGTTTAGCAGCCAAACATGTGTTCACTACTCCCCAGCCCCACCAAATCAGTGGCAGCACCACGGCTTCCCTGCCCTGCCTCCTCCCGGAGCTGCCCAGCAGAGGAAACAGGGCTGGGAAGCACTGAACATTTGTTTGGTTGCTCAACAAACAAGCGCAGAGTGGAGTTCATGCCCATCTCTAATTCCTCACTGTTATACAAATATTATTTGCATTGCTACATCATTATTATGCTAACAATATTACTTTTATAAACGATGAAGCCCTACCAAAACTCAACGGGAGCATGCTATCGCTGACAGTACATGCAGGAAAATGTAAGCTCTTTCAGTCATATTTATTTAAGCATAACAATGATTGTCTTCTATTTAAACCAAGGCTATTTAAGATTGCTGAATTTTGTGTCCAACCTTAGCAAATATCCTCAAATGAACAAATCGTGCATGTTCAGCCTTCTCCCTGCTTGAGGAGGGATTAAAAATACATTTTACGTGAGATCCCAAAATGCCACATCATTCTACATTTCTGTTGCCCTCTCAGAGGGATGGAGCTAATTATTTTGGGTGTTTGTTTGATGGGGGGGGGGGAATATCATGTGCCAATATAAGGAAAGATGAGAATGGAGGTTGTGGGAGGAAAATGGAGTTTATTTTCATTATTGGTTTTGCAATTGCATGTAGTAGGATTATGAGTGAAGAGCCATTTGTTCTGAGGAAGAAAGCTTGGGTTTAACTGGGAGCTGAGTCATGGCTACTGGACTTCTTTTTTGAGAGATAGAAACGTTTCGCTGTTCATCCAAACAGCTTCATCGGTCTGAATACAGCTAGGCAAGTAGTCCTTCTTATAGTCAGCTTGACCTCTTGTCCCCTGGTCTGATTGGCTCATAAGATGAACAATAGCCTGAATAGGCTCATTAGGGAGACATTAGTGTCCATGGCCTTAAGGTAAACAATGGCCTACGGTGCTGAAACCCATCAAGAATGGGTCGTTAGCTGTGACCTTGGTGGAGAAGGCTCCTTGATTTGCCTGGGTACTTTGGAAAGTACAGCCTGATAAGTAGCAGATAGACTCTGCCGGAGCCCACCACCTCTGTTGAGGGACCTGAAGACAGCACTTAAGGCTTGTGGATATCCAAGGTGGGCCTTCAACAAAGCAATGGGCCATCCCAGAAGAACAAGGGATCAGTCTGAGACCCAGACCCGACGGAATAACCTGGTCATTCCTTACACGGCGGGAGTGTCAGAGAAGCTTAAAAGGATTTTTGGCAAACACCACATCCCTGTTTATTTCAAACCCATGAACACACTAAGGCAGAGACTTGTCCACCCAAAGGATCCGACACCAAACCATAAAAGGAGCAATATAGTATATGCAGTCCGAGTGTTCAGACCTCTACATCGGAGAAACTAAACAGCCATTAAACAGAAGAATGGCCCAACATAGGAGGGGTAACAGCTCAGGACCAGAATCAGCAGTACACCTCCATTTGAAGGACAAAGGCCACTCTTTCAAAGATGAGGATGTACACATATTAGACAAAGAAGAGAGGTGGTTCGAGAGAGGAGTAAGGGAGGCCATTCATGTGAGCATTGAAAATCCCTCCCTCAACAGAGGTGGGGGGCTCCGCCATAGTCTATCTGCTACTTATCAGGCTGTACTTTCCAAAGTACCCAGGCAAATCAAGGAGCCTTCTCCACCAAGGTCACAGCTAACGACCCATTCTTGATGGGTTTCAGCACCTTAGGCCATTGTTTACCTTAAGGCCATGGACACTAATGTCTCCCTAACGAGCCTATTCAGGCTATTGTTCATCTTATGAGCCAATCAGACCAGGGGACAAGAGGTCAAGCTGACTATAAGAAGGACTACTTGTCTAGCTGTATTCAGACCGATGAAGCTGTTTGGATGAACAGCGAAACGTTTCTATCTCTCAAAAAAGAAGTCCAGTAGCCATGACTCAACTCCCAGTTAAATGCACCTGGATGACTGAGAATCTTCACAGACGTAAAGCTTGGGTTGTTGACTGTCTGTCACTTGTTGGGAATTAATAGTCCCCCAAAGAAGGATGTAGATTCTGTGTGCTTGTGGAACCTTTACGTGAAATAACTATGAGGAGGAGGGGGAGGAGGAGGACAACAACGACGACAACGACAATGACAATGACAACGTTGATGACGACAACAATGATGATGACAACGACATCATCAACAACAACAACAACAATGGCAGTGATAACAACAGTAACACTCTTAAAACTGCAGAGGTGGAAGTGACCCTATGGATGGTTGAATCCACCCCCTTTAAGGAAATACAGTGAAGAACTGAACTCTAAGCCAGATACCTAAACTGCAGAGCTAATATATTCTATCTTTCTCTTTTAGATAACCTCCCTGGAGTGGGGATCTTAAGACTCTTGGGCCTCCAGTATCTGTCTAAAGGTGGTGACATGGTAATAAGAAAATTCTAAGTTATACCAATTGAAGAAACTTTCACATTTGGTTGGGAATGGTAGGTAGGTAATAGTTTATTGCTAAAAACCATTGGTCATCACAATCTTGATTAACAGAAAGAAAAACAAACTTATAAAGTTACATCTGCGACAAATATAATTAAAACTTTAAAAACCATGTGACACTTGCAGAGCAGTATAGTCCTCCCAAAGTTAGAGGTTGACCCGGATTTTCATAGCTGCCAGCACAAACTTTGGTTGGGAATGGAAATGGTTTCAGTTGAGAGATTTCTGCTTTAATTGCTCTGTTTTGTTGGGGGGGGGGAGTAGCTAAATAGGCCTCACTCCAAAAGCAGACAGAGATGTGCTAAAACGTTGGCGCTATCCATTTTGTTCAGTAGGTAGCTCATATTTCCACCCTGAGGATTTTTAAAAGTGTGATTTAAAGGCAGTTGAAGTGTGACAGAGTTAGTAGCACAGTACTACACAGGGTGATAGAGGCCTGCTTTAGTATTCAATACTCCATTCCCTATGGGTGGAGTGGCTCAGTGGGCTAGAGTGCTGAAACTGTTGGCTGCAAAGTCGGCAGTTTGGTGGTTCAAATCCTGGGTGCCACACAGCGAAGTGAATCCCCACTGTTAACCCCAGCTCCTGCCAACCTACAGGTTGAAAGCATGTAAATGCAAGTAGATAAATAGGTCCTGCCATAAAAAGCAGGAAGGTGAACAGTGTTCAATGTGCAGAAATGCATTCAGCCATGCCAGCCACATGGTCATTGACATGCACAACACTGGCTCTTGGGCTTGAAAACGGAGATGAGCACCACCCCTAGTTGGACACGACTAGCACACATGAGTGGGGGGAAAACTTTAGCTTTTTTTTTTTTAAAAAAAAACTCCACTTTCTGCTTTTCAAGCAGTTCTAGTATACTGGATTGTATTCATAACATAATTCCTGTCTCTACACTCAAACTCTAAAGCGGTGATGGTGAACCTTTTAGAGACCGAGTGCCCAAACTGTGATTCAAAACCCACTAATTTGTCGCAAAGTGCCAATATAGCAATTGAACCTGAATACAGGTGGCTGTGAAGGGGTGATGTCAGGTGCCCACAGGAAGGGCTCTAAAGACTAGGCTGAATGATTGTACAATGGACCCTTGTATAACAAATGGTTTGTATAACATAAAATTTGTACAACATAAAAATTCTGGAGATTGGGGAAATTTGCTTAACATAATTGCCAATGGGGCAAATCTGTACAACATAAAAATGGGGTCACTCTGTTTTCAATGCATTCCTATGGGAAATTTGTATAAAGGAAAATTTGCTTAACATAATTTCATTTGGAACTAATTAATTCCTTTATACAAGGTACCACTTACATTCTCTATTGGCAGGACAGTTCTCTTTTTAAAGGCATCCTTTGTTACAAGGGCTGCCCAAACCAAATCAGATTTCAAGATCAAGAACCAAGATGGACATGAACTGGGGAAATGGCCATGTGTCATGGTTCGAGGTCCATTGCTATTCATGAATGAAAAGCCACAAACTTTTGTGAACTCTCGGACAATAGGAGCTGTTTTGTGGTTCATGTGATTTGGGAATTCCAGAAGCAGTAGAATGGAAATGCCAGACTCACAGTGAGTCTTCAGCTGGCTCCCCTCCAAGTTTTGTGAAAACTGGACCTGGGCCATCCTAATTATGGGCCCCAAAAAACTAAGATCATGGCCACCGGTCCCATCTCCTCCTGGCAAATAGAAGGGGAAGAAATGGAGGCAATGACAGAGTTTATATTCTTGGGCTCCTTGATCACTGCAGATGGCGACTGCAGCAACGAAATTAAAAGACGCCTGCTTCTTGGGAGGAAAGCAATGACAAACCTAGATAGCATCCTAAAGAGCAGAGACATCACTTTGCCAACTAAGGTCAGGATAGTCAAAGCTATGGTTTTTCCAGTAGTGATGTATGGAAGTGAGAGCTGGACTATAAAGAAGGCTGATCGCCGCAGAATCGATGCTTTCGAGCTGTGGTGCTGGAGGAGAGTCTTGAGAGTCCCCTGGACTGCAAGGAGACCAAACCTACCCATCCTGAAAGAAATCAACCCCGAATGTTCACTGGAAGGACAGATGTTGAAGCTGAGGCTCCAGTCCTTTGGCCACCTTATGAGGAGAGAGGAGTCCTTGGAAAAGTCCCTGATGTTGGGAAAGATTGAAGGCAGAAGGAAAAGAGGACGGCAGAGAATCTTAAACAGACAAGTCCCAAAGAATGACAGGTGTACCCCAGGCTGACCATAGTCCTGAAGGCTGGGGTACATTCGTGGTTCCCAATTTTATTAAGAGGCATGGATTAAACAATGTTTTATGAAGTAACAGCTGAAATCAGAGTAGAATGTTGTGACTAGGGAAGGCCCACGGAATCAGTAGAGCTTATTGACTCACAAAACCCCTTCTGCTTTAATGAGCCTACTCTGGTTGCAACTGACTCTTGGGCTTCAGCCAACCTGTCACATTCACCGTCTTTCCTTCCTTTAAGTGTGATATTACTTTGTACTAAAACTTCATCCACAACAGCTTTTAAGTAGTCGGGTTGTAATCCGTAATGTAATGGGGCCATGATTTGCAGGGTTGAATGCCCAGGACTGAGGAGCAGTGAATATGGCATCCTCTTACTCCCATCCTCCTGCTTTCATCATTCTTTTCAAGCTTAGTTATCATTCTCTCAGTCCTTGGGAGAGAAAGGGATTTTGCAAGGCATCCCTCTTACAACGGCAATCCAGAATCATTTTTTTGTACAAAAAGACCTGCTCCTTAAGTTTTAATATGCACTAATGATGATGATGATGATGGTGGTGGTGGTGGTGGTGGTGGTGGTGATGGTGATGATGACAGCAACAACGACGACAACAACGACAACAACAACAACAACAACAACATTCACTTCTGAAAATATCTAGAAATTTCTCATAGAAAGGCTTTTACCAGACTAATAAGATTTGAATTGAGGACGCAACAGGGATGTTTTCACCAACTGCCTTATCACAAAAGAACCTGTATTTGTGGGGGCCCAGCTATCGAGGATATTGAACATATTGTATTTGATTGCATGTTATGTTCTGCCACCAGGCCAAACGATCTATCTGCCCTGTTGGGTAAAACAGCCCACTGGAACGTGGATCATAGACTTTCATATCTACTCCAGAGTCCTAATACACAAGTTGTCTGAAATATAGCTAAATTTATATCTAAGGCAGTGGGCATAACCCCCCACTACATTGAACCTGAAGGGGTGATTCACTTAACTAAAATACATTTATGATGGTTCTAAATTTTAGCCTTTGCATTGTATTTTATCTCTTTTATTGTGTGTACATTTATGTGGTTTTGTATGTATGTTGATATGGTTGAAAATGGCTAATCAATAAGCTAAACTTAAAACTTGAAACATTCACTTCCGAAATTACTGCTATACCACTAGTTATTGTATCAATAATTATTCATATTTTCTCCTTTCCCACTTAGGAGGTGGAACTCTTGTATTGACAATGCATTGTTTTGTGGCCATTTTGTAGTCTACTTTTTACACTCTGAATGTTTGAGTGTATCCAAAGATGGCAGAATAACTAGCCTATCCTGACTATGTAGTTATGCCAGCTGCAGGGGTCATAGTGTCAGAGTAGAAATAAAGAAACTAACCTGTTAACCTTCATTTTTAGCTATTTTTAGTTATAAGCATATTGCCAGTTTGCTATCTCAGAATTGAAGCCTGCAGGAATTATAAATTGATTAGATTTGGGTGGCAGGCTGACTAATTCCAAATTTCACTTGCATTGGTTGTTGGAAGCTTGGTGTTTTCCAAAATTCCAGGCAACATCAAAGAAAAGCATAAAAAAGACACAAAACATGTGGCACTTTAAAGATGAACTTTCTTATCTTAATGTAACGTTCCATGGACCACACGTCCACTTTTCCACAAAGCAGCTTTGAGGAAGGCTGTGCAGAGAACATACAGTTTGGGTTTTACTTGTTACCTGTAAATTAACACATCTTTCATGTTGTGTCTTCTTTTCCCATTATTTCATCTTTCCTGGATTGTTTTTCTTTCGACTTTTAAATTCTAGCACTTTCATCACTGCATTTTGTAAATGCTAGATGTTTTCATAGGGTTCAGAAAAACAAGATCTACATTTAGAAATAAATACCAAAGAAAGGGAGCATAATCAGAAACCAAGGGCATGATCTGTCCAAGGAAAACCACTTTTAAGCCGCATTGATCTCTGCAGGAGAGGTGGAGGCATCTGATTAACCTCCCCAGTGACATTAAAGACACTTTGAAGTGCTTAACTCTGGCTGGATCATGCCCCAAGCTTTTGGGCTGTTGAGCGAACAGACCATTCCTACCATTTCTACAGCAGGGAAGGAAGCTTCTCCCTCTTCTTCGTCTTTTAAAAAAGAGTTTATAAATTATGGAAAACAAGTTGACAGCTTTTCCTTATAAATATGAAGATTACCTTCCCTACCCTCATGAATCTCAAAAGTCATTGCTTTAAAAAAATATAAGCAAAACTACTGATTCAGCAAACTGCAGAAAAAAAATAATGGGTAAGTTTTGCTGACCAGGGAATACGCAAGCAATTTAATCCCCCCCTCCCAGTCTAACATTTACTACTCTTTTTTTGCAATCCAAATATTATTATGTTTACAGGAAGAGTCCCTATTTCCTAGGGAAAGGTCTCCTTATTGACAATATGAATATCATGGTGAAATATGCTCCAATACTGGAAGAAGCCCGGGGAATCTGTTTAGGGTCCCTGTGGAACATGCTTTATTTGTTTCCAGCACAGAAAACTCTTAGATGCCCCACTTCTTCCTCTGTATTGAGCCTGCTACTTGCAGTTATGTCCTCACCCATGGTATGAGACAAATTGCACCAAGGTGTAAAACCTGTGCTGTCACTGTCATTCCATGATAAGAAATGCCTGGATTTCTGGTGTTGTCAGAATCAAAACGTGCTGCTTAGTCCACCATGCCAAAAAAAAAAAAAAAAAAAAAAAAAAAAAAAAACCCTCCTAGAACTCATTGTTCTACAGCAGGCATGTCCAAAATTCAGCCCTCCTGATGTTTTGGACCACAACTCCCAGAATTCAAAGCCTGTATTTCCACTGGCAAAGGACTGTGGGAGTTGTGGTCCAAAACATCTGGAGGGCCAAAGTTTGGACAGGCCTGTTCTACAGTAAATATTAAGAGATGGGCAGGAACCACCAGCTTGGAGGTCCCTGCCGATCTGTCCTTTGGACGAACAGGTGTTGCAGTTCCCAGACATGCCAGCCTCACCTTCTCTGGCAGGATTCCATATAGATACAGCCCTCTGGCTCCCCTGCCCTCTGTCCTCTGGGTGCTGAATCTGAATGGATACCCACTGGAGAATGCAGGGCTGTGAACCCCTGAAAACATGTTCCTCTGAAAGACACAACAGCACAAATCATCAAACTGGTGGTTCGTGGCCATCTCTCATTCTGTTTCCACAGCTGGCTCCGTGAGTTAGGCATCTGGCTGCAGAGCCATGGGTTGGGAGTGCAAATACTTCTGGAAAATAATGTTTAAAGCTCATTTTTTGAAATCAAACTCAGAAGCACAACAAGGAAAGCTATTGGGCTAAATTAGGGTGTACTTGATTAAGGCACAGAGCAATGGGCTCAAGTTGAAGGAAGCCAGATGTCAGAGGAATGTCAGGAAAAATGTCTTAACTGTTCGAACAGTACAGCAATGGCACCAATGACCATGGGAGTGGTGAGCACTCCAACACTGGAGGCATTCAAGAGAAAACTGGGCAACCATCTGTTACCATGTAAATTTACTATGGCAAGAGGTCAGGAAGAGATGCAACCACCTGATCCTAAGTCCAATTTTATTGATATGCAATAAGGAATCAGCCGGGGTCTTCTCTTAATGGCAGAGAAAGGCCCCAAATGTACAGTGTAAAGGGGTGATTGGGCCTTTTGTTCTATGATCTGGTCAGAAAGAAGTTCCTTCTGGTCATATCCAGCTAGTACATCCACCAGATCTACAGTGGAACCTTGACTTACATACTGCTTGACTTACAGCATATTTGACTTGCAGCAAGAAGGGGCCTGTTTGACTTGAGTCGCAGGCTTTGACTTACATCTCGGAGCCCCGGCGCAAGGCACCGGAATCAGGCGGCATCCATGACCCAGCATCGTGGCTGCCACCTCCAAACTGCTCCTACCTTCTTCCTCTCCTCCGGCAGCAGCGGCTTCGACAAGGCCAGCTCAGAGCACCTGGAGCTGGTCCTCGGCCTCACTGAATCCGCTGCTGCTGCCAGAGGAGAAGAAGGGCCGGGAACTCGGGGCTGGCCTCGCTGGTTAGATAGTCGGCTCAGTCTTGTAAAAAATCTGGCTGCAGAAGTCTGGTCCACAATGGAAGCATTTTAGTTGGGGAGCTGTACAGTTGTGGGACTCTAATGGTAAGCATAGGGTTGTTCAGGACTTGGAACGTCAGGTTAAAAATCAGTAAAACTTAAATGTTAGACATTGTTGCTATGAGTGGAGGTGTATAACTTGTGGACTATAATTCCACTGCCTCCCCCTCTCTTTGAAGAGACATTTCATTTACATCCCTGGAAGAAATTGTCAGCAGACTATATACTGAATGGGCAGTTACATATAATATAAATTAAATGTGTTTGCCACAGAGCAGTGCAGCAGTAACGTAGATAAAATGTCAGTATTGATATAAAGGGTTGCAGAGTTAGGCTAACAGGAAAACAATGACAATGAATAGAGTAAAAACTCATATATTCATATATACAGCAAAATATACACAGCATAACAACCAAGCATTATATACAATATAGCAAACAGACAAACAGAGTGTGGGGTAAACTGTTCTCACCATAACAGTCCCCAAATACAAATGGCAAGCTAGTGCTATTTATACAAATCAGCACTCATAAGATCTGATGCAATCTCTAATTAACAATCTGATGCAATCTGATCTAACCATTACAAATCATGATGTTACAATCAGTTCCACCTGCACTTCATCACTTAACATGCCTGTGATTACTTATCTCTAACACTTGTGGATTAACATCATGACACAGCAGAATCTAACTGCCTCCATTTTACAATTCTCTTTACACATTCTGTTAAATATACATAACATATGTTTTATCAACTTTTACATATCTTGACAGAAATCTCCTGTCCCAGTCAAATTTGTGTTAAATTGCTGTTTTTGAGGGTCTTTTTCATCATCTGGAACGGATTAATCCACTTTCCCATTACTTTCTATGGGAAAAGTTTGTTTGACTTAAGTCATGTTTGACTGAAGTCTAGACCTCTGGAACGGATTAATGACGCAAGTCAAGGTTCCACTGTACTTTGGATTGGAGTCCTGCACTTAACAAGGGAGTGGGCTTGATGAATGTATAGGTCCCTTCCAACTCAATTATTCTATGAATCTGTAAATGAGTCAATGGGGGATTGTTAAGGCAGCAGATCTCCAGGCTCCTTTTATTTGATGGGTCTATCCAAACATTATCTTCATGGACCACTGCTTTGTTGTGGCAAAGTGGCTTGAGTAACTCAGAGAAGCTATGAGCTATGCTTTGCAGGGCCACCCAAGACAGACAGGACATAGTGGAGAGGGCTGACTGAATGTGGTCCACCTGGAGTAGGAACTTGGAAGGCACTCTAGTATCCCACCCAAGAAAACTCCAATAACAAAAGGCTAAAAGACATGATGCTGGAAGATGAGCCCCTCAGGTCAGAAGGCATCCAACTTGCTCCTGAGGAAGAGCAGAGGACAAGGACAAGTAGCTCCTGAGCTAACGAAGCGAGCTACTTTTCAGCAAAGGTGAAAAGACGTCCAGCTGCAGATGTGCCTGGAAGAGAAAGGAAAGTCCAATGCTGCAAAGAAATATACTGCATAGGAACCTGGAATGTGATATCGATGAACCAGGGTAATCTGGATGTGGTCAAACATGAGATGGCAAGAATAAACATTGACATCTTAGGCATCAGCAGAATTAAATGGATGGGAATGGGTGAATTCAATTCAGATGTTTATCACATTTACTACTGTGGGCAAGAATCCCATATAAGAAATGGAGCAGCCCTCATAGTCAAAAAAGAGTGGGAAAAGCTGTGCTGGGATACAACCTCAAAAATGATAGAATGATTTTGGTACGATTTCAAGGCAGCCCGTGAAGTATGCATCATAATAATCCAAGCTTATGAACCAACTACCAATGCTGAAGAGGCTAATACTGACCAATTTTATGAAGACTTAAAACTCCTTCTAGAACTGACACTGTGAGGAGAGAGGGCTCCTTGGAAAAGTCCCTGATGTTGGGAAAGATTGAAGGCAAAAGGAAAAGGGGACAGCAGATTATGAGATGGTTGGATGGTGCCATCAATGTAACCAACATGGATTTGACCAAACTCCGGGAGGCAGTGGAAGACAGGAGGGCCTGGCATTCTCTGGTCCATGGGGTCTCGAAGAGTAGTTCACAACTGAAGGACTGAACAACAATCCTAGTGTAGACTGACATTTAGATATAGCCCATGAAGTGTTAGAGGGTTGGGCAGCAAAGTTTCCTATGTGAAAGTGGGCACTATCTATATGCCTCAGGGAATTAGGCATCTGTCTGTGGATACAGTGTTTGGGAATCTGATTTCCACTGAGTGTCCCAGGAGAAACGCCAACCAGAAGAAGGGAAGGTAGATCACTTCTCAGGACTAGAGATGGGCACGAAACAAACTTTGTACATTTCCGTTATTCGCTATTTTGTCACGTAACAAAATGAATAACAAACATTGTGATGAAATTGGAACAACCAAACAGAACCATGAAAATTAGGTTCGTTATGTTTTGTTTTTTGTTAATGGCAACGCTCAATGAAATGAGCTGTTTTAAATGTTAAAAAACACCCTGGACATCCATAAAAATGCAGCGATAATTATTTATACTGTCTGATATTACCTACCAGGGGGTTGGGGTCCTTAAAACATGTGTTTTTGTCTTCTCCCATTGCGATGTATTTTTCTTTTCCCTTTAAGGATGACAAAATGGATGTCACCAGCCTCAAAATGGAGGCAAGCCATGTGATGGGATCATGTAAACTCTTGGACAACTTCAACCAATATCATACCCAGGTTGCAGACTGGGCAGGTCTGGCAGCAACAGAGGGCATAAAAAGCTCTGGCAGCCCCCGTCCTCCTTGCAGACCCCTCAACAAAACCTGAAAAACTGAAATGCCATTTTTTCGATTCATGCCCATCTCTACTCAGGACTCTCTGTGCAAAAACCTCTGGAAAGTGTCAACATAAGTCAAAATCAACTCAATGGCATGTGATCCTCCTCTATGAAAAAATATTAGGCAAAACCAAAATAAAGATAAACATCAAAAAGACAAAAGCTGTAGCACCTTGAAGAAAAATGGATAGCTCATGATTTATGTACAGCAGGGGTGCCCAAACTTTTTGTAAGGAGGGCCAGATTTGGTGGCTGAGAATGTGTCAGGGGCCGGTTGCTCCCCGACCCTGCCACCCCACTGCAAGCCCCACCCACTGACTCATAAGCCCCACCCATTGACCCCTTGCAACCCCACCTGCAGGAAGGAAGGTGGGGACCAAGGGAGGGAGAGAGGAAGGTGGAAACCAAGAGATGAAGGAAGGAAGGTGGGGAACAAGGAAGGGAGGGAGGAGGGTAGGTAGGTAGGTAGGTGGGGACCAAGGGAGGGAAAAAGGAAAGAAGGAAGGTGGGGACCAAAGGAAGCACAGGGAGCCGTGGCCACAGTTCGCTCCTTGGAAGAGGCGATCTGTGTGACCTTGCACCCCCCAAGCTCCCCAGCGGTGGCGGCAGCTCGCCCACCAGCCCACCCCAAAGCTCCTTGGCAGTAGCAGAGGCCCGCTGGCCTGCCCACCCCCACACTTTCCCCTGTGGTGCCGGTGGCGGCCGACCGCCCGTCCGCCCAAGCTTCCCAGCGGTGTCAGTGTTGGCAGATTTTTTTTTAAAAAAAAACATGGGGCGAAGGAGGACGTCCTAGTAAATTAAAATGATGTGAAATGGGTTTCTGTGTGCCACAATTCTTGAGGTCTGATTTGTGTCCATCTTTTGTGCAGAGACTGTCATTTGTCCTATGTTAAGTTCAGCTGGATATTTGTGGCCAACGTTGGCATAAACAGCAGGGAAATAGGTAAACATACCTTTGGTATTGTGTGCCACAATGTTTGGTCCAGTGATTGTGCTGCCAGAATAAGTATGGGGCTCAGAGCTGGCATCTGGATTTCCTACCCATCTCTGCCTCAGTGTTGTGTAGTTGATTGTGTGTCGGTCATTGTGTGCAATGGGGGTGTTGTTTATCATTTATTATAATGCAAGATTTCACAGGCTTTTTTGTCTTTCTTCATGTCGTAGGACAGAATTCAAGAGAAAGATTTTGGAAGTTTTGTTTCATATCACACACACACACACACACACGTGCACACTGCAGATTTTAGTTCAGTTATTGTGAAAGGGTGACGGAGATTGCAAAAAGAAAAGAATGTGATTTTTCTCCCTGGCTAATGACTCCCCCCCCCCCTTTCAGTGTTGGGCCCACCTCCACCTCTGCAAGGTCTCAGCTTCCTTCTGAAGGACACAGATTAGAAAGTTGCTTGGTTCAGGGGGCAGCAGAGGGCACTCCAGGCCAGAGCAGGTTAAGTTGCGGTCACTTTATCTCTTGTTCTTCATGCAAAGGCCCAAGACCTGAAGGTTTTGCTGTTTAAAAAAAAGGCAAAGGGGGGAGTGTTTACAAGCAGGTCAAGAGCTTGCTGGCAGATAACCATTAGCACAACAAGTTCACTATTGACAAAAAGGAGGAAAGGAAGGTGTGTTTGCAGATAGGATCCTTCATGCCTTGAACATATTGGTCAAATCAAAACAGCAATGTCGAGGAGCTCCTTACACCTTTCCTTCCTCCCCTCTGCTCTCACCAATTGGCTTTTTTTTAAAAAAAAAACTTCAGGGTCTTCCCTCTGAGTGTTTAAACTATGTGTATAAAACTCCAACAAATTAAATCAATTTTGGGTTTTACCGCTGAGTCTTAGGCAGCCAGATCTTGCTCATATCTCTGCACTTTAGACCTTGCTCTCTAGTTAGAAATATATCCCTTCAACCCACCCACTCGATTTGACTTTTCCCAGCCAGTCATTCACCATGACTGAACCTCACTTTGGTGTTGCCTTTCATGATTGCCTTCTGCACCAACCCCCTCCCCCATTCCCAAACCCAGAGCAGGTTCATCAAAAGGTTCCCCCACCCCTGAAAAGGTTCAGGAGCCGTTCAAGCAAACCAGAGCCAATTTATGGTTTTCGATGTCAGGCATGTGACAACAGCAGCTGGGATTCAAAACCAGTGCCAGCTCCAGGACCACGTAAGGCTTTGCCTGGTGATTACACATCCTTTCAAAAGCTGGTTAGCACAAAAAGTCTCACCCCTTTCCCTTACAATGCTTTCTCTCTTATTAAACTAAAGAATGACATGTTTGCTATGCCCGACTACTCAAAACCAAGGCTGTTTCTTTAATGACCTTCTAGGAAAATGTTCAAGATATTGTGTTAATGAAAGAAGCCTTGCAAATTCTTCTAGAAAGCCATTAAAGAAGCAGTCTTGGGTTTGAGAAGCAGGGCATAACAATTTTAACAAATTTTCATCCTTCTTGAGATAACCATTGGATCATGGAGTCAACCTTCTGCTCAATGCAGGGATATCAAAGCAGATTTCAAAGCTGTTGTGAGGTTTTTGGGTTGTTTGGCCATGTTCTGGACCTTCTTCCTGACTTTTTGCCAGTCTCTGTGGTCAGCATCTTCAGAATGCAAAGGTATCCCAGAGCACAGAGAGAACTCCAGGTTCCATGAACTCCTTGTCCTCTGAAGATGCCTGTTGAGACTGGTGAAACATCAGGGAAAAAACTTCCAGAACATTGCCAAACAGCCCAAAAAACTCACAACATCTGTCAGATTCCAGCTTTGAAAGCCTTTGAGAATATACATTCCAAAGCATTTTGGAATTTTGCTATCCTCTGTTCTATCTCTCAATCTGAGTTTGTAATATAAATCTCAGTTGGAAAAAAATTCTCCTAAGACAAAAACTGCACATTTTCCAATAAATTGTTCACAAAACTGCATAGAAAAGGGGGAAAGTAGTTTCAAAGAGCAAGTCCACTTTTCATAGATTCGTAGAATTGTAGAATAGTGAAGCTGGAAGGAGTCTTATAAGGCCATCAAGCCCCACCCCTCGCTCCAGGAAGGAATACAAATCAAAGGAGATCTGCAGGTGGTTGTCTAAATTCCTTTTGAATGACTCCAGTGTTGGCTCCATTTTTGCACTGCTCGAACAGTTAGGAAGTTTTCCCTGATATTCAGCTGAAAGCTGGGTTCTCATTACTTGTGCCCATGGTGGCCTGTCCTAAAGACCTGGCTCTTTAGGGAAAGCTTTGGGGATTGCTGAGTGCACAATGGTTTGTTGTCAGTGGGTTTGTATTATTTGTCCCAGCCCTTTCTTGCCAGACTCAATATTTGTGGTATGGCTGCTGTTTTTTTATTATTATTATCATTCTTTTTGTGTTTTATTTGATTTTATTGTTGGGGTTTGTTTTCTTTTGGATAGCTTGTTTCATTGTAATCTGTTGCATACTGTCCAGAGTTCCTGAGGGAAAGTCGGGTGGTTAATAAATAAATAAATAAATAAATAAATAAATAAATAAATAAATAAGAGCAGATCCTGCTCCTCCTCTGTATGACAACCCTTGAAATATTTGAGAAATGATATCATATTGCCCCTCAATCTTTTTTTTCTCTAGGCTAAACATGCCCAATTGTTTCAGTATTTTAACTTTTAACTTTTGTCAAGTTATTTTGGAAGATAAAAGTCCTGGAGCTCCTAACTCTTTTCTACAAGCCCTAGACGTTTGGTGAAGACTGGATTTCAGACATTTGAGGTATACACCCATGGGGGGGGGTAACCAAGAGAATTTCCTTTTAGCAACTGGCTTTGGGAACTCCAGTTTTTGAGGATTTGTAGAGGAGAGTTAGAGGAAGCGTTTCTGCATGTTTGGAGTCTCTAGGTATTTGGGGAGAGCTTTTGTAGGGGCTGCATAACCTGGAAACCAGAAATCCAATCTTCCTCAAACTTGGAGGGATTGTAGATCCTAGTCAGAGGAAGCTTCCAACAATCTTGGTGTCTCTAGATGCCTTGGGGACATCTTGCTAGCCCAACAAATGTATGAATTAAAATTTGCTAAAAAAATAATAATCAATTCGTATTCGTTAGGGGGTATAAATGCATATGAAAACAAATCAAGAAATTAGTGATTTTTGAATGAATTTTGCAGTTCACTTTTTAATTTGTGCCCATATATCTCTATTTCTCATTCCTTTTCCTTCATATATGCCTCTCATTGGCTCCAAGCTTAACCAACAGGGCAGCAAAAATGGCCAGTTAGAGGTGTGAATAATTTCACCCATTTTACTAATGATACTTGTACTATGTGCCATCAAGTTAACTCTGACCTATGGTGAACCTTTCCAGGGTTTTAGATATATACTCAGATGTGGTTGACTACTTCTTTCTTCTGGCATGCATTCTAGGACTGTGCAGCTCATCCAAGGTCACACAGGCTGCCTCCACTCATAGGCCACCACAGTGGAGAACCAAATTCCCAGCCTCTGTCTCCACAGTTATATACAAAATTCACAGATATTTATAGTTAATGCTCATCCTTCACATAGGAAGCCTCAGGAAGAAATCTCAGAAAAATAAAACAAAACAAGAGATACAAAAGACAAAAAATGTGGCACCTTAAAGACTAACTTTCATATTTTAATGTAATGTTTCGCGGATATACCCACTTCTTCAGACATATAGCAGCAGAATGAGGTGTGTGCAATATAATATGTAATGGAATGTATGTTTCATACCAAATATTCATTGGCTGTTGTATGTAGGCGCATTTGCATGTAAGTCCAGTTGTAAATTCCCATAGAGACAGAGCTGGGGTGGATAGGGGAAGGGGAGAGGAAGAGGAGAGTTGGTTTTGAAGGCAGATTGTTGATATGCAGGTGCTGTTTTATGGCCATGTGGTAAAAAACAGACACCAGTTCAGAGCAGGGTGAGAGGGGGTTGGAAGAGAGGGGGGAGTGGCAAAGTTTCTACCTGTTGGTGGCAGATGAATTTCCACCCCCCCCCAAAAAAAGCAGAAATATAATAATATTACATTTGATAATGTCTCAAGAAACCTTGGCTTATGTTTAATCCATTCTTGTGTGTGTGTGACCATTATGCGTATGAATTTCATCTCTCCTGTTTCTCTTTGTATTCTTGATTTGTAATGATTCTGTTCCAAGATGGTGACCTTCAAATCCTTCAAGGAGTAGCCTGGTAGACTGAAATTGTTTGAGACAGGTTTCTGTGTATTGTGGTTTCTTATGTCAAACTTGTGTCCATTTATGGGCTTTCTTAGAAATTGTCCTGTTTGTCCAATGGAAAGTGCAGATGGGTGTTGTTCCAATACATCCACTATATCATGGACGAAACCCAAATGTTAGTCCCTGCTGAGATAGACCCATGAAGTGAATGGGAAACTGCTGACATAACAAATCCCAATAGCTTGATCAGTCCTGTTATTTTTTTATGTTTTTATGTTTTATTTCAGCCAGAATTTTAGAAGTTACTTCCAAAAAGAAATCAATTGTCAAACAGAACCATCAAAGTTGTTTGCTACTATAGCTGCAGACTGAAGTAACTTTTCCAGAAATAAGTAAATGCCTTACTTTTAGAGGGGGGTAAACAGAAATTGAAACATAAAGCACCGTGGCACTTTTAAAAACAGCAAATATCTCAAAGTGAGGTTTTGTGCATCACAGTTTGATCTCTCAAGTGGCTGGTTCGGTGATTCAAGCCAGTTTGTTAAAAAGTTTTTCTGTGCCTCTGAACTCCACTTCCTCCAGAACCCTGGTTTCTCTGCCCTGCCTCCTCTGAGCGCTGCCTGTAAGTGGATGCCTGATGAAAGAGGTGGGGCCTGGAATCTTGGAACACTTGTTAAATCCACAGACAAACCAGCACGAACCACCAAACTGATGATTCATGCCCAACCCTAAGTTGTGTCCCTCAGAAAGGAAGGAACAGTTCCATGTGTCTGAAGAAGCACATTTTCAGTGCATTAAACTCGCTCTAAAATACGATGTTTTTATCTTAAAGCGATCACAATGCTATGTTTTCCTTTCTGTTCTCTCCTTTTTCTTTTACTGAAGCAGACAAACATGGCTACATCTCTGAAAGCTACTTATATTTAATTATTTATTTTTTTAAAAAAAACAAATCTAAACATTAGAAAGCACTGGCTCATAATAGAAAACTTATTATCCATTCTCTTTGCTTTGTTTCCTCAATGTCGGAAAACAAGCTGATAATTTTTATTATATTCTTCTCTTGTCATTTAACCCCTAATATCTCTAAAAGTAACAAAAAAAATGCTGGTACATTTGCATGTTGCTTAAATATTGTGGAGGGAAATGCTACTTGTGATCAAACCACTGTTGCAAAAGAACTAAAGTTAGCCCCTCACTGAATTACATTTGTAATGTTACTTAGTTACATCTTTTAAAACTAGGAAAATAAATAAAGTGTAAGTAGGCAGTTATTTGTAACTATAGTGGACCCTCGTATAACAAATGGTGTGTATAACACAAACTCTGTACAACATAAAAAATTCTGGAGATAGGGGAAATTTGCTTAACAGAATTGCCTATGGGGCGAATCTGTACAACATAAAAATGGTCGCGATTAGGGATTACTCTGTTTTCAATGCATTCCTATGGGAAATTTGTACAAAGGAAATTTTGCATACCAGCATTTCATTTAGAACAAATTAATTCCTTTATACAAGGTCCAATGTAGTTCCTTTGAAATTTTGGATTATTGTAGTCACCATCTTTCTATTGTGGTGAGTCCAGGAAAATTAACCCCATCAAAATCTAATTGATTTTTCCCTTTTCTTTCTTTCTCATCTTCATTTTTACATACCTACTTATAAAAAAAGAGCTTGGTGTGTTACAAACTCTTCTTATTACAAGATAATGTTGTGATGCAAAGTTTTCTTTTTTTCTTTTTTTCTTTTTCTTTTTTTAAAAAAGTTAATATATTTTCTAAACATGAATACAATTCCACTTGAAGTGGAAGATGTTTCTCCACGTTCCTTTCCAAGCTGTTAAAGATTAGCTTGATGTAGATAAGCCTATTCCCTAAACTCATTATCTGTCTTCAAAATGCACCTTAAGGACTACTTAATAAATTCAAGGTTATGTGAAGAGTATTTCAGTGGAAACCAGTGAATGACTGTTAATAAATCTGCATTACAGATTGAAGATTTTGTCTCTGTCTTTCATCCCCACGATAGATGATCCCTCCATTCTCTTCCCCACCACCACCACCTTCCTCTAACAATAAACACGTGTTGCTACTTTGCTAAGGTCACCAGTTTGAATCAGAGGCAGCCACAGAAAACAAGAGGCATTTTTCAACGTGTTCACAATTAAGAAACAGGATGCATTTCAAACAAAATTCATTTTGACCCGCTCTGTGGGAGAGAGCTCCAGAGTGAAGGGAGGCTAGTTGTTTGCTGTAGTCCCAAGTCCAGAGAAGTTGCCACTGTTTTACAGGCAACCATATTGTTTATTTTATTTTATTTTATTGCTCTGACTGTAGTACTCAGAAGCTTGGCCTTCCCGTTGAAGGAAGCTACTAAAAGCATCTTAATCATGAATTACCAAATTCATGGAGAAAAAATGAAGGAGAATTTTGCTTCCATCTATGTTTCCACTCTGTTTTGAGGTCTTGATGGTTTGAATCAATGTGTGTATTGAAAGCTATTAAATAGCTGTTGAAGCTACTGGTATTTATAACTCCTGGGTCATCAAACATTGAAAGAACAAAGAGGTTCAATCTATGGCATCTCCAGAGAGGACTAGGAGAACTCTGGGATGTGGCTGATATCCAGGAGGAAACCTAGAGCTTCTCTGCACTACTCATTGATGTACCAAACCGAGTCTAGTGGAAAGAATGGGCCATTTCCTCCCATTTATCTGGGATCACTCACCCTGAGCTTCCATTCTTGTTTTAAATTTAACTTTGTGGGGCAAAAATACCCTGGGAGGGTTGGCACATTCAGAATGAACTGGGCAGCATTCTACTACTACTACTACTACTACTACTACTACTACTA